>JARQTH010000706.1:0-173582 GCA_030142595.1 Trachelus iudaicus
GAGAGAGAGAGAGAGAGAGAGAGAGAGAGAGAGAGAGAGAGAGAGAGAGAGAGAGAGAGAGAGAGAGAGAGAGACCTCGTAGAGCCATGGGAAGATGGTTTCAGGGATGTCGAGAGTACGGTAGAGAGAATGAGAAAAGTAGAGTGCGCTCGGGTACGTGATCATGAGAAAGAGAGAGATGGGCACAGCATCATCTCTCCTGGAACATCTACTGCTCCCTCTTCCCCTCTCATCCTTCCTATGTCATATACTTTCTCTCCTGGCTTAGTTCACTCATCCCACTCTCTCACGCTGGGATATATTACAATCCTGAGGAGATGCTGCTTCTTACCGAATATCCCGAAGTCCAGGAGGATACTCTACTCCTGTATCTCTACCATCCCTTCGCTGTACCATTGGGATGCCAGCAGTGTCCCGGCTAGGGAATCTATTCTTTATGCCTTAGGACGGGCACATGCGAATTGTTTAGTGCAATATATGGGTGTGTATGTGTATACACACTTAGTATGGTAGAAAGTACTTGGTTTACTGTATATTTGTGAACTCACCTTAAGGTTGCGAGGATTACGTAGGTCAAAGAACCGCGGGACCGTCGGTATCTCCCAACGCTGATATTTACCGAGTCTGAAAAAAATTTTAGATATTTTTTATTTCTGACGTTATCAGTAGCTTCGATCTTTATTTGGTTTTCATTGAATTTAGACTAAAGTCAAAATTGAGATTGATCGATGAAATTTTAAATTTCACGGTAACTTTTCGATTGAATCCAAAATGCGGGAGAAACATGATTTTTGCTTGTTACTGGGAGTCAGGGTAATTTTGATTTAAGTGGATTTTATAAAATATATTGAAATTTCGACGATAACCCACCGGGGTATTTGTTTGTACGCTAAAGATACGTGCTTTGATCTTTGAACGATTGAATCGTTAGTTCGTGATACTTACTGTACGTCGATAGTAGTCACGAAGGTCCTGTGCCAGGCGATAAGAGGTATGGCTGTGAATATCAGACAGTTAATCGCTACCAGAGGGATCAGCTGTAAAGGATAAAATTAAAATGTATCGAATAACGTATAATTTTGTAAGGATTTAATATTTTTTGTTTAAGCAAAGCATCCGATCGTCAATTAGAATGATTTGTGTTTCAGCGCTGGCATGGAAGCGAACGGCGCGATTGACCACGACTTCCACAACGCCCTAGTGCCAATAAATGGCAGCCACTCGGGAAGCTCCGGAAGGAGCACGCCCAACGGTGGTGACCCGGCACCAGGAAAGCTCTTCGTCGGCGGGCTTTCCTGGCAGACAAGCAGCGAGAAGCTGCGAGAATACTTTGGGATGTTCGGCACCGTCACGGACGTACTCATAATGAAGGATCCAGTTACACAGGTTGGTTACGGAGTAAAAAAAAAGAACAAACGAGAAAAAAAATAATTAGACAGAGAGAGAGAGATTTTTTTCGTAGAGCTTTAGAGTTGGCGTAGAGAGCTTTCAATGTCCTTGAATTTTCTTCGTTACTCTCTGCTGAATAAAACTCCATTCCCGAGGTAAAATTAATCATCCGCTAAGGCGCCGGAACACACGAGCCTTCGTTTTAGGAGAGTGAGAGAGAGAGTGAGCGAATGAATGTGTGCGTGAGAGAAAGAGAGAGAGAGAGAGAGAGTGTGTGTTTCCGGGTTCTCCTTGAAGCAACGAGGCCCACGGCATCACGCTCTTGCTTCGTTGAATGTTACAGCGCAGCCGTGGCTTCGGCTTCATCACCTTCGCCGAGCCCGGCAGCGTCGACAAGGTCCTCAAGTGTCCGATTCACACCCTGGACGGGAAGAAGATCGACCCGAAGCACGCGACCCCGAAGAACCGCGCGAAGCAGGCGAACCGTACGAAGAAGATCTTCGTAGGAGGCGTCAGTCAGGATACGAGCAGCGACGAGGTAAAGGCCTACTTCAATCAGTTTGGAAAGGTCGAAGAGACGGTGATGCTGATGGACCAGCAGACAAAGAGACATCGTGGCTTTGGATTCGTCACCTTCGAGAACGAGGACGTGGTGGATCGCGTGTGCGAGATCCACTTTCACACGATCAAGAACAAGAAGGTCGAGTGCAAGAAGGCCCAGCCGAAGGAGGCTGTGCAACCTGGTGCACTCGCCCTGGGCAAGAGGGTCGTCCTTAGCACGTTGGGGGTCCGACTGGCCCCTCAGCCACCGTTGCCAGTTGCCTCGCAGATAGTAGCGGCTCAGGCGCAGGCGCAGGTGCAGGCTGCCGCAGCTGCGGCCGCTGCGGCGCAGGTGCAGAACGCCGTGGCCGGCTATGGAAAACTCTTTGGCAGCTATCCTGCCCTCTCAGCCTACAGATACGCCCCGTATCCGATTCCTGCTGCGGTTGCAGCCGCCCCACAGCCAGCACCAGCACCACCAGCTAACCCTGCGACCGCTGCCGCTCCTGGTAATCCCTATCAAGGATACTCCCTGACCAACGTCGACATGTCCAGCTTCCAGGGTGTCGATTGGGGCTCCATGTACGGCATGGGGATGTACGTCTAGAGAGAGTATCCTTAGGACGAACCCTGTACTCTCTGTATTTGCGATATTCCCAACGCGAGGTAGACCCTACTACTACTTCTCAAACGATACAACTATCCAATACTGTTGCTACTACTCTACCCACTAATACTGTCACTACTGCTACTACCGTTACTGATACTACTTTGACTACCGCTACTCTTACCTATCTATGACTACTTATTCTATTGTTATACTCTTCGTCGAAACAACGAGGAGTGCGACGTGATCGAGGAAATGGATCTTGCGGGGATTAGCAAATTAAATCGCGCAAATTCTAGATCCTCGGTGATTATCATGAGACTCGTTTAATAATTGCGAGCAGTCACGGCGACTCGTTACTTTAGTGCGACACACGAGAATTCGGGAGAGAGAGAGAGAGAGAGAGAGAGCAGCTTGTAAAAGCGCGCGAAATTCAAAAGCGATTTAAACTTTTGAAATGTATTATTAGGATACGATGCGTCGAGTGTTACGATTTTCCGATTCCACTGTAAACGCGATTAAAATGATCTCATACCGAGTCACAAGTCTGCGATAAGCATGATCAATGGCGTCGATCCTCGATCGAAGCGAAACGGAGCTCGAAGAGACGACGGGAAACAATTGGATGAAAGACAAAGCGATGCGCATAGGAGACGTTAAGTCTGAGACGTTCGCGTGTATCATATCGATCAATGCGGATCTAAAAAAAAATTCCTAGAGACTTGTATGAAATTCCTACATTATATCCGACGGAATCATCCTGTCTTCCTCCCTCCTCTTTATATCAATTCCAGATCCTAATTCCTTGCGAGATATCCTAACCCTACTGTCCACAAAAGTCCCCACCAAAACGCTACTCGTTAATTATAACTTATTGTCGAGTCTTGTATTAATTCTATTTTGTAATTTAGTCGTTGCGTTCAGCACATTCGGTTCCTAGTTAAGACGAGAAAAAGCGCGTGGTTGGCAACGCGCCCTAACTCTATTATATTACTCAATCGTTTTCATTCTCATTTTTGAGCTTTATCGCGTTTCTCAATTTTCTTTTTTTTTTCCGCCAAAATCATTTCGAGCAATCATCCTATTCGCTGACCTCTCTCGTCATTTGATTTCCGAGTGCGAACTAGGAAAACGAAATGGCGAAAAAGGTAAAACGATGGACAAGTATTCTTTAGGCGCACCGATAAAAGAAAAATACAAAAAAAAGAAAACAGAAAAAGAAACAAACGAAACTCATCAAGCAACGTTCGATTATGACTGCGCGATGCGGTTTCGTTGAAAATTCGGTGCGGCCGTTAATAATACAAAAGAAGAGTAAAGAAAAAAAGAGAAGGAAGCACTTTCGAAGCAATACTACTTTACTACTAACTGATAGAGGCGAGTTTCGCGAAATTTAAATGCGCCATGTTGTCGTATTCGACCTGTTGTCGTTCGCCGATCTTATTGATACATAGGGAAAAAGAAACTACGAGTCGAATTAACTATCCAAAGTGAAGAGACAGAAAAGAAAAAGAATATCGAAAGAAAAAAAAAACAAAAGTTCCACATCATCCAACGACCAACCCTAGCTTACCCTACAACCCTTCCATTAACCTAATCCCAAGTTAAGCAAGAAAAATCTCGATCCTCCCTTTTCAAGAGAAAACTGAATGACAAGTAGAGAGAAGGATAAAGAAACCAAGAGAGAACCGTACCTCTTATCACCTAGCCATTTTCGTGTTATCGAAGACAATATTCTCTGCTCTCCATCGCGTAAGGACTAGAACTTCGTTAAATATACATATATACATACGTTGTAAACGCTGCGCGCGACTCGTCGTCGTTCGTCACGCGACCGAACCCGCGTTATCGCGTGTCGCGTGTCCTGGGTCGGTCGGGGTATGCGAGAGAGTGAAAAAGAAAGAGAAAAGAGAAGGAAAAAGATGAGAGCGGAGTAAGAAAAGGAAAAAGAAAAAAGAAAAAGCACGAGGAAGTGATGACCGCGGTATGGTCACGAGAGATTAGATACGTTTTATTTATTTTTTTCTGTCACTTTGGCACCGTCGTCATATTTTCCTCATAATTTTTTTCTTGGCCAAAAAAAAATAGAACACTCCACGAGCCAGCGAGGACTGTTTTTACCTTATCGATTTAGAAAACGCCCTGATGGTACTTAAATACTTTGAAATGAGATACTTAAGTGACGACACGCGACGTGAGGAACGATATATATATTAAACAAAAAAAAAAAGTGACGAGGAAAGGGAGAACTTAAGATTTAGCTCAGTAAGAATAAGGTTAAATTTAAGTGAAATAAGTCGTTAATTAACTTATACATAAACGCGTTAATTAATCTATTCTGATAATACGGTACGTACATATACATAAAGGCGCGTGCGCGCGCACGCATTATATTTAAATGAGAAAAGAATGAGGATGATTTTATGGATATTATTATTATTATTAGTGTAGAAAGTCGAGACGCGATCCAGAATGAGGATCAAAATCGATTCTGCGATCAATCGACACGAGTTCGATCAAGGTGTGTAATTTTGGACAAATGGATCTTACGTGCGGCAATGATAGTCGATTAGAGAGAGATGCGAAGTAATAAATCGAAGAGTATCGTAGGTAGAGGGAGAGAGAGAAAAAAACAGGGAATGGATGAAAGAATACAGAGAAAGAAACAAATAAGAAAAGTAAGTGCGAGAGAGCATAAAAAGAAGGACGAGAACAAGATTTGGTTTGAACGGGATAACGTGAGAAAATATTCAGTGACGTGTACGCGATGATAATTCGAGAAAAAAAAAAAAGAAAAAAGAAAACGAACCTCGATAACGAAGGATGTGAGAAATTTCGAGCAATAAGTGATTACTCAACTATACTTAACGATATAAACTACGCATAGGCGTGTACAAGTATATACATTATACAAGATTGAATATGTATAATATATATATCCGTACGAGGGATACATAGTAACGATAACAATAGTAACTTAATAAATATATCGCTTAATGTTCGCGTGGAAGCGACATGGAGAAATAGGAAAGAAAAGAATAATAAGAGAGAGAGAGAGAGAGAGAGAGAGAGAGATCAAAGAGAGAAAAAAGAAAAAAGCGTACAAGAATCGAATGGAAGGCGTTCGTGACGAGTATAGAGAATCGATGATGAATCAAGAGAGGAGGGGCGGGAGTGAGAGAGTAAGAGAGAAATGAAAAAGAAAAAACGAAAATGGAGAAAATTGTAAAAGAGACGAAAGACGATATCCTTTCTAAGCGATAAGTAATAATATTACCTAGTGATAACGAGTACATTACACAGACGGATACTGATAACGTGCTCTAGTGATATGCACTACATGCAGGTACATAAAAAAAAACATAGAACACGTGAGCATGCGTACACTGTATATATATATTACATATAATAATAATAATAATAATAATAATAATAATAATACCTGTTACTTAAAAGATAATACGGAACAGAGAGACAAACGAGAAAGAGAGAGAGCGAGCGAGCGAGAGACAGGAAAAAGAGCAAGAACAAATAATAATGATAAACCGAGCGCGATGTGGGAATAGAATGTTGATGTATTATTTTGCAAATTGTAATTCGCGAAGACCCAGGAGTATTATTAATTTATATATGAATTAGCAAGGAGGCATACTCGCAGGATAAACCATCGAGAAGGACACACCCACCATATATATATATATATATATACTCGTATTCACGTATTATGCTTACATGGAACAGACACAACGTACGCGGCATATGTATAAGGGCGCATAGGAGTATTGTTTATAGGATTGCGAGCGCGAAGAGGGTGAAAGTCACAGCTTTGTCTTTGTATTTTATTTGTAACACCATCTTGATAGTTTTGTCAATTCTTCGAGGATACGCCATATTTCTTTTTTTCTCTTTCTCTTTGACGTCGGCTATAGCCTGTCTCTCGGCGTGTCGGAGTCGTTTACTGAATTGTTCGACGTCAGGCCCCAAGGGGGATGGAATTTTGTTCGGAGGGTAAGAAAATAGAGAGGAGAAAGAGAGAATATAGGCGAGGATCGTTAGATTGGACTAAGGGTAGATAAGAATAGTGGTTGTTATACGCGAATGGAAGTGGGAAGAAATGATAAGGGTGACTGAATGAGATTATGGCGAGCGAGAGAGAGTCTAGGGTAAGAATGGAGTACAGGAGAGAAAGACAGATTCTAGGCCAGAAAACAGTACGTCGTAGTACAAGTGCCGAATACGTTGTTGTAAACGGAACGTTATGCATTATCATTCATGATTTCCTTCATTGTCACTTGGTATATTTTTATTTTCCATGATCTATTTGTTCAGGACGATTAGGGCGTAGGGCTATCGATAAGGGTAGAGGGTCGAAGAGTGCGTGTCTCTTCGGTAAGAAATTTTGGACCTTGCTCACTGGATACCCAAGTCAAATTTGCACAATTAACCTTGAGAACGGATATAGGTCGGCGTCAGAAGACTAAAAGCTATTGTGTTTTAAAACTGAGCAAAAAGTGCCAGAGTCATAGTCAAGAATTTCGTGGTCGGAAATCAGAGGGGTCTTGTGTTAGATCTTCCAAGGGAGGATTCGAAGGTCCTTCGGTCCTCCCTTCAGTTTTAAAATGTTCCACCTAGTACCTCAAACTCGTATCAGGCCAATTTTCACTTTAGTCACATCTTCCTCTGACTTCACCATACGATTTCGTACACGTAGGACTACAAATTTGAACCAATTTTTTTTTCTCACTCCACCATACTGACCCTTATCCTCTTGGACCCTCTTTACAAAAACGATCCTCGAGCTTTGAACCTCCTTTTACTCACCTATCCAGAACTCTCTCCAAACGTAACTCAAAATGATAATGTACGACTGGTAGACGTTATCGAATAGTGGCGAGTATGTCTGTCTCTGATGTATCATAGGAAGAAACTTATTAACTCGAGTATACATATAGTAGCTTGTCACGTGGGACGCACGTGTTGGCAGCGTAGAAGACACGTTTCCTTCATCCGTATCCTTTTTTTTTTCTTATCATTGGGATTTGACGTTGCATTAGAAGACTGTAATTCTAATTATTATTCATCATCATCATCATCCTTGATTTGTTTCTTTTCTATTCACCATTAGCGTACCACTAGCAATCATCATCACAATTATTATCATTATCTTCACGCAGCCATCAACGTCATCTCTTCTCTGTACTAATATAATCCTGTTGATCTTCTATGCGAATGAGACAAGTAATGCGTAGATTTGTTGATATCGCTAACCAAAACATCCATTAGTTGAGTATCGTTAAATTATGTAAACGCATGCTGGTTGAGCTATATATTATTATTATTATTGTTAGTATTATTATTTATATAGTTGCGATCACATCTCTCAACTGTCACAACAACAGTCTGTTCGTCATTGCGTTTATGATGCGTGCGTCACGTTGCGTTATATCGTTATCGGTCCTGTTCGTCGTTATACTAATTTCATATTATCCAAAAAAAATTTCTTTTTCTACGCACGTACGCCGAAGACGTCAGTGGATTAAAAAAAAAATTTTGCTTCCCCTTTTTCCATTTACGAACTTCGCCTCTTGGTTCCAACGCGTTTTATTTTATTTTTTTCTCTTTCACTCGACTATTCTTTTTACATATATATTTCTTGCATTAATTATATCGGTACCCGTCTTCTTTTTGATACTAACTCGATGTCTAATGGCTTTCGCCAATAAAAAAAATCGAACCGTTATCAATAATCGATTAGCCTTCGGCTCATCCGATTAACGTTACTCTCCGTATCCAGTCTAACCAAGAAAGAGAAGGACAATTGTTCGCGATAGAGATTGCATAAGGAAAGAGAGAAAATGGAACGAACGAAAAGATAAAGAAACAAAAAAAAAGAAAACTGCCTTTGTGCTCTTCGATGCCGCGAGTATTCTTAGGCACGTCCCCACCTATTATGTAATCAATACTCAAGAACGTATTATTATGATTATTCGTTTACTATATTAATTGTCGCTATTATACTATATCACTATTATTAAAAAAAAATTAAATTATCCAGCATGGAAGACGCCGTCGCGCACGCCGGTTTTTATATTCGCGCCAACTTCCGTCGCGACGTACCCCGTCACGTCCGACCGTCCCTTACGCACGAAAAACATCCCCCTCCCTCCCCCCGCACACGTTACACGAACAAGACCACTTGTATTGAAAAAAAAAAGTACAGACAAGTACCTCCATAGATATACGTATACCCATTCCTGTGATGCGTATACGTATATCTATATAGTATATTCGTATAAAATTTTGAAAAAAATTTATCAAATAGAAATTCGACCGGGCTTAGCCGGGGGCTATGTCCTTGCCCAACGCTTAGGACGATAGACGATCGTAAGAGCTTCTAGCGGCTGGCAAGGAAGCACGCCTGTATATTTAGAAAAATTTTTTTCTTTCATTTTCGTCTTTTGTTTATCACCCAACGTAATTTCTCGTAAAGATAGCATAGTACCAGGTAGAAAATCTTGACTCGTATTATCCACATTGCCAACGACTTAGACCACCAACGTACCTTTCTCCTATATTCTCCCAAGAACACCCAGTACGTAACGTAAAGTACAGTAAAGTAAAAAAAAAGTAAAGTATGTAGTTTTGCTGCTAATGTAAGTCGGTGTCCATATTTGAGGCGTGGCGTGTTTCCTGCAGCAGCCGCTAGTGGCTGCTGTATCCCGAGGTACGAGAGAAAAAATCCGTAAGTACATTCAGCCACAGTAGACCTGTCTGTTCGTTGTGTATCTCTACCGGCTATAAGACTTTAATTGCGCGGGGCTATTAATTAGTTGTTCATATCTTTTTTTTTTCGTTTATCAATAATTTTCTTCTGGTCATTTTTCTTTTTTTGTTCCCTCTCCTTTTTTTTTTATTATTTGGTTAACACTGTAGTCACACTTTGGATCGTTTTTTTTCTCGTCCTCTTTCTTCTTCTCGAAGTTCCCACGAACCAAGAGAAAAGAAACAGGGCGACTCTTTCTCGATGCGAATGGCTACGAGTATCTTGGTATCGCGGTATACTGTACTTTAAAATGAAAAGATTTTTCCAAATTTTCACATTGGTCATTCTTTTTGGATTGGACGGTATACCGTGACGTGGTAAAAAATTTCTTTCTTTTTTTCTCTGTCTCTCTCTCGTTATTAATTGATTTTTCTTTTATTTTTATCCTTTTCGGGATAATACAACTTTCGAACGTATTTGTGTTGGCCGTAGAGAGAGACGCGACGATATATACCATCGTACACGCTGACATACGTGATTTACATGTTGGATACGTACGTGGGACGTGGACGCGTCTAATGTACGTACACTGTGGTAATAAAAAAAAAGAAAAGAGGTGTACGAAGATATGGGGTAGAAAAAGAGAGAAAGAGATTGAGAGGAAGAGAGAAAGAAATGATCGTGTGTGAAATGATATGTGGAAAGGGAACCCCCGTTACTTACACGTCTTATATGACAAGAACATAAATTAGTTTAGGTTGATGCCTAGAAAAATTGCCAATAAAGTAGTTGTTTAAAACTGGTAGCTAACCTCTTTGTGTATCCCCCTTGTATTTTTCTTACCTTTACCCACCATCTATTTGTAAAACCGTAATTACGTAATAACCTTATTCCCTAATTGCCTACCAAGAGAGAGAGAGAGAGAGAGAGAGAGAGAGAGAGAGAGAGAGAGAAAGAGAGAGAGAGAGAGAGTACTTGCCCGCAGGAGTAGTCCATTACCCACCGGCCATTATTATCCGTTTTCGAAAAAAAAAATATCTTTTAAAAAAGAAAAAGAAAATTCCTACCGAAACTTGGTATACTTGGTCTGTATCTTATCTAACTTAGCGATGAGTATTTTTTTTTATGCTGTTTGGGACACTGGCCTGTTTGCGTCGCGCAGGACTCGGCGAGTTGATGTCGCGACGGGGTAGCCGGTGCTAATTGGATAATTAATATTAAGCCATAATTAGCCCTGTTGCCCCCGTCGGGTATTCATTTCACGTCGGGTTCCGGTTGGTCCAAGTGCCTGCGCGTATTTCACTCACCCGGAATACCAGCTTCATAGTTTATTATTCTTTTTCGTTTTAATTTTGAAATTACACTCGTTATCGTTCCAAAAACGGTGTACCAAAGTGGTATCTAAAAAAAGTGAAAAATACGCAGGACTGGGGCATCTTTGACGGTTCCACGTGCTGTGTAGCTCGGCCGTTGTCTGTCCTTGATCAATAATTTAGATCTATCCTGGTAGCAGAGAGGCAAACGGGACTGTTCGAAGACCGAAGAGTTTAGGCTTCGTCATTCGAACGGTTTGCAAGAAAGCCAGCGGAGTTGTGTAGCGCATGCCTTGGAAAAACATTAGTTAGCCTCCTGGCGCAGAAAGAACCACCAGAAACAAGCCTTT
Organism: Trachelus iudaicus; assembly: GCA_030142595.1. Classification (NCBI taxonomy): domain Eukaryota; kingdom Metazoa; phylum Arthropoda; class Insecta; order Hymenoptera; family Cephidae; genus Trachelus; species Trachelus iudaicus. Next base: position 10,963 of record JARQTH010000706.1, read on the forward strand.
AAAAGAGATGGAAAAAAAGCTTCACGGTTGATGATTCATCCCAGGCCGATAAGGAAGGGATCGTCAAGCACGACCAAGCTGGCTAACTCCCTTATACCTTGGAAGAAAAAGGAAAATTTTTTAATTATAAAAAATCACTGAAGCCAGCTTGCTCGTCGTAATGCAAAACGGTCCTTTACTGCTTTGTGTCCTCTGGTACTTCTTTTCTATTGTTTTCCCATCTAATTACTTAATTCTTTCCCTTTGTTATTCTTGTTTACTCCTCTTCCTGTCTCTACCATCCACCCTCTCACTCTCTCTCTCTCTCTCTCTCTCTTTTGTGTCTACCTAACTCCCTCTCCCTATCTGTCACAATATTCCCGACCTGTTGTCACTGTAAATACATATCTGCGCAGCCATAATGCGTGTACTACTCGAAGTAGCTGTTTGTTCTACCAGCTTGGAGGTATGTAGGCTCATCTTTTATTGGTCGTAATATTACCCTGGACGTTTCAAAATCCATATCCATTAAAAAAAATAAGCATCCATTATCAACCATATAATCAACCACCACTATCAGTCACCCCTTCATGACCCCGGTGCATATATCACACGTGCAATCGCTTCGGGCACCTCCTGTCGCGCTCGCTTACACAAGTAGTATACGCAACGAGCGAGCGCGACAAGACCAGCCAATTATTCAATTATAACGTCGCGACGCCTGGCGTCCAAAGAAAAGACGTTTACCATTCATTCTTAATCGTTCTATAATTTGGTGAGGATGAAACGGCGGAGGGGGGGAGTGAAAAATTTTGTTAAATTTGGTCCAAGCTTTTTGACCCCCTCTCCTCTCGTATCGCACTGATAATAACCTCCTATTGATTTTTCCCTTGTTATCGTTCGATCATTCGTTTGACACGACCCGAGTGCCTTAAAACCTGACCTTTTTAATCCTCAAAAAAAAAAAGATTTAGATTGACCCGTAGATGAGTTTGTTGCGAATTGCTGTATGTCGACGCCAATGCTGATGGCCCATGATGATGATGGACCCGTTTGAGAGAAAACCAGGTAAGACGTTATACACGTAGATTTCTACTAGTTGATTATCTAGTCGCCGTATATAGATATTTGTGTATGTATATATACATGGTATACAGTGTGTGCATATATATTATGCATATACACATTGGTACATTAACGATACGTATATTGCTAGTTAATCCTACCCACGTGATTTTTTCCTATAATCATCGTAACGGTGGGGGTAGCGGACGGGGTGGGGGTGGGGGTGGGGGGTGCACCACCCCGTTCTTTCTTTTTTATTTTCTGTCTCGCCATGTTTACCGTTCGTAGAATCTCTACTGCCGAGATCGCCGATAAGGGAGTGCAGAGTGAAAAGGAACAACAAGGTGGATTGGGAAAAGGAGGATGGCTGTAGGAACCGTAAAGCGCGCTTAAGGGAGACACACTATATTTTCATCAATTTCATAAGAAAAGTTTTTTCGCACATTTTTTTTTTTTGTAATTTCTAACGCTAAACGGTAATGGCTTTTATTGTTCGTTTAAGATTAACCAGGTGACGGTGCATTCTGGGCTTATTTATACGTACGCATTGGCACAGAACGCAAGGCGACGGTATTATCTTACTAATTTATTTTTCTTCTACTTTACAAATCTAGGTGGAAAATTATTCGCGCCGTTTTACGCCTGAACACTTTTATATATATGTGATACGCGAATTTCAATTCATCAGGATTTCGCGCTAAGCCCGTCGCCTTGGTGTCTTTACGGTCTCGTGATAATGGAATGAAAAGCAGAAGGTACAGTGGCTGGGAAGAGAAGGGGAGATCGTGAAAACAAAAATTACGGAAAATATAAAAACACGGCGTACAGAAAAAAAATAGGTGTGAGTGATGGCAATAATAAAGAGCAGAAGGAGGAGGGGGGGGGGGGAGATAGAATAAAAGGCGACCAGGCAGAGGAGGCATGTCTAGAATCATTGGAGAAAAAAAAATAGGAGCTAAGGGAGGCAGTTTTGAATGAATGACTAATATTATGATTATTATTGTCATAGTAATAGATAGTAAGGTAACGGTGTTGTTCAATGGGACGATGGATGAATGAACGTGAGTCGATGAGTATTCGAGAGAGTAGGAGCGATTAATATAAATGAAAGGAGGGGAGACGAAGTAAAGAAAAAAAAAAAGATGAAATAGAAAAAAAAAGTGTAGTACGAATTTTTGAAACACTTTGGACAAGGGACCCATACGTTTCGTAGGCGTTTTTCCGGCCCTTTTATCATATTATTATGATGTGACAGGGCCGCATCTTGTTCTTCCATAAGATATTATTAATATACCGGGTGTACGATTGGTTGACGAGTTGTCCTTGTATGATAATTGACCACTCGATATATATATATATATCTATATTTTAGCCGTTAAGATTTTGGAGTCTGTGGTTATCGTGTAAACTCTCGCTACGACCTGCGTTGTGGATGCGTGATTATGCGCTTATGCGTGGATATCGATAACCGTGCGAGAGAATTTTTTACCTTGACTGTCCTTATTCGTCGTTTTATTCTCTTATCAGGTTTTGCATTAAGAGAATCGGGGGAATATATATGTATATAGGTATACGTATGTTCCGTGACTTTAAGGATTTATTGCTGGAAGAAAAAAATTTTTCAATGATTTTGACTCACCCTGTGAGATCGATGAAAGGGAGTGATCTTTTTTTTAATTTTTATCTGATATTTTTTCGAATGTAAATATATATGTCCCGTTTATAAATGGTACTTGCGAACCGTGGGCTCCCTTCTCGATTTTTTTTTTAATGGGATCTTTCGTGTACATTTTTTTCTTCCGAATGTTACGAATCGATATGCAAATCGTAATTTATTCTCGTGAACATTCCAGTGAATAATTTTGAAAATTTTTATTTATCATCGAGAGGAACCCCGCGTTATGAAAAATCCGAATGCTGTATATATATTTTTTCATCTCGTATCGGCGACTCGTGTCGCGTCGTATATAATTTAGTTTTTGAAAAATATGGAAAAAATAAGTAATCCAGTAGAATTCACAGATTCAATTTCATAAGCGTTGTCGCGGAAACTGGGCATTGGATTTTTTCTTTCGAAAAAACCTGAAAATCAACGATCCAACCGAATTTCTCCCAAAATCTGCGTGCGAGGAGCTTAAGGGATTTTTGCTGTATATACTTTCTCCGGTAAGCTCAGTAAAACTTAATGAAAATGGAATTTAAAAAAAAAGAGAGAGGAGAGAAACCATCAAACAACCAGTAATTACAGTAAGACAGAGAGAGTACACGTTAGTATTGAACACTTAGAAGACAGATGGAAAATCCTGAATGTTTTTGACTTCGATATAGCGAAATAAAAGTTTTAATCCATATCCAATTTTTCCTCTTACCGATAACAGTATAATTGATTTTCACTGGAAGAATAATTTTTTATCGGCAAAATTCAGGATTTTCTTATCGTTAGCCGGTAGTTAGTAGTGACTATATCTTATGAGATAAAGTAATTTAAATACTAATATTATTAGATATATTCGATTGATATTACTACCGTTGTAGAAACCAGTTTTACTACCTATTTTTTTTATTGTCTATTATTTATCTTTTTTTTTTGAGTATTTATCGTTGTCTCCCTAAGTTTTAATTTTTTTTTTAAATTCTTTCCCTTCTCCATTTTTTTCATTATATGTGCCATTTGTATGAGGTACGAGTATCCCGACACTGCCGAAATTAATTAGCGATAACGGTATAGCACGATCTTTGAGAATTTAATATTTTTGACTTTTTGTTTTCTGAAAATACCAAAAATGAATCAGCAGTGTCGCGAGGGGCGTACCGTGCATTTTAGTCACTTATTTATTTAACTTATTTCAATGAGACTTAAATTATTTTATAGCTAATAATGTAAAAGATTGATCCGTATCTCGTGATATTTTCGAAAGCTTCAGCGTAGCCGTTTTCTCATACCTATTCCCCAAAAAAAAAAAAAGAAAAAAATTCGCGAGCCACCAATAAAATTCAATAAAAGAAAAAATTCTATCAAGTTTCTTCGCTCACCCGTCCTACTTTGCCCACTTCGATTCATAAGATTTTCACTCTAATATTTTTCCTGCCTCGAAAATGTTAAACTTTTCTGTCGAAGATATTTTCCGTTTTTCAAATTTATCGCGAACAAACTTCCTTCGATTCCTTTATCGTCCGTATCTTCCGTCTCAAGAAAGTGACCGGTTTCTTGTAGGTTGACAGAAATTTCAACCGGAAACTTTCCCGACGCCATTCCCTGAGGTACGACAGACTCATCACCCAAGAAGAAACTTCCGGTCTGTAAAAAAAAATTGTCACACGAACCCAGCACGCGTTCCGAAGATACTCTCAGGAGTAATGATAATCCTAAAAAAGTAAACTTTTCAAAAAAAAAATTTTGCCCAATAAAAAAATCGATACCGATTATCCAATCAAAGATAAAGACCAAAATTGGTGGCTCGCGCGATTAATCCCAGCTCCAACAGACATTCGTGTTAGATAGCTCATAGTAAAATGTGTAGCGAGTACCTACGTAATTATTAATGGGTATTAAGTAATTGAGTATCTCGGTAACAGTGTTACGAGTGCACCGGTAATGACACAGTAGGCGAAGCAAATTGAAGCTGTCGCAGGGACGAGTTAACGAGAGCGAATGATGAATCAAGAGAGAAAGATTTGAGTAAACCAAGAAAAAAAAAGGAAAAAAAAAAAATTGAGCGGACGAAAAAAAAAGAGAAAAAATACAGAAAGAAAGAAAAAAGGCAAAAAACAATTACAGCACGAATATTTACTGCAGGTAAACTGGTACTGTACCTGTTGTTGTTGAAAACATTAAAAATAATCTTATTCCATGCTAATTGCTTACGAGATCTATTTTTCATCCCACCTAAAACCATCACCATTCACAATTGTCATTGTCACGACCGCGAACCACCGTTACCCAATTATCACCATCGGTTGTCACCACGAAACGACCAACAATTCCCTGACGGGACCACGGGAACCGCAGAATCCGAAGAGGGACAAAGAGGGGAGCGAAAGAGTAAAATTCACCAGGATGAAAATTAACTCTACCCTGTAGACTCTAGTACCTTGGTATACACCTATTCAGTTTCAATCCGACACAATCCAGTCTTCCAATCCTGATTGTCGTACAAGAATATTGAGCAGCAAGTAAAGAAAGGTAGCGCTTCTCCCGATAGCTGTTGGTTTTCGGTTTATTAAATTTTTTTTTCATTCAGAGGATACTACTATGGGAACAGTTTCACGCAACGGTAAATACATAGCGAACGACAATAATCGGACACGGCCGAGTTTCTTCAGGTATAAAAATTACGAGATAAAAGGCCCAGAGACAAAAGGTACGGGGAATGGGAAAGGAAAAAGGAAGATTGAGATACGTAGTTCTTTTTTTTCGTATCTTTCGATGATCGTTCGACACTGTTAAAAGATTGGGAGAGGGAGAGAGAGGAAAGTTAAATTGACAGACGGGAAAGAGGGAGGACAACGCGGAAGGCTGGGGATTTAGAAGTTGTGATGGGTTCGCGAAGAATGGTAAAAGGAGGACGTGAGGTGTAGTTAGGGGGGAAAAGGAAAAAAAAAGAGATGAAGGGGAGAGGAGGGAGTTTAGGAACTTCATCTTGCATCAGAACTTTCCTATGAATCCCCAGTATCCCTTAGATGTATCTCAGTGCTTCAACAGGGTCTGCGTGATTCCTATACATTTCCATATGGCACTATCCAGAGCACGTGTACGTCAGTTGGATTTGACAGTTGTCGTTAGTGTTACTGAGAATCGTTTGACAGCTGGACAAAAAGATCAAGTTTCTCGCGATCCATTGTAAGAGTCGCGTAAAGCCATTTAAATGCACGCGATACTCGAGCGACACGGTTGTTATCCTTAGTTGAAGATTTTTCGAATTTCCTATACCTGCTGCGAGTGCGAGAGAGACGCACCTATTGGCGTTTATATGCATTAGAGAGAGACAGAGATATCGGATAAGAAAAATCACGAGTACCTCTCTCTCAATTTTCCTTCACTGTAAACGGAGGCTTCAAAGGGTTGCGATTTTCGAACGATTCTCGAGGTACATCCTAATTAACTATTTAATACTGAGCCAGTTGACTTTTGATAAAGACTATAAAAAAATTTTCTCAAAATCGTCTGACAGCTGTCAAATATAAGTGGTGCGTATAAACTGGACAGTCCTGTACATATGATATACATTGACTAGAATCTGTGTGTAATATTGCTATATATATACTATATAATTTTTGTTGTTACATAGAGATACGTAATTTTTTTTATTTTTTAGTCACGAGTGCGCTGCGTATGCGTATATACGTCTTACTCTCTCTCTTCTTTCTGTTCCTTCGATCCTTTCGAATTTTCTTATTTCTATAAAAAGAAATGGCGGGGCCAAGAGTCATTCCAATGCTCTTATGGCGCACGCACGCACGCACGCACTCGACAGACACGCATGCACGCACGCATTGCTGTATGCTTCTACTTTTGGTTGGCTACACGTGTCAAAAGTTCAGCAGGTCTTTGGATCCAGGCTGGTACCTAAAAGAAGAGGATCGTCAGCCAATCTGGACTCTCGTCTTCCGGACTGACTAATGAAAAGTCAATTTACGACGATCAGCCACCTCGTCCCACCCCTCGTGACCCATTTACCTTCTGCGTTAATTAGCCGATATCTACGAGAATATCCAATTCTATAAAAAAAAAAAAATCTGGCCAATCGCCCTGCTTCTTCCACCCAATTCGTAAGTGATCGGCGGCGAGAGACACTCTCACTATACGAAAGAATCGTACAACGAATATGGTTGGTGCGTAGTTGCATTTGTACAGAGAAGAAAAAAAAAGATACATGTCAATAAAAAATTAAAAATAGTCCTCGTGTATATCGGGTGGACTCAAAAAATATCGTGCACGTATATCTATCAGGGAGTATCCTTCTGGGGTGATAGAACGAGTCAATTTTTGAAAAGACAAAAAAGAGTGAAAAAAATTTTGACTAATTTTTTTTATCGTCCCAGAAAAATACTCTGAACCATATTTCTGGATGTGGATTTACAGCCACCCGGTATTGTGAGAATTTAATGTCTTAATTGCAGGACGAAGAGATATCGTCACGTGCGTGTACAATACGTATATACCTATATGGTTATGTCATATCAAATCCCCAAGTATTGTAATTTGTGATAACGATAATATTTCCAAAGATAAGAATACGTGGATAAGGGATATCATTTTTCGAAGAGAGCGTATGAGTATCTGTGAGATATTTAACGGTGAGAATGAGGTCAAAGGTTAATAAGCAAGATCTCGGCTATCGTACAGATTCTTTTCGTTTCCAATTCTTCTGTTTTTTTTTTCATCGTTTTTCTCATATTCGCGACCAATCTCTGTAAGGATCATTTGATAGATTATCAAGAGAGACATAGAAAGAGACAGAGAGAGGGATAGAAAAAAATCAAGAAAAAAAACATACGAGAGCCGAGAGCGTCGAAGCAATGATCTACGATCAATCGCGAAATTGATCTATACGTGATTAATATAAATAGACTATACTCTATATAAATACTTTATCCTAGGTATAAATTATACATAAATATATATATATATATATATATATATATATTATAAATATATATACGTAATAAGTGTTAGAATGATCTAGTCATGTAAGTGCTTTTATATGTTTACCCGAGTACAAAGTGTACATAACTCTTATTATATACACGAGTAAATTTTTCGACGGTGTTCAGAGACGGTTGGAATACATATACGATTTAGATGAAAAATCCGCAAGATGGTCTGAAGATCTAACAAGAGAAAAAAAAAGAAAAAAAAAAGTAATATGAAGAAGAGATGTTTACCCATATTTCGCGAGAAGGAAATACGGTTTCACGTGTCAGGATTAAGGTACATACACACAGGTAGAGGATTTCTAGTCATTTTACATGCTCTATACATATCTGTCGATCATTCCCATACGAAAATCACGTCAATATAAACGCCAAAGTACTATGCCCCGAAGGAAGACATGTTCCATATACGTAACTCCTGACGTAACCCGGCACTATGTCGCGTGCATTTACGTAACCTCATATGGAAGCATACATATACACGTGGCAGCTGTTAAATTTTGAAATATTTTTTTTTTCACGTATGTAAAATCATAAAAAATATAGAAATTCATTTTCAGGGGGTTTACCGTGGGAAATGGTTTGCTGATAGGGGATGGCGAGGAGAGTAGTGATGACTTAGTGAGGAGGGACGTGATGATTTAATAAAAAATATTGACCCATGGCGGAGGTGATAAAAATTCAAAAAGAAATTCGTAATCACTGATCCAGGGTACACGTCTTGCTTCGTGGCAGTCACGGTGCTGCGGTTCCATTCTTAGAATTCCATTACGAGAGAAAAGATCTATCGATTACTTATTTATTGATCGAGAGTGAAACGTCGCTGATATAGGAGTGGGCGGAGGGGGAAGACGAATAAGCAAGGAGCGAAGAGAAGAAAAAAAAAAGTGAAACGACGTAATAAGGATGGATGACCCGAGAGGAGAGAACTTATTGATATCATTATTACTATTATTATTATTATTATTAACATTATTATTATATACATATATTTTAATCGATACACAAAAACCTGTGTACACTTTGATATACCTTCCTCTTTTTTTCCCCTCACTCGTAATACTATTTTTTACGTATATGACGTCACGTTCCGCTCGAACGGATCCGAGATCCGAATGACATAATCCAGTCTGCGCGAATCACGTCTGCAAACGGTATCCCTGCCATCTGCCTCGCTGGTAACTTCTGCTGCTGTTGCTGATTACAAAGGAAGAAAATAAAATCGGCGTAGCTCACTGGGACATTGATTGGTAGGTACGTGGATGATCGGGGATGCTGAATATTTCTTCCTATTGTCGTTCGGGCTGCTGGACGAAGAGCCAAGGTCGATTGCTGGTGGATGTAAAGGTGAAAAAATTGATAAGGATAGTGCGTGTGAAGTATATGGAGAGGATCAGAGATTCCGGCAATGTCTGGCCAGATGAAGGAGAAGCTGGTCTGGTAAGGTGAATTAAAGTTGTTGATAAATCTCGAGAGGAGAAAAACATATATATCAGTGAGACAGAAGGACGGATGTGATAAAATGGCGTGTGGCCGGGGCACTAGAAAGTTGCCTAGTACCTATAGGTTCTACGAAGTGACGGATAAGCTGGAGGGATAAGGGAAATGGTGTTGTTGAGTCACGAGGGGATGTCGGGGAGGGGGGGGGGATCAATATTGGGACCCCCCAGGGAACCCCAGGGGCACACACAGCCAAGCTCCGCTCAGCTGGTGTCTAAATTGCACGGGGAGAAAAGGTACCTACGCATTCCGGCAACCCTCACTCAGAGACTCGCTCCGTCCTCTATACGCCATTTCAACCCTCGTAGTATTATACCACCAGATTGTAACGGTCTTTCGCCTCGTGCGCGTTTTCCAGACCCTCTTTCTTCATCTTTACTTTTTTTTTCTTCCGTTCCCACCCCCAACCTCCCCCTGCCTCTTTAACCACGGTTTCGCTCGTCTTCGTAGACGCGTTTCTTACACTTTCCGCTGCAACGTCAGAGCCTCAGAGGCTCCCTCCCTTCGAGGCGGCGAATATCCGTACTAAATCTTCGTGGCACTTCGCTGGGTCATTCGTAGCGTCTGTTGCCCGCGTTACGCGAGGCTTCTACGAAAATAATATCCCTGGACAGGCGCTATTGTACTTCTCTTTATTTTTACTTCGAGTTCCTTTGTTCTTCGAGTACTCTACGCCACTGCCATCTCGCGGAACCAGGGACGAAGCTAGACTCTGCTTTTTTCGCTCCTCAGACCCGAAAGGACTAAAGTTCAGGATCGTTGAGCTTGCGGATGGACTTGGTCCTTTCTGACGACCGTGTCATACTCGTGCCCTGGTACTTCCCAGACGATAATGGCCACAGTCAGGCACCTGCTTCCTTCGCGGAAGGAGCTACCCACCGGGATCGATTCGACCCAAGATGGCGGTTCACTTCAAGGAGGACGTTCGACACGGAGGACAGAAGAGGGATATTTTATTTTCCCTTCTCGAATCTTCTCGTGTTCTCGTTTGCTGTCTTTGATTCACAATATCTTTGCCTTTGTCAAAGTCTTCTCTATATTCTCTTCAGGAAATTAACCTCGTTCACGGAACTAAAGAGAACTCGTCCTTGTCGTCCCTAATTGCCAGCTACGCTATATCAATTCTATCCTTTGGCCCCGCAGACGTGTTTTCGATCTTTCTCTCGCGCAGAGTAATCCTCACGAAGCACTTTTGCCGCTTCCGGAAATCAAGCGACGCAGCCTTGTCAGGATAGCCAATTCCCGTAGAAAAAAAAAATGTGGCCTACCAAGCATAAACTTTATATATATACACACACATCCCCTTTTTCTCTCAGAACCATACGTGTCCCTAACTGCTCACCCCCCACCCGTCCTCTCCGGAAGATCACATGTTTCTGGAAAAACGTCAAAAACAGTCGAGGACTGTTACTGGCGGTTCCTACTAGCTACGCTACCACTGCCGGGCTAGATGTGAATAGGGCGGTGGTTTTCATCCCCAAGGGGTTTTTGCCACAGCATCGAACCCTCCCCCAGTATACCAACAGCCAGTTTCAGACTCTTCACGGTCTAACCTCTTGCAGTGTCCTGTTTGGCAAGGTCCACCCACGATGAAGAGGAAAAGGACGAGCCGATCCGATGTATCCCTAATAGATATAATCATCCAATAGGATACATATGTATCTCCCTCGGTATGCGAACTGCTATATTTTCCGTTTCATTTTTCTCCCCCATTTCATCCCTTCCTTCCGTCCAAGTCTGGCCGATGCAATTAATTCAGTAGAATGACCTACACTCGACATGCTCTCCAGCCCGTGGAAGCTCAACGAAATGTCACATTAGGAAAATGAGCGTTCTCGTCCCGAGGGTGTCATCCTCCCTCGTATTTATGGCCTACCCTCTCTCTCTCTCCTTCTCCTCTCTCTCTCTCTCTCTCTCTCTCTCTCTCTCTCTCTCTCTCTCTCTCTCTCTCCTCTCTCTTTCTCTCTCTCTCGACAAGCACCCTAGGCCACCCTTTAACTAACCACCCCTTTCGCATGATACGTGCAGTAGGAGTAGGGTCGTTAGTATATCTATATAACATATAATCATCTCCATAGCCATGCTACCCCGTGCGTCTACCTGGACTAGGTACACGTGGCCTGTATCCATGACAGACACGGACAGTCTCGTAACACAGTGTGTTGGTGTTGGTGCAGACCGGAATCCAGAAACCTCACCCACTAGCCTCTGATCGATGGATCCAACGTTATGTGTGCCGGTGACACTCCCTATGCTGATCCATTCTCTTCCGCACCTCGGATGTCGTGCGGATTATCCCACCCAACCCCTGAAGTGATCATACGCGAAACACGGGTCGGACCGAGACCACGAGCATTGCGACCGGCTGCTCTTTGGCCGCCGTTGGATTAGCCAGGTATAGGGCCAGGCCATAAGAATAAAATTTCCTAGGAAGCGTCTTTGCGATTTATCATCTTTCTCAACTTTTTCGACCTCATTGTCTACCAAGGGTTGGAGATGGGACAAGGGATGAATCAAAGGGTACCTTTTGTTATCTGAACGACAAACGACCGCTATGCTATTCATGGTATTAATAAGGGTGGATTTTGGCTCGATGGGTATTTGAGGGATGTTCATAAGAATTGCACAATTATTGATCATGCTTTGGAAATTTTATTGAAAAAGTATTGATACGGTATTTAACTCAATCGAGGTAAAGTTATCTAAAAAATATTTCACTTTTTACTGTATTGAATCAACTAGCTTATACCAGGTGATTCATTATTGAAATCTTCATTAGACAGACAATTAAGGTTGTCGTATCTAGTCACGCGTTTATAATTCACTCAAATCTCTTATCTACTTCTTGTCGAATGATGCAAATATATATAATTATGTCTATATATCTATAGCATTGAGTAGTGAACGGCGGGTATCCGCTTCGTAACCAGACACGCTAATTGCCATGCATTTGTGTCTAAGCGATCGCTTACTAGGGGTTTGAGTTTCGCTGGTTCGAGTATAACTACGTCACCCTCAAAACTACCCCTGGACGATTCCATGCGGTACGACTGTGAGGATAGTAGATAATTCCCGAATAGGCTGTCGGACGAGTCCAAGCAAAGACGTTACGAGGCCTGGCGAGGGTGCAGTGGTCACGCGTGTCGTTAAGGGTTGGAAAAAAAAAAGGTAGACAGGAAATCGTTTTCCCTCTCGTTGCAACGAATGGGATACCTTTTCAAGATCTACGTATGCTTACCTAAAATTCGACTCAGGCACGAGCCCCTGTACTGGGGGTAGGGGGTTGCAACCCGATAGGATACGGTTACCCGGGTCTCCGAAGGCCTCAAAGTTTTTATCCGCTCCTTATAACATCATCGAGCGCGGGGGTGGATACCTTCTTCGCTAAGGGTGGCATATTTTCATTCTCAGATAGTATTTACGCACACAGCTAAATCAGCTGTAAATACGTGGATACAGAGCACCCACACTTTTTCTCCGGCTATCATCCCTTACGCTGCTCATCACTTCGTTCCTACACGGACGGTACACTCGTGCGGCACACCCCGAAACCACCCCCTTGTATCCTTGGGAAATAAAGAGAGGAACCTCGGCTGGATGTCTCTTGGTCACGCCAAGGGGATGGCAGGGTGAAACGTCAGAAGGGTGGTTCGGTGGAAGACTGTAGTTTAAAAGGGAATCTCAAGAATTTGATTTTTATGCTGTAATTTCGAATCGATCGTCGGCAGGGGTTGATTTTTATAACGGGAGAAAAAAGAATTAAGGGTGGATGAAATCCGCGAAACTCTTAAAAGCTATTTGAGAATTTCTCATCGGCGTGTAATTAGCGATCGTAGCGTTTGTCTACGAGGGAGGGTGGCTCGCGAGAAGTTAACCCCTATAACGAAGCCATCCCCTATCCGCAGTTCTCGACACTAACGAGCCTCCAGAAACCCAGAAACCCAGGGGACTTCGTACGGCTCTCTAAGTAGCGTCGTTGTGGGGGTTGGTCTCTCTCTCTCTCTCTCTCTCTCTCTCTCTCTGAAAGAAGGGTTGGCCACCGTCCTTAAGGGTCGAAGGAACGAGTGAACGAGCAAGCTTACCCGTAAGAGAACAGCCCTTTTTGATTTAGGGCAGTTTCACTGCCGAAGATAAGCCGTTTACGAGCGATCCGTCGCATCTCCGTAACGTATTGCGGTTATTACATTTCGCGAAATAGCACGGAGCGATCGCCGAGCTATTTCATCATCCCCTTAGTATTTTTTCTAGCGATTATCTTGCAGCGCTGCGAGTGTTTACGCGAACGTTAAAGAAACGAAGAAACGCGTGATATCGAGCTCGAGAAAGAGAGTAAGAAAGAAAAAAGAAATAGTGAAAATAGTACAAAGAAAAAGAAAAGTACGAATAAAATGTCGGAAACACGAAAGTGACTAGACATCATATCTCTCGGTTTATTTATCCCTGGGGTATCGAGGCACTTTTTCACTTAGGCCGAGGAGCCATCCGTAACGCCCCTGGGAATTGGTACCCTCCGAAGAGACCACGTCTAAAGCATACGGCACTGGCAGAGCCGTGCACGTGTAGCGGCCATTAAAGAAATTCACTTGTAGACGTCTTCTTCTTATTTCCTTCCTTCCGTTTCCTTTTATTCCTCTCGAGTAGCCCCCTCATAACTTTCATCCTTATCTTCCTTTTACCCCGTACCAGAGGCGATATCTTGAGCACCAGCCTCTCTGTACCGTGCTATAAAAATGGAATGTGGGTCGCTTCAAAAATATAACCTAACAAACGGATCAGCATTTGAGTCAACGAAGACGTAATCTGACGTCATCGTGCCTCGTCTGCTCCTGACGTACAGGGCCGACGAGGTTAGTGTTTACCATTTTTCCTGATACCATTGGACCCTCGCGTATCTCTTTGACGACTCTCTTTGCTCCTCGTACTTCGCTGTCTCTCTTTATCCCATTCTTTCGTTTATCTCGTGGCAACCGACTGTAGTCCGGTTAGCCATTTCTCGATGGGATCTTTATATTCCGCACGTGGTTCGCTGACTACGCGTATTCCAGCAAGTTCGCTCTCTCCTTCTCCGTACTATATACAGTTGGGCTAGTTGGAATGCCGAGGGTGACGCGGCCCATGTACTTTACTTGGTTCAAGTTTGCCCGCGTGCAACCGTCTGCCTTACATAATGCAGCCGGCTGTATTGAATATTTTGTCAGGAAAGTGATAGCGAAATCCCCTGGAAAGCCCCCCGGTGACATTCGCGGAATATTACGAGGAACAGTCGTTGGCTAGTCGATTTGGAGCTAACTTCACGAGAGACAGGGAGACAGTCAAGATACAAGAGAGAGAGAGAGAGAGAGAGAGAGAGAGAGAGAGAGAGAGAGAGAGAGAGAGAGAGAAAGAGGGGGATTGAGAATTGGTTGGAGAAGGAAGAGAATACTAGGAATAAGAGAGTAGAGAATCGAGAGGGTGGAAAATCTAAGGAAGTCGGTCAAGGGGATGGAAATCGTGACGATTCTTGGGTGGGGGAGGAGGGATGGAAAGGGTCTAATTCCCGAATGGATTTCTTTAGCCGCCCTTATCACAGTGAAACGTCATCGTTACCATGAGTCCGGGAACGGTATAGGATTTCTCTTGAAAATACGTAAATTCATAAGAGTATCTTGTCTCCCTGTTACACATAGCCATCCCTTGGCCTACCTTATTTTCCATCTAAATGCACATTCGCTGTAACTCGTTTCAGACTCCGTTAAACATTTCACCCCTTAAGTAAAGAGGGCGCGACCTGACTGCGCGAGTCCAAGCAAAGAGCCTCGGCTTTAAATCTTTGATGGCCGCGGGCTCTGGTAGACGTGTGGTTCTTTTCCGACATTCGGTTATACCGGGTGGTATATGTATAATAAACTTCTAAGGAGGATGAGCTATCAAACGTATATTCTTTAACAAAGCCCCTCGTAACAAAACCCCTCGCTTCTATCTTCCATAGGTTAGCCTCGTCTTCTCGTCCAGCCATCTACATTACATGCCATATTATATATATATATATATATATATACACATATATAGCAAACTGGCAAATGGTTCTATGCTGTTTAGGTTTCCACGTGTTTCACCAAAATTGCACATCGTCCCGACGTCAGGTCGACTTTCACCCTCGTACAGGGCCCTGAAATTTACGTGCCACATTTGACTGCATGTAATCCACCTGCGCATGTATATGTATATCCAGAAACACGAGCAGACAATAAAACCGAAGGAGAAACGGTCGAAGTAGAACTCGAGTCTACATAGCCAGACAATTCGTAGGAGCATCGGTGAAGAAGACGCCCTTATCCTAGGTGTATCTCTCCCTTAAGGGGTTAAGCGTCGCGCAGTGACCCCACTCTGCAGCAGGGTGCAAGGAGGGATGCACGTGGTGAGGTCAGACGGGATATACAAGATTCAGAACGGTACAGTCGGAGCAAGAAAACTTTCAGCATCCAGTCTCTGGCGGCCTGCTGCACGGTATCGATCACGTGGTAGCTAGTTGATTCTGTACACTCACCCTCAAAGTGGTGGTGGAAGGTTACCGCGGGGTCGGGGGAGGGATGAAAACGGGAGGAAGGACGGTCGAATCTAGAGGGTGGAGAGTTCGCCAGGGTTGGGCTGTGTGTACCTTATTCATTATATCGCACTGTTCACCCTCCGCTCACGAAGAACGGGAGGGAGAGAGAGAGGGTGAAAGAGTCAATAGGTTGAACGAGAGTAAGAGAGAGGGAGTGGAGGAGAGAGAGAGGGGAGTGTAAGGGCAGCCTATGTAATAGCAGGGACGATGTATACCTACAAGGGAATACCTACATACCCGAGAGGGAGTGCCCGTGTATACATTATACCGGGTGTCTGATAAACAAAGCTTCTCACCCTCGAAGACCCTTTGCCTCCCTATACTATTTTTCCATCCCATCCGCTGTCACTTATAGCATCGACTTTCACTCTTCTTTCCCGATACTTTGTCAGACCGCTAATTGAGTAATAACACCTTTCGGGGAAATCAGCCTTTCGAATTCATTATTCCGTCTGGAAAATTCTACATCCGGCTTTCTTATAGGGTGACTTTTTTATACGATGAATTTTAATATTCACTGGCGAGTCTTTCAGAGCTCACCTATATGGTACTTGGTATATATATACATATATATATATATATTTCTATGTATATATATAGTGGTACTTGATGCATTCCGTGAACTCTCAGTAATGTTTACAAAAGTTTTACCAAATACCAGATACATTTTAATTGCAGCTACTGGACTATTTATATGCGTGACATAGCTGGTAAAACCGATATGGGTTGCGTGTTTTCGATATTGATTTAATAAAGCAGCAAAAGTGGGACGAACGTTCCTTACGATTCTGTGCCACTTGGGTCTCGTAAATAAAGGGTAGAAGGGGAGAGAAAGAGTGAAATACACTAGAAAACCATTTATACGATAGCTTCACGTGCATCTGAAGCGTAAGATGTTCCTTTTGTTATTTTTTAGCTTTAAATCCATAAAAGAGTGGTTGAACTCTTGGAAAAAAAATATGTACATACGCTGCGAGGTAAACTCATAAAAGAAATAGAGTCGATCAAGAACTGTCATACGATGCCATAAAAAATTTTTTTCTAGACGTCAAACACGTTTATTAATTATTACAAAAAAAAATTGTTTCTCACAGAAGCCAGGGGTTCCACAAACACACAGTACGAACCTGGGCCAGCCGAGTGTCTCCGAGATTTCGACCGAGACCCGCGAAAGCCCGAAAACTCCACGAGATAATAGGATCGCAGGAGACACAAGAGATCTCAGGCATTGCTTGAAGAGCTACCAACCTTCCAACAAACATAGTCCCTTGATGTTCAAGCGTCGCAGACGTATTTCTTCGGCGGCCCGAAACTCCCGATTTGAAAGCCCGGGAGAGACACTCTTTATCCGGAGAGTAGTAGGTGGCACCAGCTCGGAAGAAGCTACGCTGCGAGACCTGGAATTTATGTTCTCCTGATACTAAAACGCTTTACCGAGATTTCTTCGCCAGAAGAGCCGCATTCTTGGCTGGTTCCTGGCAGCGATAGGACGTTTCCGAACGTCCCTATGAGAATCAGGTTGAATCCAGTGGAATCATCATCCCTATGAGAAGGAGAGCAGAAGTGCCAGTAGTTCTATAGTGAAGTTTCTCATCGCGGATCGCATCTAAATCGAGACGTTAATTACAAGGACTATGGCGAAGAGGTTAGCGAGAAAGGAAACTTGGTAATATTTTTTTTACAACGTTCCCTCGTTAATCTACCTTGAATAGTATCGAGGCTTGAGCTACTGGTAGGGAACTTGGGTATATACGTTAATCCTTGGCCACTTTATCACATCCTGTATGTAACACTGTCATACGTGTGTTCAGTAAAGTTTATTATACAGCGCCGTGTAAGTAAATGCATCGCGGACGCTCAATGGCTAGAGTTTATATGGCGGAGCGGTAATTCGCGCTACTAACGAAATAATTACGACCTGAGCGCGTCTCTATGGTTTGAATAGCCAATGATGAATCCCAAGTAGAAATGTTTGTTAGAGTTAAATTGCAATTTAACGAATCCCATTAGCCAATCTCGACCTAACCTTCTTGTTTGATGTCGCTGGGGCAAAGGGAAACGAATGTTATGGCAGGGGCTGTTGAGAATTCAAATGGGATTAGAACCCCCTGACACATGGCTTGTTTTCACTTTTGAACATCGGACGGATTAATTGACGAAAAACATACATAGTCTCTCCGGATTCCCCTCGGGTACTTCGTCCATCCACTTCTTCTTGGTCTATCACAAACTTTACAATAATTAACCGCCACTATGGAAATTCCTTGATCATCGTAACGAGTGAGTGGCTGCGTTACGCAAAGGGGAAATGAAGAGAAATCTCATACCTTATTTCTAAATTATCACGTTATCGCCATAGCATTGATTCCTCATAATTATTCTCATTGGTATCTCTGGTCGCTGAAGAATCCTATTATTTCTTTAAGCTCGCTTTCTCCTCCCTTTTTTTCCCCCAGTAATTTGCGGAAACTAAAAGAGGGCTCTCACTCCTATCGCTATGCCATAGTAAATGCACTTTTAATCCCCCCCGGTAATACCAAGATTTTCCCGGCTACCGGATAAAGGAGAACCGCTGCCCTCCTTTGGGGTTCGCCTCAATTTGCTGAAAAGCTGTAGAAAAAAACAAAGACTTCGTCCCACCAGCACGAAAGGGGCAGCCACGCTCGCAAGCTTGACAGACTTGTCCGTGACGGGGTATGGAAGAAGTATGAAGACAGAATAAAGGGAAAGACGTAATTTTGCGTCGCTTAAGTTTCTCAGTCGTGCACACTACACGCTTCCTTGAGTCGCGATTGGGTATGAATGAAAGTCGTTCATCCACGTGTCTCTTAAAAATTTAATCCCCAACCTCTGACCCTTTGTTAGGAATGCGCATAATCCTCCTTTTATTTTCATTCGTATGCTTAATTAATGTTACTGGCATAATTAAAATCTTTATCAAGTTTTTTGTCTCTATTCATTAATACACAGAATAACTTACCGACCAGTGCTTGCGCAACTGTGCGAAGAGGAAAAATTTTTGTGGGTCGCAGGTTGGCCACTTTAATCGCATTGACGTTAAGGTTCGTTTGAATTTCTTTCCTGTGTTTGGAGTCATTGTTTTTACGTTCGATAGGTTTCTCACGTGTTATCCACTGTGATATCTCTTCAGACAGCTGCTTAATTCAAAATTGATCTTTTCTCACGTTGGGTGACACGGGATTTCGAAAAATATTTATCAATTGCAATATCGCGCGCGGGTTTGATATTTTGAGCGTGTCGTCAAGGGTCGCTTGTCCCTCGTTTGTCAGAAACACCCCTCTTCTGTCATCGGCAACCCTTAATATCGTCCACGGGGTGAACTCATTTTTTTGCCATGAAAATCCTCCATCCAAACCTCGGTGAAAATTGCTGTGACTGCGACACATAAAAAAAATGACTAAGTAAGAGACATTCGTTCACCATTTTGAAAATCATATAACATTAGGGGTGGATTCCCAGTAACGAAATTCTATCGGTCACGTAAATCTACTTATCAGTGCGTGGCTCCGTACCATTCGTAGATGTAAAGGCATAATGGTGCATTGTACTCGTGAAAGGGGTGCACCTTCCTGCGAGTAAAGGGTGTCTCTTGAGAAGTTTATATCAAGGGATGAAATACGTGGATTTTCAAGGGTCTCAATAGTGTCAGCTGTATATTTTACGTAACAATGGCCACCAGTGCCAGAGACCAGTACTCAATATACTCTCAAGGGTTTCTTCCACGGAGAATTATAAGGGTGAGGGTTCCGCGAACGAAACAAATGAATATTTAAGAACTGTTTCGAGAAAGTCGAAGGGTGAGTCTTGGCTTGAATGAGACCTTGCCATTTGAGGGATGGTCGTTCCTTATCGATCGGTCCCGGAAGGGTTCGTCCAGGATAGATCGAAAATTAATCCATCAAAAGGAAGCCGGATGAACTCCGAAGTCATTTGCTTCGATAGATAATTCTTCCTCGTGGAATTACTAAGAAAAATGGAAGAAAAAAATAAAAGACGTGTCCCCACTGAGGAGACGTTTCGAAAGTCTTGACTGGTTGCTGCATTGGCTTGTGCTGTGACTGACAATCTTTTTTTGGCGCATATCCTTCCATTATCTGGGACTTTCGCCAATATTACGGATGAAATGTTTTTAACTGAGAACCACTGTCTAGAAAGCAGATACCTCACAGAGAGAAAGAGCCGATCGGCGGCAGCGCTAAGGAGACGAAGAGGAATTTCGCTGTCCGCTCCGGTTATTTTTAACGTGTTATTTTATAAGGTAACGAATACTAGCTGGAAGAATTTTGCATCGGTTCCAAAGAATTTTCAGTCGAGTCTGTTCTGATTCGAAACCTTCAGAGTCCTTTTGTTGAGATACATTTGTGCCGGGAGTCTGATATTCCGATAACAGTAAAAGAAACAGAAGTGTCATTCTCGGCTGTTGTGACAGCTCAGGCGGATTCCAAGAGATCCGCCTTGAATGATCTTTTGTGTGCGAGTAGAAACACCTTAATGATTTTCGAAAATTCATATCAGGTGAAACGAATGGAGAGACTCGTATATGCCTGGGGAGAAAGTGAAAGTGAGAACTGACACGCGAACATAACCTAAAACTAATTTGGACACAGGGATATTCCATAGGCACGCAGAGGGTCCAATCTGTACGGACATTTTTAAACTTTCAGGGCAGTCAGTGACATGTTAGGTGCAAAAAATTGTCCATCGCGTATGACCTAACGTACGTGCTGCTATTCAGAGAGAGAAAGAGAGAGAGAGGGAGTGATGGAAGCCTGCAATGAAAGAGGAGACCAGGTAGGCTCTAATGGCTCATCTTCGCAGAAGTCATGGTCCGAGCTTAGGGGTGTTGTCAGTGAGCTACGTAGAAGACTATCTGGTATATCTGCTGGTTCAGTACCTAGTTCGATCACCTTTCGGTCTCTACCTGATGGAAGGTAAGAGATATTGACAATAGAATTTGGTATACGGATAGAAGTGTAATACTGATTTTAGGACAAGAATATATTTCCTGAGCACACCCAGCAATGGATGGGAGACTACTCTACTCTATGTGGATATTGCACATTCAGATCATGCTAATGGATATAGGCTTCATTGGCAACCTGTTATCGAAGCTAATTTTCAAAGGTGTTTTACTCTTATCCAATATCGGGCAGATAGAAGTATTGCATTAGCAGCACCTTGGTCCTTTAACATCGATTCAATAAGGACCTAAAGAGAATTGCGATTTCAGCGTGTCGTGCGCGAATCTACTGTCGAAAGAAGAACAGCTGCTATGGGAACGCAAGAGACTGACGACCTGGGGCATTACCAGTTATGAGATTCATCCTGAGAGTGGAAAACTAGTATTTCCTGCTGCTAGTAGCCTTTATCAATGCGTCGATACTGGATTTATGGTAACGGTGCTAAGATCTATAATTTATCAAAGCTTACGGAGGCTCAGAATGCTTTAATTATTTTAGCCAGGGCCCTTATTTCCCTCCGAACTAAGAATGTCCACATCTGGTGCCAAACTGTGTCCTCAAATTTGTCCATGGAACAATGCTTTAGTAGCTCATACATGTTCCGGAGACTTACACCTATCCCACAGCATTACAGGTTCCTCTGTGAGATTAACCCATGCCAGGAAAGGTGGAAGAAGTCTAGCTGATGATCCTCTCACAGCAGGAACTCCATCTTATGTAATGCAAGAGGAGTTCACAAGGTTAGCCAACGTAACAAAATGAACTACTTCAATTAAACAAAAAAAAAATAATCCTATTCCTCCACTAGGTATGTCGGTTATTGGTGGCAGCCAAAATCTAATGACGGTATCTATAGAATCGTCTACGAGGAAGTCGACGAAAGCGACGTCAAAATCTATTGTTTACCTATCTCCACGTCCTATTCAGGTGAAATTGATGAATTTCGATTTCCCTGCGCGGGCATGTCTAACGCTAGAAGTAACTTAAAAATGGTGCAATTCCGACTCTCGAAGACGCTACAGATCACCGATATCGAGATACTGGAATTACAATATCCACTTCACACTATGTTTCCCTGGATGGAATATATGGTCAGAGTAGGATGGACTCCGGATTCTCAATAGTAGGTGGCACAATACTCAACCACACGTCCAACCTTTCTCTAATTACTAACCGTTAAACTAATTCGCATCAACATTCCTCAGCGTGTGGGTTCAGTTGCTTGATCGAAAACAACAACGACTGGAGTTGGTGTTATTGTCGGTGGACAATTTTTGTGAGCCACCACCAAACGTATATAATTCCGAGAATCATTTTACATTGTCATCGGCCAGTGTCCAAGTCATTTACTCAGAGCAGAGCTCAATATGGATAAACGTAAATGACCTGCTCTATTTCCTACCCTCTGACGATCCAACGGAAGTCAAATTCATTTGGGGCAGTGAAGAATCCGAATTCAGACATTTGTATTTAATCACTTCAAGCATAGCTGGTAAGTAGTCATGACTTTACGAAATATTATTCGATGCTCATTTTCATGGCCATTGAATAACAACCAACAGATAAGAATGACGACTCAATACATGTACCCTGGACGTTTTATACTTCAGGATTAAGCAACGGCGTTGAGGAACCCCTGGATCGTATGGACAGCGTCTTTCTTCATCCACGTATTCTTTCGAAAGTCGCTCTTACACAAGGCGACTGGGAAGTCCTGGGTCGTAAATTGTGGGTGGACGAACCGAATTCAATTGTATATTTTTCTGGTTTACGTGAAGGTCCCTTGGAACAGCACGTTTATGCAGTATCGTTACGTCGCCCGTTGGAAATAAGATTACTTACAAGGCCGGGCTACAGTTACAATAGCATATACTTCAATAAGGAATGCACCATGTTGGTCACCGTGTACAGTTCAATTAAAACACTGCCCACTTGCCAGGTAAAAAAATATAGTTACCCTGAGCGTTAGATCACTTTTTCCTAAGCTTCACTTTTTATTCAGGCATTTAGGATATTACAGTCTGACTGGACTGTTGAGAGTATTTCGCTGACACCCGTTGGATATCTTCTGGAACCGACGATTCCTGAATCGGAAATATTCGCTCCAGAAATATACACGCACAAAATCACATCCGGCGACACAATTTACTCAATGATATTCAAGCCACATAATTTTCAACCAGGTAACAAGTATCCAACCATACTTAATGTGTACGGTGGTCCTGCAGTACAGCTTGTGTCAAATACGTTTAAGGTACACTTTCTAAATGCCTTCTGATTATCCTAAAACTAATGCACTTATTAAACATAATTACTTATTCAATTGTACAGGGTATGAGACATTTACGAATGCACATGTTGGCCGCCCAGGGATATTGCGTGGTCCTCATTGATTCTCGCGGTTCCCAGCACAGAGGCCTAATGTTTGAAAGTCATTTGCGAAGACGCATGGGAACAGTAGAATTGAATGATCAAGTGGAAGTATTAAGATGGTTATCAGAAACCACAGGCTACATTGATATAAATAGAGTAGCTCTTCATGGATGGTCTTATGGTGGTTACTTGAGTCTTATGGGATTGATACAGTATCCTGACGTCTTCAAGGTACGCAGAAAGTGTTGCCAGGAAGGATCGTACAAAGAAATGTTTAATTCATTGGTACTTTGCAGTTGGCAATAGCCGGAGCACCGGTGACATCCTGGAACTTTTACGATACTGGGTATACCGAGCGCTATATGGACCTTCCGCAGAACAATCCGCGTGGTTACGTAAACGGTTCCGTACTGAGCTACATAAGCAAGTTCCCGGACGAGGAGAATCGGCTGCTGATTATACATGGACTCATGGACGAAAACGTTCACTTTTTTCACACGAGCCAGCTAATTAATGCCCTTGTGAAAGTTGGTAAGCCGTATCAGCTTCAGGTCTATCCGAACGAGAGACACAGCTTGCGAAATCTAGACACAAGTAAGCACTACGAAACGACTCTGTTGTCTTTCCTGCAAAATCATTTGTAAATGAAGTCCAACGAAATTCGCGATCGTGCGCGGTCGTATTAGGTCGGAAGATTTCGGTTAAAAGAAATTGTTGCAAGTCAAAATCGATTATCGTATTGAGTATCCCGAAATATAGTGACACCCGAGGAATGCAAAAAACTGCCATTAGTTTATGTACGTAGTAATAAAGATGAACGATTAAAATTGTTCTAATCGCGAGCTGAACTTCGCGACGAAGCTTCAGTCAGTTGACGATTGATTTACGTTACGGTTCTAATTATTTCGTTTTACTGTCGATACGAAAAATCATCGCAATACCGAATGCTCCTCAGACTTCGAACACCTTACCTACCTTTAACCCGTTAATAGTATTACAAACTTTATTACTAAATTATTCGCAATAACGCGCCTAGCTCCATGCTTCACTTTCACATCATTAGGAGCCATCATACAAGGAAACCGTTTTAAACAATATAAGACTGTGTCTTATATTCTCCTATTTTCCCAATCTCTTTCATGTTAACGTAAGAACATTTCCCAAATACGTAATTATGCGCTTAAAGTTAAAAGTCGTTGATTTGGAATCGCGGAGGTGAAAATCGAAGGAAAAATTGTGTATAAAGAAAAATTGCAAACATGAATTAAGCATATAAAAGCCTAGATTGATTTTTCTTTTTTCTTTTAATAGAAAAAAAAAGGATAATACTCTGATTTTTGTATATAAAATTGATATTATTCTCGGCGTGAAGAATGACTTTTAACCGCTTTATCATTTTTAACCTACGCACATTCATTCATGAATTTACGTTTATCCCTTTCCTTATCTTCTTACTGCCTCATTCACCCTCACCCCGTACCATCGTACTTACTTTTAATGATATTCGCCTTGCGAGCTAGATATATTTTTGATCAAGTGAGAGTTGTGAAATAATCGTGAGACTCGGTGACGCGTACGAACGCGAAGACGAGCATATATTCACCCCCCTTTTAATAATAAAAATAGCAATGAGTTTGGAGTGATACAGATATTCGCGTCTTACGTCATTGTGAAACATTGTATATCCGTTGGATAATTATTATTTGTCAATAAATAAATTCACTATTTTATATCCGTCCAGCAATCCTCATATCACTTTAATATTAAAACTACTATTTATTTATTTAAACTTGAACATTATGAAGAATGATTTATTGGGTAGAAATTCCAGTTTTGGTCTTACGATTAAGAAACTTGTACAGATATCGGATTCTCTTCTGAAGCTCCAACCACTTAGTTGGCCTAATAACTGGGAATAGACCATTCCTATACATTTTTCTCTTTCGCAATAGCACTTGGTATTCGTTACCCTTAACACCTCGCAGCCAAGGCTTTACATCGTAAAGTATTCTTGTAGGGTGAAGGTTCTCATTACCTAGGATATCAATGTAATCATTCTGTCCGAACAGGGCTCTTTTCTCGTGCCAAACATTCTTTGGTTTATACAGAGGCATGGGTATTCTTTTTCCAGAATTTGTGTGTGGTAAGAGTCCACGTATTTCTGCTTTTTCCGTGTATCCATATCGCCTGGGTCTAGGACCTCTGGCTACTTTGTCTGCATGATAACGAAATCGAACTGATGTCAACTGAGGTGTCCAGACGCGTATGGCCGTTCTGATTGAATTTGCAATCCAAGACATTCTGCGAGAACAAGATCAGATATTATGTGGCTGGGTTACAGATAATCTTTGTTACAAGGATAAAATCTCTCTTAGGCAACATAACCTATATGGCTTCAAATTCCTCTTATTGCTATTAATTACTGTACGTAACGTATGTTTGATTTTGGAAAACAATTCAAAAGATTTACTTACTTGTTTAAATACCTGGTACGTCAGATAATTATTGAAACTTCCTGCGGTTTTTAATATCGGATACAATGAACCATCTTCTGGTTAAAACACACTTCGCTAGTTGCGGCCACCCAACGCTGCGCTACCAATGCGCAGACTCTTATAATGATATTACAGATACGATATATAATATAGTAAAATTCATTTTAATTCACAGTTTCTGCCGGTGTATATTTACTATGATTATCGTAAAGCACAGATCCACATATTTATTAAAATGACAAATTTTATTTTTCTAACGAATTATATAAATCCATAGTCTTATTTATGTGAATACATATTATGCGATCGCAGTACATATATCAGGTAACAAATATAAAAATTATATAAAAGGATAAACGTATAATATTACCTATCCGTAGAATCGATCGTTTTTCGTTTCCTAAATAATTAAAACTGGTATTGTTTGTTTACGCCTTTCACATTCGGCCGCCGCTTCTTCGACACTTTTCCATTCAACATCGTGTTTCGTAACTGAAAGAAAAGAATTGAGCATTTTAGCATTTAACATAAAAGCAACAGCGAATCATCAACATAAATGCAACTGATAACATTAATTGTAAAAAATTGTAAAAAATTTTCATAAAACGTACTTCGTACCGGCATTGCGTGCTGCAAATATAGCAGGTGCAATACGAGATAAAGAAAAGAAGTAGCGGCGGCAACTTTGGAAAATATTTTTAAAGTCATCGAGCCGCCCAGTTTTTTGTACAAAATTCCACCAATTAGACTGCCAATGGCAAAGCCTGTAAATCAAAAATATTGAAAACATCGCATCGAAGAAAGATAATCCAAATTTTTATAACTATAATACTTACCAAACCCGTCATCCATTCCCGCCACGATACCCTGAACCGTGGCCGATGTTCCGGGCGGTGAAATGGCACTAGCGTAAGCTACGATTGTTGTATAGCACAATGCATACGATGGCCCCTGCATGAAGAATTCAATAGGCAAGACCCACCAAGGAGTTGGGGCCAATGAAATAAGGCCCAATCGTATCGAGTAACAGATAAAGCAGAACACAAAGCTGTACCCATAACCAAATTTCTTAATTATCTTTCCTAATAAAAAAAAACATCTTTATTGAATAAAACAATCGTACCAATAAATTAAATTATAAATCAATTAATCAAAATTGCATACCCGAGAGAGAAAAGAATATAACTTCTCCGCCTAAGGTCTCAGCAGCCACGATTAATCCTTCTATCAGTTTAATCTGACTCATGTAACCCGTGGCCTTCGCCAAATCTTCTAGATACCTAATTAAAAAATATTACCGTATATTATGAAACAACTGTACAGATTTATCCATCATAAATAGACCAGTCACAATTAATAGATATATCATTACTCGTGACCGTCAGATTTTGAACTATTGCATTTGAATATACAATATTCGTGTTTTATACTCACCAAAATAAAAAATAAATTATAAAACTGTCGAATATACCAGCTAGGGTAGCGAAACACAAGAATATCACTATTGCCTTCATCTTAAGTAATTTGTAAACGTCTTTCAGAATATTTTTCGATCCCGACATGGTGGGTAACTAAAAATATCTAGTGTAAGATAGAAACTTATTAAGTTACTCAATTTTGTTATTCTTCTAGCTTATCATAAATCGCAAGCGATCACCTCAAGTTTGGTGCAGCACATCAAATCGATACAGGAAAATCCCATAACGAGAATAAATGCAGGAGTGTAGACTTTCATCGCTTGACCCTGGGACCACCAGTCCACAGCATAACCAGCTAAAAAAGCTGTAATTCCAAATCCTATAGTGCCCCATACACGTTGTCTACCATATCCCATCTGACCACCATGTCCTAAAAAAATTTTAAACTGTATAGGACTTCAACATAGAGCAATGGCTCAAAAATATTTTAATTATTATTACCCAGCACATCGAAGCAGATTGCGTCGCTTATGCAATTAGAAACGTTGAATCCTATATTGCCAAGAGACATCAGGATTACAAATCCCCAAAACGTGATGGAAGTGTAGAGGCAATTGGTTTCAATATTTTCACAGGTCACGTCGCAATTGTTATTAGATTGGCAGGTCGCATCAGCGTCAATGATACAAGAGGAGTTTGCAGAAAGTTCTTCCTTGTAGTGATTGTAAACAAACATATTAGTGGTAAAATTGTTGCCACTGCAATTCCAATAGCATGTCACATCAAGACCAATGTCACATGTGGCAGTAAAGGGTACTAATGAATCATTCTGATTGACTGCGCACATTTTGAGCGAAGAACAAGAAACGTTCTTGAAGCCATTTTCCGGTAACAGTGGTCCCGGAAGTGATGGCAAAAAATACAGAAATACATAACAGCCGCTGGTTGCCGCCAGGAGACAAATAAATATGCATTTTCGATAGGCCCGAAAATGATCAACCAAAAAACCAAAAGCTGGTTTTGCTATGAGAAATAAAATGGGCAAAATAGCAGTAATGCTGCCCATTACCACTGGTGAAATTCCAAGCTGTTTCCCGTAAACCGGTAAAAACGGTAATATGGGTCCCATGGCTAAAAATGTAGAAAGTTTAACGGATTATACGAATCCTCGGCAAATATACGAAAATCAACGCGAATACTTACCAGCCATAAAGAAAAAGTAATGAGCCTTGATCGGCAGCTGTTTCGAATTTATTTGAATCTTTCCCATTTTGTGATTGATCTCGATATCAGCTAATCATTGATCAGAATTTTGAATTATCGATCGAACGATAATCTTCGGAAGTCTCTATGACGTAATTGGCTGAAACACCATAAAAGTAAATAATAATTATATATCGATTTGATTTTTTATAAACTATTTTATCGATTCGTTTTTACAAATTTTGTGATTTACATTTTCAAGTGTTATTTCATGAACTTTACACAGACGTATCTTCTTAGCACAATGATAAACACTCGAGACACATCAATATCGTTCGCTGTCAGCGTCGCATTTCAACGCCAGAGTTCTATTCACATTGGTTCAAAATTTTCATCTAACTAACCACCCCTATCTTATCTACAAAACTAAAAATTTAATTTAAATAGACTGTAAGGTTACACGAATCATCATCAAGTCATAAATAAAGGATACCACAGATATAATAAACCATTTATAACCACAATGGAAACACTGTCTATCAGTAAGTACGAAACAAATTCTCTTAAGGAAGATTAAACAATCCACAAGATAAGATTCCATGTTAAGAGTTAAGAGACACGTGATGGAAAATTTTCAATATTCAAAGCTTTTCTTAGAAAATGCATTCTCACATACCAAATTTGCGTTCATCCAGACAAGGGTTACTTCATACGGTAACTTACCGACCTATCCTAGGGTAATACTTATCACTACGAACTCAACAGTATCTATGGTGGTTAACCAAAAAAAAAAGGAACGAAATGCATATCCGAATGCATCACAAGGTTAGTCGCTTGTTGTGAAAGCGATGCCAGACGCTCTGTACATGAAAATAACCCCCAACAAACGAGTCCACGGAAAATAAAGAAAAATGCAATCCGCCCACTCACCAGATAAGATTAAAAATAAAGCAATTCTATCGTCTGCACAGAGAATTCCGAACAATAATTATCGCAAGAAAGTGTAGGCAATAAAAGTGCATGAAATAACAAAAAGATAATAGAGTCGCCACGCAATGCTCCTCCGACGCCAAATGCCAAGCGACTGGCAGTCACTGGCAACATATCCTCGTGCGTACGACATGATATAAATCCAAAACACGTATCGAACCTATCCGAGTTTCCCCGAGTATTTCCGAAGTCCTGTAAGCTTAAGTATTTTGAATGCAAGGCGATATTAAATCACGAATCAAGGCGTGGCCTTGTATCTCTCTTTATCATAATCCTTTGTATTCCTATTATTATACGTATCTATATAATCTCTATTAACAGTAAGCTATAATATAAATTCTACTAGCAGCTTTAAATCGCAGAGTATAACCATACCGATTACAATCTCAAAGAGAAGCGTATCAGATATGTTTCACTATCTCGCGAGAAGGTATTGGTGAATGAAATTATACCAAACTACATTGTATAAACTTCTACAATCAATCCACTTATAAGTATACATATATAAACTACTTGAAAAAAACATTACGAGCCTCTTAGCAATACGTGTCACCCCTCACTCTCTCACTCTATATATAACTATACTATACATGACACTCTGTATACAGTAAATTAAATGGAGCATCGGAAGCTGTATCAAATTAATCCAATAATACAGCATACTATAAAGACACTAATTTACTAACACGAATTGAAGGTTATGAGACAATACTGTTTTTAAATACACGGAGTATCTTTATTTTTAGAATTAAATATACATACACGGATATACATCGTATCCCAAAAAATGATATTCTTGTCGTCTTCCATGCTTCAGGAATACCACCGTACTCGGTAAATCCTATAATTATCGGACACACTATATATATGAATCTTAAATATTCTTATTTTTTTTCCCAGTACCAAACGTCACCACAGATTATCCTCGTCCCGTTTCATCAATGGTATAATCGTAGGATCGACTGTCCAACATCTCCCGTGCCGGAAAGTCACAAGCTTTCTCGTAAGTATATGCGTGTAAAATCAACGCACACAATACAAGTTCATATAGATATACGCACTTACTACACGCATATTCCTATTACGTACAAGCTGGACTCCCACCAGAGTAAATCCAGTTCCCTTGGACTTTCGGCTAGAGACTACGAGAATGTCAGTATTCGCTCGAGTGACTAGTAGTCCAGTAGACGCTTTACTCCTGTTCGGTACTTATTCAGGAGGTAGTAAGAGAGAAAGGAAGGAACAAGGAATCGAGTAGGATACGATCGTAGGAGAAGAAAAGATAAACGTAAAGTTGCGATCACGTGGCGTGACGGTTATTTTTGAATTAAATCATTCGATTCACATCCATTTTCTTCACATTTATTTTTTTATTCAACATCGTCCTAACCCACCGAGCATACTGTATTCTGTGTACTGTCTTGCCAGTGAATGTCAGTTTGCCGAGGCCTTTGTCCCGCTTCTGTGAAACTCTGAAAGTTTTAAGACACCTGGAGATCGACTCCAGGAAATATAATCAACCACTGATGTGAAGTCTATGTGAATTGTTGAACAGTGAAACATGAAGGAAATGTTCACTTGGTTTATTGTCGTGTCGGCTTCCCTACTGTTCTCGGTGTCAGCACAGGAGAGCATTCACACTGCGAAACGTGAGTGGATTTTACGGTGTTGTTGCCAATTGTATAAAAAAAAAAACATTGTCTCTGAACGCGCGGAGATTTTTTTTCATTTGAATTTCATATGGAGAGAAACTATTTATGATATTTTATCTTCGAGTACGTTGGTTTACTTATTTATAGAGGCCAAGTGACTTTGTAGTACTTTATTGCCATTAAATTTAGTCCGTAATTCATCAGGTTTATCAGTCTTAGTTACTGTCGACATCCAAGTTAACGGAAGTTCGAAGGTCGTATATATATATACATTTGATAGAGTTGGATGGTTTCTGCAGAATGATATATTTGATTGGAACTGTACTTTTATTATTCTTGTCTCTCTGACGGAGAGATGCGCTTTGTTTTGCACTTGCAGTCCACGTGTCACATGGTAAAACATGATAATTAATCTACCGCTAGGAGATACGAATTCCCATCGGATGCTCTGATTCTGTGAATTGGAATGTTCGACAAACTAATTCATTTTGGTAACTTCACTGTAAACAGTTTGATACTATTGATTAACTTTCATTGACGATCCTATAGATGTTTAATCGTGGTCACGCATATCGGCCACTGAGATATATAGTAATAGTAAATATGGCACTGGTAGCATAGTATATATACGTTGTAGACTATTTTAAGTCAGATTTGCAAATCTGCACGTTAAAATAATAAATTATTGCGAACTGGAACTTCCTGGAATAAAAAAAAATTAATTAACTTTTCTGAAGGAATTAACGGATGTTTATTATACGGTTAAAAAATTTGCAATTATACTGGCAGTGTTCCGGTCTGATTATTATTATTATAGTAAGAACTTGAGTAACTAATTTTACTTGATGCATAAGAAGAATTATTTTATTCCTTTTTTTTTTAATATCTTCCAGTCAAGCTGTGTGTAGTCGCCGATAGTCGGACAGCGAAGAGGATTCATAGGACATGTCCGAAACTTGTTACCCCTGGAAGTCAGGTAGATTGTGTTATAGCAAACGATAGGCAAGTATATGAATTATAATAGTGGATACTGAGATTCTAGTGATTGGGGAGTTTGAATAAAAATTTTTTTAGATCCGAATGTTTGAGACAGTTAACAACTGCTAGTAGCGATTTCACGGTTTTGGAACCAGAAGATTTGGTTGCGGCTAGTGGTTATAGCGAATACAATATTCTAATCACGAATGAACTCAGACTGTTTAAAACAGGTAATCGATTAATGATTGCAAAGTATAGTTTTAAAGGAAACGCAGTTTTTTTTCAATTTTTGAAACTCTTTAGAGAATCAACGTTACGAGATTGTCGCTCTGGTGAATAAGAATGTCGGAAGTATTTTCGATCTACGCGGGAAACGATTTTGTCATCCAGGATACGAAACTTCGGATGACTGGACGCAAATGTTTGCCACGGTTGACAAATTTAATTTAGACTCGAAGTTTGGGTGCTTACTAAAAAAATTATATCAGCTTTTTTCTGTCTTTATGTAGTATTTTGAAAAACGAGTCATACCCAACGAATGCGATACTAATAAGACGCTCGTGGAGAATCGGATGCATACGTTATCCAATTACTTTGAAGCAGCCTGTATAGCTGGTGCCTGGACGCCGGACTCTGTTCTGGATACTCAATTGAGTTAGTGAATGAAAATGAAATTGTTGTATTTTTATTATTAAGAAATTGTTTTTTAGAATCAAAGTACAAGAATCTTTGTGCACTTTGTGAAAATCCTGCTGGCTGCTACGCCGCTGACAAGTATCATGGTCGTGAGGGTGCTGTTTTGTGTTTGACTGACAGCATGGGTGACGTCGCCTGGGTCAGATTACAAGATGCCCTTCAACATTTTAAGTCCCTGGGGGTAAAGAAGCGTGATTATGCTTTTCTTTGTCCCGACGGAACAGTCAAACCTATGGATTCGAATAATCCTTGTGTATGGATACGAAGACCATGGCCAGTGATTGCATCTCGAATGTGATTGGAGTTATTGATTACTTCGTATAATGATATAAAGAATTTTATATATAAAATATATATAAAATATATTTTTCCAGGGAAGTCGCTGAACGAGTTTCAAACATTATGAGATCTTTAGATCAAGCCTCCGCGTCTTCTTGGCAGAATGCGGTACTCCGACTTTTGGAAAGTTACCGTTCCACGCCTGTACCCACGGACACGTTACAAACGTCTGAAGATTTTTTATCCAGATGTAATGACAAGTCGATTACATAGTTATAGGCAGCTGTTGGAGGAGTCAAATATTAATTTTATCTTTTCAGTTCCAGGATTTATGAGCGCCAACAAACGTGCTGGTTGTCAGCCGTCGCGAAGAATACAATGGTGTGTTACGTCGAATCTTGAAGACCGGAAGTGCAGATGGATAAGACAAATATCTTTTGTTTACGGAATCGAACAGCCGATATCCTGTTACCAGGTAACTAGTAGGAGAGACTGTCTTGAGGCAGTTAAAACTGGTCAGTCTGACATCTTTGTTGCTAAACCGGAAGAGGAGCTGGAAAGCCGGAAGTGAGATATACATAGACGATATTTAATCTTGAAAAAAGAATACCAGTGAGTTATCTTAATTTTGTGTCTTGATAGAAAGGGGCTCAAACCCATCTTATGGATCACTACTAATAAGCAGGAGGATATGAATAAAATTTTGGCAGTTGTGCGGGAAGATTCAAAATTTCGAAAATTGAAGGATCTCAAAGGTGGCAAAGCTTGTTTCTCAGGATACAGAAGTATCGGTGAGTATTTTTTTTTTTTAATTAAAATTATAGTACTGAAACTGTGATTCATTTTAAGGCTGGAATGCATTCGTCTCGATAATGGGAAATAAATCTTTGAACGATTGGGCGTGCTCGGATGCTGAAGCTGTGAGCAATTTTTTTAGCGATAGCTGCGTTCCTGATTTGAGCAAAGATAACGAAACCATGCCAGCCAATTTGTATTCTTTGTGTAAATCAGGTATGGAAATTAGTATAGTTACCGAATGAATTTGAAAACGATATAGAAAAAAAAAACTTCATAAATACAGACTCAAGGATTGGTGACGAGGCGAGCACTTTTGAATGTCTCACTTCCGGTGCGGGTGACGTCGCTTTTATGAGTTCAAAAATGTTCCAAAAACTCACGAGTAACTCAGCCAAGTACAACAAAAGGGCTTTCCGGTCTCTTTGTGAAGACGGCTCTCACTTTAATGAAAATTTCTGTTTCCTGACATGGACCACTTTGGGCTCGGTAAGTACATTGTATGATTATGATAAAAAAATTTATTCGCCATTGATAACTCATGATGTAAAATACGTAGGTAATGGTGAATGAAGAAATTTCAAATTTGAGAAGGGACGACATTTATTCCACTCTACTGGAATTGGACCTAATGTTTGGTCAAACCTTTATACGAGCTTTTTCAATGTATGGTACATATGATGGTAATCGTAGCATAATATTTCCGGTGAGTGAATTAATTTGTAACTATTTATCAATCTATGTCTTCGCATAAACAATCCAAATTACCTTCCAAATCACGAATCTCATCATAGCGCATAGAGTCATTTTCATATCCATAAAAAATCATACCATTATCACAGAAAGCAAACGGAAAATGCATACTTTTTGAATACACCATAGGTGTACCATTGATGTCGATCGCAACGCCACCTATATCCGATTCAAACATTTCTTTTTCAAAAAGATTCAATTCTGTCTCAACTGCTAGTTCTGTTCCAGCTCCACAAACTTCATTGATATCTGTATTAATCCTCTCCACGATCTTTCTTGCGGGTCCATACAGATAAATTGATTTCTCATTACCGGAAACGGAAGCGCAAGCATTCCCTTCGGCAAAAATTCCACAACCAAGCACAGTTCCACTTGGACTTAGATAACCAGAGATTTTTCCTGTATGCCCAGCAGTCGACGTACCACTCACCAAAATTCCATTTCGATCCAGCGCAACTGCTCCGACTCCACCCACCTTTAATTTATGACAATTATCAGTTCCATTAAAAATATTTATAAAATAATCAACTATCTACTTGCAAAACTGTGGGTGCATTAAGTAATCGTCGAGCATCTGCTTCTAATTTAGATTTCTCCAATGCTCTTTGCTTAGCTTTCTGTTTCATCAAAAACCTGGCTACGCACTGTGGTAATTTTTTTGCAGTTTTAACTTCTGGTTTGTCGATGGCCTCCAATATGTGATTCTCAAAATTATTTGACGTATCCTCAATATTTTCCTCCAGTTTATTCTGATCATTGATTGTGGAATTACTTGTTGCTTCCTCGCTATCCTCATTTAATTGTGTCGAAGAACTGGATGTTATGTTTCTAGTAAGCAATCCTGGTTCCAAAATGGAAAATCCCATTTCAATTGCTAATCTCTGAGCGCCGTTATCAACGATCAAAACATTATCCGTTTCCTGTAGAACTTTCTTTGCAAGGCTTATTGGATGTTCGATATCACGAACTGAACCAATACAACCAGCATTCCAATTATTATCCATCAATCCGGCATCCATTGATATATTGCCATTTATATCCAAGGATCCTCCTCTGGCGCAATTAAAATATGGTTGACTTTCCATATGACAGATTGCTGTCTCTACAGCATCTAAGGATGAGCAGCATTTCAAAAGTTGTCTGTACGACTTCAAAGCAGCTTTTTTAACCTCTTGCAGCATATAAGATAATTCCTTATTTGGTATTCGTCCTGCTCCACCATGCACTATTATTACTGGATTTTTTTTGGCCGGTGCATTTCTTCGATTTTCCTCTACGATATCAGCCTCCTCTTTGGCTTTTGATAGAATCGTATTTATCCATGTGCAATAATCACACATTGAGACTAAAATTTGGAATTTCTTTTTACAGGAAGAAACGCAACATCTGCAGCGTGATGTTAGTCACATTGAAAATGAAAAAAGTTACGGGGATATCGTGCAAAATCTTTTGCGGGCACAATGCAGTGGTACCAGTTATTTAAATACTCAATATTGTAATGCCAAAACGATAATACTTATATTAATAACATTTACTCTAAGTCATTTAATGATCTAGTTAATAATTTTTTTTGTATAATTACTGTGATATTTCAGCATGAAAATCATTGAGATTGTGACTGTTGTGTAATATATACTTATAAGATATTTTATGACTGTATCAAAAAAAAGAATGAACTTTTGTAAGAAACTAGAAACTCGTGTTATTTCTTTTATCATAAGCATGATTTTATTTCAACTGATTTTTATTTTATATAATAGTATCTAAAGTCTAACAGTGTATTTAAATGAATGGAATCGTATTATATTTGACGTTAACAATATTTAAAGGACGTTCGTCACATTGACTTTGATAAAGTATCTTTGTAAACTCTTGTTATAGATCGATTTTCAAAAATTAGATAAAATTAACGTTTGGACCCACACCACTCAGGATACAATTTTTTGTGTCAGTTGTGATTATCCTTTGGACGGAAAACTGTTTGAAAACCTGTTTTCTATACGTCTATAAAACTACAGTACAACGTGTAAAATAGCAATTATTAATGAACGCATCAACTATTCTTTTCCTCAAAGATTCTTGAAGAGAAAATTATATTAATCGTTATTGCAGTCTTGCGAATTATTCGAATATGAAATCGTCCGAATACAAAAATATGGGACTAATAAAAAATATCCTTTATCAGGATATAACAAT
The DNA here is from genome assembly GCA_030142595.1 of Trachelus iudaicus. NCBI lineage: Eukaryota > Metazoa > Arthropoda > Insecta > Hymenoptera > Cephidae > Trachelus > Trachelus iudaicus. Next base: position 47,557 of record JARQTH010000706.1, read on the forward strand.
CTTAACGATATGTCGAAATGGTAATTTAGAAAATTATTTTTTGATCTTGTTTGTCTTCTTATTTCATTGCTTTTCACTGAAGCGTCTTATCAAGCACTTATAATATTTATTACGAATTAAATTATAAGATCTCGACATAACGCAAAAATGTATTTAAATCTTTTTGAGTCTCTTCCTTTTTCGAATAATGAAAATCTTTCTTCAACATGTGTATCTCCACTGTTCCAGTATCAGTACCGAAAGCCTGTAGACCAAAGATTTTTCCAATTATAATGCTATTGAACAGAATATGTTTAATATTATCCACAGCATTATTGTACTCTATTTACCAGATATTGATTAATCATATCCTGATCATTTTTGCAAGGAGATAATTGCATACTGCATATACGTCCCCAATCATTTGTAGATATCTCATACATTGGGAACAAGTCACTGTTTCCCAAATCCCAGATACAAATTCTGAATGGAATACCAAAATATTAATAATCAATCAAAACAAACAAAATCGAACAAGCTTACTTTGAATCGTAATCTAGAACGTATATAGTGAACGGTTTTGACTTGGACCACTGAATATTTCTAATAGCACTCTTGCAATGTGCGTCTTTCAACTGTAAAAGGGGTCGTTCCACATTCAAAGAATGTAGTCTCACAGTACCATCATTGCAGCCAACCTTTCAACAAAATAATTTACACGATAAATTAGTTTTTATACTTCTCTTGATAATAAAAGAAAGTATACTTACAAGGAAGAAAGACTCTTTAAATGGACACCTCTCTATACACGTTGTAGCACCAGAGACATCTGCAGCAAATAATCTTATATTACAATTATTCAATTATACACATTTAAAAAAAACGTACCCATATCATTTTCTTTATAAATTAATGGACTGACTTTACGCCCAAGGCATGTAGCATGCAGTACGTTACTGGAGTTAGTAGCCAAGTAAATGTTATTAGTATCAATACTATCAACATGCATGTCAACGAATCCCTGAAGATCTTGATCTCTGCAAAGAATATACTCATTAAGGAACTGGGATTATAAAGTCCATTAGATTTAATTACATTTTACTTTTCCTGGAGCCCACAAGAATCTCTTGACTTTTAACGAGTTTTACATTGCCCCATTGGGATAATCCTAAATCATCATTAGACACTCCTATATTTTTTAAGACGCTCCATATTATCAAGCATCCATCTTCATCCAGACTGCATATCTATTATCAATTACTATTAAAATTACCTACAGTGACAATACAAAAATGTTTGCATGTGTTCTACAAGTCCCACTGAGTTATACCTGTATTGGTATAAATTGATTGAGCAACGATCCACTTGATTCACTCTGAATCTTTGATAAGATTCTTATCGCTACAATTTCTGATGCATGTCCATTTTCTATATTTCCTGCAGTAGTATAAGTAGCCGATCTTATAATCCAATCTGTTTCATTAGCTTTATCAGTAATTCTCTGATGCCACATCTCATCCTCTCTCAAATCCCATAAACTTATTGAACTGCATAAAAAGAAAGATTCACTCCTAGCCGTCAGTTACATATAAATAAATTTACTAAGTTATTTAATTACCCTTCCCGAAGACCAGCAAATATAACATTGTAATATATCGAATGAAAGCAACAAGCACTTATTGGAGAAGGTGAGTAAAATAATTTTGTTGGTTTCGATGGTTCTGATATATTCCATATACATCCTATACAGGAATCAGTGATATAACTTTGTCTACTGGAAGTTTCAATATCCTGTATAAGAAAAATAATTTTACTTCATCTGGTGATATGGCATTATAGTGTAAATTTTAGTTTGTAAATATATTTGTGTAAATGTACATTTCCCTGTACCTCATTAACTGGTGAATGAATAGTAAGTAAAACTTTACTCAGTGCCTCAGAATAATGAATAATAGTAACTGGTCTACCAGATAGAAAAGTAACGGAGTCAATAGAAAGTCTAATTAAACCATTACTGAACGGTAATTCGTGTTTGTCATTTTGCAGTACGCTGCCACCGAATTTCCGTTCTTCTAATAATGACAACATCACTCTACCAGCTTTACTTAAAAAGTCGTTTAACTGTAATATATCGAAATTAGGAAGCGGTGATGGACTTTCAAAATTTGAATCGTCACTTCCGACACCGATTTGCTCCTGAAAATTAAATTCAGTTTATTCTTACTTAGATTGTCCTGCATATTATCAGTGACGTTACTGACCATTTTGAATAACTTAATATCTTCGCTAGTATTTAGATTTCTTTTGCAAGATACTGGAAATTGCGTCCACTTATTACTGCATATGATATCATCCGTTTGTATCTCCATATTAAGATTATCTTCGTTAGTTTGGACAGACATCTAATAAATTTTATATTATTGTGGGGGATAATAAATTTTAATTGCTATCTTTCAATACCTGTTGAGTATTTAATTTTCCGTAATTACAGATAAACTCTTCATACGTGACTGGTGATGATTCCAGGAGGGACCATTCGATAGTATCCAGTTTAATCATTCCCAGTAATTCACGACCGCGACTTAGAATTTTGGATCTCTCCTAATTTTTGTTAGAATCATGAGGTAAGAAAAAGATGCTTTATGATACTACGGGTATTGTGTGTCATTGGATAGCAACGAGAAGCATGTACCTTTTCAATTTTATCATCTTTGCATTTTTTAAAATCGATATAACACATTTGCGAGATCGGTGGGGATTTTGTAAAATCGCCAGAACGGCCATCTTCGAAACCTTCGTCAGTCGACAAGGGCAGTGATTTAGTTTCTGAATTTTTGTCTTCCCTGTATCAGGAGAATTCTCTTTAATACTAATATGATATTAATAAATAGCGAAAAGAATGTTTGCATGCAAGTCCGTAAGAGAAGCGCAGTTAAAGAGAAGCGTCAGGGTGCGTAAATTGGAGGCTTGAGGGTGTACGAAAAATGAACTTAAATCTTAATTGTGCAGGTGCTTTATTTGTCTTGATATTTTATTCTAGTTATGGCGAACCTATACCCTCTGGCAACTGGTTGTCGCACTTCCGGTAAAGGCGGTGTTTTTGGCTGGTTCACAGACATTGATTCTATACGAGCCGCTCTTTTGCGAGCTTCCGCCAATTCGTAGTGTCCGGAATCTAACATATGCTCCTCTTCTAATTTGCGATTTTCAGCGCTAGGCATCGTTTTTCGCTGTTATAAAGATTTTTTTATTTTTTAGATTTTATTTATTTATTTATTTAGTTATTCATGTTCAATGCCAATGAATTTATAGAAAAATGGAAAGTACTTGTACTTGTGTTTCTGTTCGCAGCTCTACTGGTTCCATCGTAACACTGCTGGTACTGTCTTCAGATTCTTCACTGATTTGAGATTCTTCGCTGTCAGTACATTCTTGAAAATCTGACTCATAATCCTACAAGTATTAGCAAATCTTGAAATAACATATATTTGATCTTTTTGGTTTCAAAATAACTACCTCAAAATCATCCTCATAATCATATTCATCCTGTGCATCATTAGGTATGGTTTTAAAGTTGTTTGATGAATGCTGCTGAGAAACTGTATCTTTTAATCCACTTGTAACATTCACGACTGTATGTAACACTTTAACTTCACTTGGACTTAGAGTCCTGGACTTTCTACGTTCTTTAGATGGTTGTCTTGTTCTAGATTTTATTTTCTCCTGATTAGCTACATTCTCTCTACGTCTTGAGGATTCTATACTTTTAGGAGTAGCCACCTGTCCAGTAATCTTCGATGCTAATTTACTGGCACTCGATTTAGGCATGTATACTGTACTTAAACCTCGTTTCTCCATATAGCCAGTATTACTTTTCTCTCTAGACTTATTTTTTTCAATAGATTTGCTGCTATTAATCTTTAATGATACTTCAGACTTAACTTTTGAAGTTGTGTTTCTGTTGGTCAGCTGAGACTGTATCCGAGGAGAGCTAACACTAGTTTTTGTTGTTGAGGATAAAACATTTTGTCGTGTCGTTTGTTTCAGTGGCACACTGTCTTTAGATCTGCTCCTGCTGGATAGGAGCTTGTTAGAAACATTTTGCGAAAGTTTAGATTTTACATCCCCAGCTCCTCTTCTGTTCACAGATTGTTGAACCTTCTTTTCGTTAACTTCCGACTTAACTTGAGACTCAGAACTAATATCAGTCGATGTACGTATTTTCATCTTGCTTTGTGTATGTGATCTTGTTCCATCTTTGGACTCAAGAGTCTTTTTAATTGCACCCTAGGAAATTCATTATCTTACCACACAAGAAATGTCAAACAAGAATTTCTTATTCCGAATAACATTTCCAATAATAATAATATCATAAACCGTTTATTACGCATAGTAAAATATTTGAAATATTCAAAAATGAACATCAATAAGTGTGCGACGACCGTATAAAAATAAAAGCCTTGACCGATTATTACACATTACGTGTATAGCTTTAATTGGCATTGAATATAATACAATGCCATAGCCATAAATTATATTGTACGGGTTCAATAAATTGTGAGGATCTTTCCAGTGCTCCAAGAATCATTAAAAATTGTAGGAAAGCTTACCTTATTTGACATTATGTACTTAATTGATTTGTTTTGATAGTCGTGAAGTCGCCATGATGTAAACTGTGGTAACTGCAACCCCCCACATATCGCAAACTTTTACCACGCACCATCTATTGGAATAAATTTAATACATATATCTACAAATTTATACCAAGAATAAAAGATAACGAATAAAATACATGATCGTTACTTACGTGTATGATCATACAAGTGGTTCGTGTCTGAACTAAAGGGTGCTTTTTCCAACGGTACATAATGAGTCATTTTCTTACCATAGAAGCATACGATAAAAAAAGAGTACAAAATGCCTTTAACAGATGGTACTAAATATGGGAACAGGGTAGTATTGAATGGCCATATTAGTATTCTTTAAAACATCATTGATTCTCATAATTTTAATCAATGCAGGCTGATTTTAATGTCTCAAAAATTAATCCACCCTATTCTCAACACAAGAGTTACGAGGGGAAGTCAGAAGGGAGCATTAAAGATACAGAAGCAAAGGGTGGAGGATGATCAAGAGCATGTAGAGGATGATGAAAGAACTTATAAAAAAACCAATTCTATTACGTAAAAAATTTGCTACCATCAACCTCCTTCAAAGACAACCCGTCACTGATTGATTGTCGCGCAAAACGACATTCGCATTATGGAACGACGACAGCGACGGCCAATTGACATAGCAGAAAAACGATGGTTCAAGACTTTTCGATAATTCCTCATATGGCTTATTTAGTAAAAGGTTAGAGATATTAAAATTGAATAGTAACCTATAAATCTATCTACGTATATTTTTCAAAACGTATAACAAAAACCTAGATTTATGAACGATGCAAGCGCCGAAGGTAAATTATTACACGTTAAACGATGATCACGCGATGTTCATTGAAAATCTGTCAAGCTGCAAAAGGCAAAAAAGTCCTGGAAGACGTTTTCACTATTCACGTCATCACGCAGCTACAGTCTCGGATCTTGTTTATGAATATTTAGCAAGAATTGCTTACAATAATGCAAAACAGAAGCAAAGAAACAATGCCCATAGTAATTTCAAGAGAATTCACGTACGAAGACAGTATCGATCAACGCAACATCGTCCCGATAAACGTTCACATAAAAAATCATTGATGCCTATAAGAAAATTCTACAGGAATCAAACATAAAAGTTTCCCTATTATAATATAAGTAAACGCGAGAGGACCCCAATACGTAAAAGACTATTAACATATGTTAATCACATACTTCAAATTATCTAAATTACCTATATCCAGTATTTAACCTTGCTAGAGGGTTAGAATTGTAAAAAGAGTAAAAAAGAGGATATTGATCATAAAAGGACATAAATAAATGGACAATAGCACTGTATTACAGGATGATTATTAAACGCGAATCAACCTGATGATATATTTACTTAATATATGTAAACGAAGGTCGTCTAACGACCGATTTTTATCAGAGACAAGTAAACGATATCATGTTTGTCTACTGCGTGCTATTAATCCAATAGTACCGTGCAGTGGCTCTATAATAATTTATGTCTGGAAGGGATAAAAACTCTGGTGCAGTCCGTCTAGAATATTTAATCAAAATAACAATGTGTGTATCGTACATAAAAAGAAATTGTATAACAAAAGCCTTTACTTCGACCATAATTGATGAATCGATAATTTGTCTAGATTGTTCCTTGCTGTTCCGACTCTCTGCAACAACGGCGCAACCATCTTTTTAGTTCTTTGTCGTCCGTATTTATTATCCCTACGGGCATCTCTGATTTTTTCGATTCCGATACCTGAAATAGATTTTCATTCGAGCTGCCGTCTTTTTCTGAACCGTCGTTTGAGCTTAATTCAATTTCACTGTGATTTTCATCGCTGAAGGTATTTCGACATTTTTTTGACTTTTCCCGCGAAATATTGTCGCGTCTCTTTCCTCTAGAAAGTCTGTCAGGCCGATTCTGCGGACAATGCGTATAAGGATTGTTTGTTTTTTTAGTAGTAGAACATCTGGAGGGATTTGCCGATTTTTTTGATTTTTTCCAAGTGTCACAGGTTTTCTTTCTCATATTCGAAATTTGGCCTAAATCTTCGAAACTCTCGTCGTCACAGCTGTCATCAGATTTCCTAGTACAATCGTCAGGACAGTTTCCTAATTCTCTTTTTAAATTTTGATTTATCATACAGGCAAATGGTCCCACGTGATGATACTCGTCGCTTCCAGTCTTAACTATAAATCTAAAAATTAAAAAATTAAAAAACCGCATACATCGTCTCAATACTTTTGGCTATCGCTGTATTTTAATGAACACCAACCCTTGAGCACAAATTTGTGGTAACACTGTTAACACCTGAGCATACAAATCACCATCATGACGATAATTATTCTCAATGTAATTAACAATATCATTGACACGATATGAATTTTTACATTCAGTCTGATCATTTCTCTGCAGATTACGTAGAGCCTCCATAACTTTTAAAGAAAATCTAGCTGACGACTCAACAGCGCAATTGACTCGATTCGATTCCTAATGATATGATATCCAAAATACAGTAATCGATAAAGCTTAAAAACCTCAATCCAATCAGACAACATACGACATTTTCATAACTGTCACAACACTTTTTTTCAACATTACAAATTTTCGAACATCTTCTTGCATCCTTACTATCATTCCACAAGATCTGATCTATAACCGAATTAATTTCTTGATCCTCAGAAGAAGCGCAGCGTTTTCTTGGATTCTGCATGCTCTGTTACCTCATCGATATAAATTATAAGAAAAAAAAAAGATACGAAGCAAGGTTATAGAAATGACGATGGACGGACTCGTTTGAAGTTCTTTTCAAGTCAAATTACATTTTTCCTCCCTTCGAAGATTCACAAAGAGAATTAATAAGAGAAAAACAAGATCATTTCCGGTTCACCATAACTGTACGATATGCGTGAGTATTATAAGTTAAACGTACAAAGACAATTTGATTTGAATAGTGACACAAGCAACGGCACTAGTCAAAGAAGAAACTGTACCGTTTAAATGTCGTAGAACGTAGTCAATATCGATTTGCAATATAAATGATACTAGAGGCTGACCGCGCCATTGATAATACAGTGTATTAGAGGTGCGTACGAAATAAGGCGCCAAAGCCAGTATTTGAAATATTAATGTCATTAGACATTGTTATCTAATTTTGAATCACGTGGACATAACACAGTAGCCATATTGTCTTTTTCCGTCTTAATTTATAATTTTCTATTACTCATTCATTTTCGAAATACAATCCAAGTGTCGCAGTGACACCTGGTGAGAAAAAAAGTGACTAAGAAAAATGGTAAGTCCTTAATCGAAATTGAATGCAGTCATATGAATTTGTTTGAAAAATAATAGATAATAAGAGTAGCCTTTTCGTATGGGCACAGAAGAACATATAAGAATTACTACCGATAAACCACAATTTGCTGGTAGTGTGGGAAACTAAAGGTGGTAGTCAGGCATGTTGCCCTGGACAAATATCCTAAATTATTAAGTTTCCGTGCTGCTTACTCGCACCCTATTTGCTATCTTTCGACTGTAATCCCATCCTTGCGTAGGTATTCAGTGAGCAGTGGATGAAATTAGTGGGAAAATTATCCGGAACGTAATATTAAAATCATAATTGTTATTATTGGAAGACATTTTTTTTCCTAAATAAATTAAACGGTTAATTTTTCTATGATCAGGTTTAAATTTTATATGTTATATCTCGAGTCGATGCTTAATTTGAATAAATAGCCCGACTAATGTCCAAATTTTCATTTATTTATAATAATTCGAAATTATGACTTCTTCCAAGGAGAAAAAGTTTAATCGTACCCAAACAGCGTCCTCGTGACGACTTGATGAGATAACTTTGCCCAAGTTGTGAAACAACGAACGTCACGATTCGTGACTTCCAAGGGTTGGAATGAATCCCTGTGCTTGGCGTGGGTGTGCTCTCCGGGGGTTGGCAGGCACGCGACCTCCGCACCCTGCTGTCGTTCCGAGGTGTACGAATAAACTTTTGTCCTGCGATATCGCGCCGTAACCACCTAACAATAAGTACAGGAGCCCCTGACTGCCTTGGATATCTCCACACGAAAAGTCAAAAAATTCCCACGAGTTTAATTTCGTTCACGACCCACGGTAAGACGTTTTTGAAAATTAATGATAAAATTATTTTTGAAAAATAATCATCCACCACTGTACATAACTACGTTAAAAATAAAAAACAAATGACCATCTTGATCAGGTGACTGACTTTCCCGGAAGTGCGCTCGCCAACTCTGACAATACAGGGGAGTAGGAGTGTCAGCAAGAAGCTTCCGGGAAGACAAGAGAGAGTTATAGGAGGATTATTTATCATAGGAGTAAATTTCGAATATTTTAAGTCTACTTTTTTTCACTTTTCAATACTAAGAACAATTATTACAATGTACTCTGGTTAAACGCGTGGCAGGACATGACTGTTATTCTTGGACATTCAATACCCTATCGTATATGTACTTAAATATGTATGGCTATGTATGGTATTTTTATATAGATGTACCAGAGACTTATGTATAGCTATAGATCAGGACAGTGCGTGATCCTAGTTTCCAGGACAGCGATTAAAGTGATTACCGTTAGCTGTTAGGTGCTGGAGGATCAGGCATGGGGTGCCGAAGGGGTTCGGGAGGGTCAGAGCTCACGGGGTCACGTGACGTGATGTCACGTTACCTGGCCTCGCGACAGGTGTTCGTTCACACAACCCCGTGTACCTCCAAGACCCCATCAGCGAGCACCCTCGCCATGGAGAGTCGATGGATATCAGAAATCCAGCCACATAATGATAACGAGCATCCGATAATGTCAGAGTGCTGCTTCTGCTTGCTGAAGCGACTGGTCGCCATTGCTGTATAACAATAATATACCCAAGAGACAACCCTTTGTTTAATTCCATTAAATTTGCTCCGATTTACCTCGTGTGCATCGATCATGTGTATGCATAGCAGTGATTGCTCCTAATTCGCGCGGCAAATTCAAATCACTTTTCACCTATCGATAAAAAAGTTACGTACTGAATGATATGGATGGGTTCGCCGAGTCATGGTCTTTTGAATTAAATAAAATTGATCTATTTTTTAAATACCCTATCAATACCTTTAAAGAATGAAGTAAATAACTTTTTTTTGAACTTGGCTATAGATTTTAATCAAGATTGACGGGTAAGGGAATAAAAGTTACCTTGGGTATATTTAAATAATTTTTAAACCCAAGAATACTCGATTCACCAGAACGCTTGATCTTTTTTTTTGTTTTGTTCGATGAAGGGTTCCTGACGATTACGCATTCTATAATTGTTTGAACAGGAAGGATGGTATTCGATACCGGTGTATAATTGCATAGCCGTGAGATCATAGCCACATGACGTACAGTGTTAGACTGACAATTTCGTATGAACGTTACTAAACCATACTATTTGATCTTTGCTCAGGAGGAATAATCTACGGTGTCTTCTAGGGACCCTAGAATTGTTTTTAGGGTATATTCTTGAACGTTCTAAAATTAATCGTGATATATCTTCAAACTTTGATGATGTTAAATATGTTTGAACGGAAATGAAAAAAAAATGGCAGACAGGTCGAGGAACGTGGATGACCTCCCTTCATCGTTGGTGCACCGTTCTTCAGCTATTAATCCCTCCTTCTAGACTCCGCAATTATACAGAACACTAGCTGCAACATTGATGAGCTGACCTGACTAATTACACATCGGCAGCTAATTTACCTCGTAATAATTACTGGCGCATTAAACATTCGTAGCTAACGTGAAAGTGTCGGCGGTGTCAGCTGCTTCATGTCCCAGACATTAGAACACGCATACGCGTGTACAGGTACACGTAAGATGCACATACCCATCCGAAGTGCAGCTGTAAAATTCGTTGATGGCTTACACTGCGATAGTCAATAGTCACGTATAGTTAAAAAATATTTGTAGTTTACACTAAAAAGAAATTGCAAAAAAATCTTTTTCGTTACTCTTCCAATATTTATCATTTAACATTTTCTTGATGATCGATTCAATAAAAATTTTTTGGTGTATATAATAAGAGCGAAAATCAAAGTGATAATTTTCTGTATTAAAATAAAATAATAAAAGCTGTATAATAATAAAAGAAATTTTGTCTTTTCTTCGAATATACTCTTGGGGCATTTATCTATTGGCAGATTGACCCTTGGAAGATCCGGCGACGTGTCGTACATCATTGGGGACGGGGTGGCTGGTCGACACTTAACCGTACAGAAGCCATCAATTTGAGGTATGATTACCTGGTAGATTACGGAGCAGCTGTGATATATGTAAGCAAAAGTTATGGATAATTCATTGTATGACCAAAATCGCTATTGGCCAGTCACTTGACCATTGGCTAACACTTGGTCACCTTTGACTGTACAGGGGCGGTCGCTCAGGGGGTAGTATTACCCTGGTGCGCAGGTTCTCAGGGGCGGGAGCAACCCCTGACTTGACCAATGAAAACGTAGCGATAGAGACATGTAATATTAACACACGTGATCGCACGTCAACCTACCAATGTTCTGTATCCATCGACTGTAACATCCGTACGAACCGAAGGAGTCACCAATGTGCCTTGAATCCCAACGGAAGTGGTAACGCAAAGAGGATATCCGTTATGCTGAGAAAAAAATTTTAAGTGTCTTTAAAAAATGTTATTAAAAAACCTGTGGCATTGAAGAAGGTAACAAAAATTTGTTAACCCAAACTTCAAATTATGCCGTCTGAAGCTTATTAAAATAAAGTGTCGACCATGCGGAGAAATCAAAAGCGAAGGAAGCTACTGGAGGCTGCTTTGAGATTTTGAAAAAAATTCCTGTTGATGTTTTTAATAAATCATCGGCCGACATGGGATCCCATGCGCACGCTAGGTCCATCTGTGCCGGGAGTACCGTAACCGGTGCCTTTTCCGCGTTGCATCTTCTCAGGAGCTACAGTCTCCTCGCTCCGCCTTCAGGTACGTCGCTGTCACTATAGAGTCGGATAACAATCACGTGGACCTAGTGTCACGGATGATGGAGCAAGTCGGTCTTGGACTGGACCGATCTGTCAAAATCGAGAGATCACTTTCAAGTGCTCCAATAGCCGTGATCGTCTAGTGGTGAGGACCCTACGTTGTGGCCGTAGTAACCCAGGTTCGAATCCTGGTCACGGCAATGTGCCAAGTCACATTGTCACGGAACGGAGACGATAATTTTTATCAAAATACCACATTACGTCGATAGTACGTATAGATAATTGATAAAATGAAATAATCAAATTTTGCATATCATTCAAAGCATGTATATACAGTTAAATATGATTTGATAAAGTTTAATGTCTTATTTTTAGAAGATATTGTACAGGTCATTGATAACGTGTAAAGAAAGCCAAATATAAATGTCGTTTAAAGCCAAGCGTATATATATATGTATAAAATTACATAATCATGATTCGCAGAATATTTGGCAAGAGTTATAACTTTGCGATGATAATAGAAACTATTTGCTATCGCGATAACAAAGGACAATGCCGTTATAATAGTGATAACTCATGTTAGCGCAAGGACGCGTTCAAGCTTTGCAGTTAAGAAATTGCTGGAGAGTCTAGGTGAGAATGAGCAGGGAAGAAGTAGGGCTTTTGTTGTGTCACATCAAAGAGAACTCTTCTGCCTGGGCGAAACTTTGTTGATTTAATTTTTAAAACGTATTCACGGTTATTTCGACTCTGCGACGTGGACCGTCGGATGAAAGACTTCATAAATCATTGACGTCAGTGAATATGATGGCTACGTCATTGCCGGTACTTTATATCGTGTCATTCGACTGGCAAATGAATTTTTATTCATCGACGAATTTCCTCGTTCCGTGAAAACTTGCTGTTCTTTAGTTTTTTTTCTTCTCCGAGGGATACAGTGTGTAGATATACTTGATATGGTTGAATATTTAATTAAGTCATGTTATGGAAATTTTATCCATCAGCAGTCAATTGACTGATAACTGTTTCCGTATGTGTTATCCTGCTAATCAATAAAATCAATCAATTTTTTTTTCTTTACTTATTTAACCTCGGCTCTTGAATTATTACTCGTACTCGTTAAGCCATTGGTTGCGGGAAATTAGGTCGAACGAGTTTCTATGAGAATTACACTGATGTAAAAAGAAATACTGAAGATAAAACTTGATAGTAACTTTGTGCTTTTTGGTGTTCTTAGAATGACAATCAAACTTTCGTAAATAATTCGACTACTATGTGGAAACTACTATTTCGTTAGGAACTTAGATATGGAATTTTTGTATTTACACGAAAAAGCATTTTTTACATGAAAAAGTAAAACAGTAGTAGGTCTGTAATAAGACCAGTAGTCATTTTCAAAAAGTAATACAAATTTTATATTTTTTCGATATAAATCTTACCAGCAATAAAAATCAGTTTCTTATGCCGCCATTACAAAACGTCAGATAAGACTTATCAAAGACAATTTACAATTTCCTGTTAAACAATATATCATCACGAAAAATATATCAATTTAAAAGAGTATCCAAAAAAAGAATACAGAATTGACAGTTCGAAATTAAAATAAATTAATGCCGTTCAATGGAAAAAGAGAAACGAATATAAAATAACCGATAGGTCGTTTTTAACTGGACATAAAAATTAACTGCTATTCAGTTTTTAGATTGCGTGCAGACCCGATAAAGACGGCTATTTTCTCCTTCTAAAAATATAAAGAACAATCGCTTAAACTCATCCTAGCGAAACTGTAATGGGAACAGTCTTAAAAAGGCATTCCCTTCCTATTCAATATTTGTGACATCGGTGCTCTCTTGTCAGGGGTGAACTTTAGTTGGCGTGATCGTTTGAAGCGCGCAAGAAGGCGTCATTTCTCGCCCGGTTATTTACACGGTGTAAGCGGGTTCCTTTTAAAATCATAACTGCCATTGAAATAAGTTAAAGTTTTTTATGACGAGAAGGAAACCGCTTCGCGCTTTTGGAACTGGTGCCAATTTCCCACGGATACACGCTACTATTGTGACACCCTGTAACTGTTACATTTATCTTTTGCCGGTAATAACGTCACCGTCTGTTGTGACCCGTTTTATCCGTATCATGGAGATGCTCGTGCGCGAGAAACAGGATCTTAATTAAATTACTAAAATACCCGTATTGATAATTCCTAAGGTTATTGCTCATTGCTAAGATTATTGTATATCGCAACTGAGAAGATAACGTGCTTATGAGCGTCTACGAAGAAGTTCAGGCTGGCAGTGAAAAAAATAAGGGTTTGTACCCCTGGTGGGACTCGAACCCACAATCCCCGGTTTAGGAGACCGATGCCTTATCCATTAGGCCACAGGGGCTTTGAACGTCTATTTCCGAGAGAATGAAGGGACGCGAGATTGATTGTAGTTAATAGTAATTTTTTATAAGGAAGCAGAACTTGGGAGACTATGTTACTTATTGCTCGGTTCTTGTTGGTTGCAGATTTGTGCAGGTATGATCCATTTCCTGCAAGGGATTATGGTTTTGGAGAAGCTGATCCACCAAGAAGTGGCTCCACCGGTGAAACACCTGTGTCACCCTTGACTCCTTCTTCGCTAACGGCACCGTTCTCAATACCGAGTAGTTTATTTCCACCGCCACTTCTAGCGGCGGTGCCGCCATTAATTCAATCGATAAATGTGCCTCAGCCATTTTCCAATTCCGCAAATCCAGGTACGCTTTTGCAGTTGCGACTCTGCTGCGGTATAAAGTGTATAATGCACAGGATCGAATTCAGCATGAGATTAGATCCTAGATTTAACATACAGTAGCGATCTTCTTTACTCGGTGATTAAGAAAAGATGAATTTATCAATATTTATTAATGAAATGTCGAAAGTGCTCACTCACAGACGCTTGGGTTAATATCAGAAGTATTGTTTAAAATCTCCATATTGCGTGTGATAAAAATATGTTTAAAATATGAAAAAATGAAAAATATTTAGACTGTACAAGATTTTTGGATTGTTAATATTAAAAAAGTATTGAAAAATTTACGTTGTAAATTACAGTTGATATACGAAATGGAGCTTTTAAATCTTACAGGCCTCGGTAGCGCAGTAGGCAGCGCGTAAGTCTCATAATCTTAAGGTCGTGAGTTCGATCCTCACCCGGGGCATTATTTTTGCATTTCGTATTATTGATAACAAGATTTTTATATTTTTAATTAAACCTTTGAATAATCATAATTACGATGAATTAGGAACGTTGGGGAATCATCATTTCATTAGTAGCAATGGTATCACGAATATCCAACAGAGAAGACCACGTGGCGAGAAAAAACCCATTCCTGAGGAACAGAAAGACGAGAAATATTATGAAAGACGAAAACGTAACAATCAAGCAGCTAAAAAGTCCCGCGACGCTCGTAAAATTCGCGAAGATCACGTAAGCTGCTTCAAAAACCAATAAATATCTCTTTCGTCACAAGAATCTATATTTACATCCCAAAATCGTTAGTCAAATTTGAAAATGATCAAATCAATACATACCATATATATCCTTGTTCAATCTAACTCTACTGCGATTGCTTGCTCTTAAAAATATCTTACGCTTTTTAATTATCTTATTTACAGATTGCTTTAAGAGCGACCATGCTGGAGCACGAGAATGCCATCTTGCGTGCTCAGGTAGTAACTCTGCGCGAAGAAGCACAATCTCTTCGTCACATGCTGATAAAGCAGCAGACACCCGGTATACAGACGATTAATTCTGCGAGGCCGCTTTCTTCGGTGACACCTGGTACACTATCACCTCAGAATCCTGTTACATCTGTATCCTGTCAAGTTTAAACATGACAATGATCGTTAAATCGTACTCAATCCATCTGATCCAATAACTCGCTATCAGAAATTATAATTTTGGAGCAAAAAAAATGATGTGAGAAATTAATACGGATTTCAAAAACTAGAGTACTTATGGGTTCATTTTTAATTTTGAGTCGCGTCACCACGACTTTCATGGGTCCGTCCATTGTAAGGCTGCACGTAAACGTACAAAGGAATATGTCCCTAGATCTGCGAGGAACTCCATTGAAATTGAAAAATGAAAATAAGTGTAGATTTATAAGTCTGTAAATTATATATATCGTATAAGGCTAAGCACACGATGCTTTTACAGTAGTTTATTAATAATTGTGCCTATGTAAATAATGTTTCGTTTTACTGTTGTTGAAGATTAATATAAACCGTATGTCACGAGGTGTATTATTATCTTATTTCGTTCTTGCACCTCCGATTGTCATACTAAAAACGTGTTTACAAATTAGGTAAAAGGAAGAAGAAACATACTGAACGTTATCGATAAATTGATAGTAGAGACTTTAACGAAGGGCTGATCGTCCTGCATCCCTAGTCCAGGGCATGAATGATGCTCTGCGTACTTCAGAGTGCTTCTAGCCATATACATTAACGTGGCTGAAAATCGAGCAGTCCTGGCACATCTCCCTTACGAAGAGACAACCATAAAGAAAGCGAAGGAGATCAAACAGTTAAGAAGGCCGAATATTCGGGGGGAAAAGCGAGTAGTCATTAGAATCAAAGACACCAGTGCGAGTGGTTAAGATCTTTCCGGATTTTAGGAATTTCTGAAAATGAATAAAGCGGTAATAAGTGTACTTACAGTTGTGGGAGGTCTTGCCTTTGGGATGTACAAAGTTTTTTCTGCTGAGCTGAATAATTCGAGGTATGCAAGAATAACAACTGGAGTGGATCGTTGTCGGATCAATTATGAATTTATCTTAATCTTTAGATTTATGCAAGAATATGAATGTTAAAAAAAATGTATGATGTCAGAACGATACAGTTCAGGGAAGTCCCGGTTCCCTCGTTCTCTCTACTCCTTCGCAGCAACATGTCTGCCAACTTAATATTATTTGAAAGAATGTGTTAATGCAACTTACTTCACACGGTACAGCTAGTAATTTTTTTTGCAGAAAGCGTTGCTCATCTATATGTATGTATGAGAGCGGGAGAGATGAGCGTACACTTTCTTTGGACTGTGGACATGGATTTCATCCATCATGTATTCGTGCATGGCAAAAAGTAAATTAATATAAGAATCAATAACGAGATTGCAGTTGCGAAGCTTCATTAGATATATTCAATAATAACAATCGATGCAATACTAAAATATTTTTAAAAATTGTTTCAGGTAAATACGGAGGATTGTCCTCTTTGTAAAAAGGATCTTAAATAATTCTCAGTACACGAAGATATCACGTTGATGATCTATGGAAAAGATAGGTTATTATAATTTTAAAGGTTAATTATAATAAACTATGTGATTTCTATATATACAACAGTTTCCTAACTTGAATAAATAGGTTAAATAATGTACGAATAAATGAAATGTCTAAAAAAATCTTTGATACTTGAAAAATAATTATCTAAAAAGTTGGTACCCTTATTTATAAATTCCAATCTGATTTATATTTGCGCTAATTCAATTGATAAGAAGCTGATTTATTGGCCATATCAAACTTTCCGTTGAAACCAACCAGTAGCCAAGCCTTTTACTATAACTCAATTTGGACAAATGGAAACCAGCCCTATTATTCTAGGGAAACTGAAAGTTACTAGTTTCCCGTTATTGGTTGCCCTGAAAACCTAACCAACCTTTAAAGCTAATGTTACTGCCGCTCAAGGCACAAATAGGCAATTCTCTGGTATTCATGTTTGTCGGTGACAGTCAGTGGCAGTCAGTAGTAGTTTGTAGTGGGTTGTAGTGAAACGTTTGAGGCTTGAAATGGTGTATCCTCTGTGGACGTTCGGAGTAGCTATCGGCATGGGCCTAGCAATGCTCATATTCCAACAGTATGACCAGCATAGAAGACGCCAACAAGAATCATCGTACAGTCATGAACAACCATGGAACAATAACTTCTCAGATCATGACTCCTGGCAGCCAGAAGAACCCTCAAGTTCGGAGTACGTATGAGAGGAAGCGCGGAAATTTGACCAAGTATCCTTAAACTAGATCATATGTTAAATCTTGTTTGCTGCTTATAAGTATGTCTTTAATTTATCGGTAATTAGTAAAACATGTTTTCTCGAGTGTTTGGACACGCTCGATGTATTTGATAGTCCGAAAATCGGAATTAGGGAAGTCCCTTCTTTCCGTGGGACTAGGTTCATCTTTTAGTAATAAGAATGCATACTATAATCGCATGCGTACCAATTTCGTTTGCCG
Source organism: Trachelus iudaicus (assembly GCA_030142595.1). Taxonomy (NCBI): domain Eukaryota; kingdom Metazoa; phylum Arthropoda; class Insecta; order Hymenoptera; family Cephidae; genus Trachelus; species Trachelus iudaicus. Next base: position 65,424 of record JARQTH010000706.1, read on the forward strand.
CAAGCACTGCCTAGGGAATGTTTACGTAAAAACGTATTCCCGATAAAAGCTATTGTTTTACAATTGTGTAGAGGATCGGATATCAGACATCGAGGTGAAAAGAAAAATGGAAATAAAAAAAATGAAACGGAAGAGAAGAGTACTGTGGTAGTGGAAGAAGTAGAATCTTGTGGAATCTGCAAAAGGCCTTTAGAAAGAAATATCAGAAGTTTAGATTGCGGACATACATATCACGCAGCATGTGTGATTGATTGGAGACGAGTAAGCAAATACTAAAATAATTATGAAAAATATTGATGCGTTTCTGTAAAACTTTTTTAAATATACATACTACGTTAATATTTGACATAATGATACAACTATTTATATTTTCAGAAGAAAGAAGCGTGTCCTGAGTGCGGTACAATTTTTTATTAATGCGTATGACGCAACAATTGCCACCATAATACTTTACACTTAAACATAAATTTATATTACAATTAGAACGGCATCTATATAAGTATTACCATTAAATCCACAATGTATTATATATTTATTATAATGTCTAATAATCAAATTGTTCACCGATTTTAACAAATAAAATATACTTTGGCAGCTGTCACTGATTTTCATATAATTTATTACTTTATCTTTTCAAATTTTATGAAAATTGCAGCCTTGCTTTAAAGTTCATAAAGTAAACAAGAAATGGTTTCTTATACTCCGCTGTATCGAAGATAATATATTTTTAGCAAAAAAACAAATTGCACAAGATCATATCTTGAGGCTCCTTTCGTAAGCTCGGTGAGGCTCCGAACGTGGCTCTCGACCAATAACAATGTTCATTCCTGTGCATACGGTGTTATCATTGGTTGATATTTCGCGATCGAACACGCGTCCGTTGAATGTTACTGGTGTGAGGTTCTATGATTAATATATCCGCCATTCTCTTGGCGTTGTGTCAAAATTTCGTCGAGTTGGTACACACGTGTAGTTTTGCTTTGGATCTAGTCACATTTACTAATGCGCCTTTGAACGTAGACTGTCGGCCAATGGTACAGCACGTTCATGGGTATTCCCTTTGCGCACTTTGCGTTATTGGTAGACAGTCGTGTACGTCGAGTGTGATTGGCCTCTTTGCTTTTATTATTTCTCGTGCAAGTGTGGGTGGATAATGCTAAAGCCATCGTAGTGGTGGAAGGTTGTTTGTCTCATCGACATTATGTTTGTTCTTGATATACAATGAATAAGACTATACAATCAGGATCGATTAGCCAGTCTAAAGTTTAGACGGAAGAGTTAAAAGAAGAAGAACCTTGACACAGAATATGGCTGGTCCAGGTTTGGTGGTCATGTTAGTAGTAGGAATCGGCGTTGCATCCTTTTTGTATTATATGTTTACCGCTGAGCCTACAATTCAACAACAAACACATCAGTCATCAGATCATTATGTGTCACCCGATAGCAACTCCTGGGAAAATGATAGTTCCAGGTGTGCGTTAAGGATAAAAGAAAAATGATTGAAATATTCTTTTACTCGATGCTCTGGATTTTACAAATTTTATGTAGCAAAGTAGAACGACGATTGTAGTTTGGCTTTTGGTTGTAGATCGAGACGAAGGAGGTTGAATGCTGAGAAAAGCAAATCCATTAAGAATACTTGCTGCACTATATGCCTGAACAATTTTGCGATCACTGTTAATGCCAGTGTGACTGTTCTAAAGCCTTGCAACCATAAATTTCATTCTGAGTGTATTGCAAATTGGAGAGAAAAAGGACCTGAGGTAATATCAAATGGTGCATGGTTGTTTCAGCTGCGTCGTATGAATGTCTTTATCTGATCAATGATTGTTACAGAAAACAGGAACCACGTGCCCTAACTGCAGATCGAAAATCGTTTCATTCTGGAATGAGTAATTATTTTAGAAGAGGACTAACGTAATCTAAAACGGCTCAATCTCGATAATCATATTGCTAAAATGATTTTATCTATCTTGCGTTGGAACTCACTTTCGCGATACAGCAATAAATACATTTACAATTTTAATATAATAATCATCCAATCAGGGATGTTATAAAACTCATGTAAATGGCATAATGGCGTCTGTAGTTCCTTCGCGAGTTACATTCGAAAAGAGTTGTAGCTGATTTTGGATAACAATTCTTCCTTTCTTCCTTATGAATTCAAGCCAAAATTTAATATTACTCGTCCAATTATTTATCAACGCATAATGTGTTCTAATGGTTAGTGAATCCGAAACGAAAACGCTTTGAAAAATATGTTCACTCATCTTGTTTCTCTTGCAAATACTTAATGATTAAACTATATGCCTTCATGTGTTATTTGTCCGTTATACGAGCGGAGTTTAGTTGTCTAGATCGCTTGACGTTATCTTGTCCACGTTTAGTAGACAATTTTTCATATTACTAGTAACACTTAGTCATTAAGAAATAGATAAATCGATTTTTAAAACGCTATTAAAAAATACGCGAATCATATCAGCTAATTGAACTTGAATCTTTTGCTTCGCGGTTGCTTAGTCTATTGGTATTGCGAGCACCAAAACATTGCGATAGATTTGCCTAGATCACAATATATATATATATATTTACATAATTATAAATAAAAAATATTATCTGAACTTATTACTGTAACAAGTTCCAGATTGAATTTGCCCTATACGGTATATACACATATATTTGTATGAGAGATCGGTTTTGAAGACTTATATGCATTGCCAGTTTTGAGACCATTGCGAAGACCGTAAAGCGATATTCACAGCGAACGTTCCAAAATTTGTCTAATGCTGGGTACCGGAAGTTGTGACGCGCTTCGTTAGGTATACCCTAGATTAAGGTAGCACAGAACATCAATGCTAGATGCTACAAGTCATATTTTTAATTTAAAAAATATTGCTATGAACGCTACATGATCTGCGATGTCTTCGTAACTGGCTGCTTTGCTGTTTAGCTGCTATTTGTAGCGGATGTATATGTATTGTATATAACTGTGTCAGATTTTTTACAAAAAATTCGTTTTTGCCCTATTATCGCATTCATATAAATTTATATTTTGCTTTTTTCACCGTGCGCACCGAGCACACGCAGGAAGGACTCGTTGAATAAAATTGACTTTATTATAAAAAAGAAACAAAAAATATTAAGAAAAAAATTTCACGTCACCAAAAGGCACAGACTGTTAGTTTAAAATTATTAAAATATTTAATTGATAGCAATACTTGAAACGTTCGTTAGAAGCGCCCTCAGAATTTTAAGGATACTTCTTTCGTCGAAAATCATTTAAAAATATTCGTCAACCGCCGAGGATTCGCCACGTCGATTGGAGGGAGACGCTGTGCTTCGATCGCATTTCCACGCAAAGCTATAAGTGCGAATCGTGAATTTCTTTTGTAAAACCACTTCCAATTACAAATTATGAAGCGGAAACGAATATAGGACAAGTGAGTCATGACAATTGTAATCGGTATGAGATGCTAAAGACAGCCATACGATTTTTTTTAGCTAGAGTAGGAAACTTTATCAAGATGTAACAATAATGATCAATAAAGGAACGATGAAATCGAAAATTGAATTATAATGATTAATCAGCATGATGCTCGACGCGGTTCATATCCCATAACAATGGTGTCCTTGACAAATAAAGGATTCATAATACTTCAATAATTGTTAGTGAAAGCACGTACAGCATCGAGACATTATGACAGCGTGCTACATTTTTCTTTTCGTTTCTTTCATTTCATTCACTACTACTACTTACGCCAAAAGAAAGCTACCGATTACGTAAAGATTTGCAATAATATCGGTACGTGCTGATGGAGAAATTATGCATGTATTAAAATCCATACTTTTTCCCAGTCTAACAAGCAATCCATTGCTATTTACAATATAATAGTCCGTAGACCTTACAACTCCTTTCGCTGTGATTCACACTTAATAATAACATATAAATTAAAGAAAAGGAATGTCACGAGTATAATTTTCCTGGATATTATACAACGGTGGTCTTACGTAAATTTTAAATATAAACGCTGATTTAAAAAACGAAAATTACATCTTTATTACACGCCGCAATTACGGTATACGTATAAATTATAAATGATCGTGACACTTTCCTTTTCGGTCTCTGTAAATGGCCTATGAACTTCCGGTTTCTGTACTTCCTCTTTCGTAAGGCGGATTAACTTTGCCAGTCCAAGAGAGACGCGATAACATCAGGTATAGCGATGCGTGCAGTGAATGGTGGAAGTGAGGGAAACATCAAACGAACCTCAGTCAGTCTTGAAACATTAAAGACGTGGGATCTGCTATTAATATTACCGTAGTCAATCGTGAAGCGATTTATTTACAGTTTGATTTTTGAATATTAATTATTTTCGCGCTCAATTGGTGTCAGTTAATAACGAACGACATTTACCAATTTGAAAGTCGAAGACAGTACACAAAGGCAGGAGAATGTGGTGCATTCGTAAAGCATGTATTTATTTGTCGTCACGAGGATGATCGATAAATTAGTAAAACTTCTTTTGTCTTCGAAGAGTACCAAGATGCTTCAGAGAGAATATGAGAGGCTGTTTCTTTATAATTTTATCAATACTTCGTCCAGGGAGAAGCACCAGAATCGAAGAAGGGAATCAAGGTAAAAAGAATGCGATATCTATATGTTCCTATTTAAGTAAATAGAGTTATAAAATCATACAAAAATTTTATCCCATTGTATTAATTTAATTATCAATTTCTTCCTCGACTTTAACTTATTCAATCAAACTGGTTGAGAGCACCTGGGTTAACGGTTATACATTTTTATCCGTGATTCTCTCGTTAGAGGACGATTCACCATGACGATTTAGCGACAGTGCTTTAATAATCCGATGTCCTCCTTCCCGTATTTTAAAAACTTGAGCCATTTCCCTTTATATACTCGCAGGGATACGTAACACACGGAAGTCGTAGAAGAAGTGCAATAATTAATAAATAATTACATATCTACTTAACTCTTAAGTCTGTAACGTGGTTTTCTTCGCTTTTTACTTTATACATGCAAGGAGTATGATTATCACCCAACCAAAACATAATGAGCGATAGGAAAAGATTCGCTGTCTGCTAGGAAAAGATATTTATCGAAGTGTTCATTTGCTTTATATTAGTATTGAGTATAACATTACCTATATATCAGTCGTACACGTATATAAATGTACGCATACACGAGGTCAAGTGTTAATCTTCATAATTGAAGAAAGCTAGAAAGTAGAATGCATCTACCAAGTCCAGGTTACGTGGTCTTAAAGATTACTGCGATAATATGACCGCATGGAAGGTCAGTTGATCGGTATAGAGCAGATTAATAAATTACAGTAAGGTCATTGGTCCAAGCTTGGTCTCCACTGGTCTGGTTAGCTCCTGGAGAAGAATTCTTACCTTTGGGTGTCCCTGAGTTTTTGGAGAACGTCCACGCTGGAGATAATTATCTTAGAACTCGGGAGAGCGTTGGTGAGTGAAGAAGATACTGTTTATTTATCTCTTTTGGGAATCATTTTTATAAATAATTTGTATATATGAATTCTGAATAGTAATTAAAAATTTTGGATTAAAGGAGAATGAGAGTCGAGTGGTTTCACCTTGACATAAAACACTTCTCCTTGACAAATAGTGGAAGAAAGATTATCCCCAAGTATAAAATACAGTGGGGATTGACTTTCCTTGGCTTGATTACACATTAAAAAATTTTAGAGAAGGTGGCTGAAGTCGGTACTTTTCTAAATAAATTATTGTTGGCAGAGTTGCTGCTACAAAACCGATCTTCGTTCTTGTACGGAAGGAAGCCAGCTGGCACTGTGCCGATTTACGCTCTCGTGAAAAGCTGCACGGCATCAGGAAGATTTTCCAAAGCTATCAGATCCGGGTGGTCACGTACAAATTCAGTGAGGAGTGAAGACTTGAATATTCTGGCTGGTGTACTGAATAATGATTTGTCGTCGAAGGAGTCCAGTATGGATTCGTATGAGGAGGATAATTCAATTATCGATAAACGTAGATACAGGAAGTTGCACTTTCACGTGACCTATTGGATGTTCTACCCGTTCAGCAAGGGAAAGGCAGTCTGCGTTCTGGATCTTGGATTTTTTGGCAGCTGGCCGATCCCTTTGGTGGGAGGAAAATGCATGGGTAGATTTAAAGAGTATGGAAACCATGTTGGAGACTGGGAGCACATGAGCCTCTATTTCAAGGTGCTGATTATTGCATTCAGTTTGTGTAATGCTCAATTATTTTTGTTATATCCTTTTTTTACTTTGCAGACTGATGATTATCCGTTGGCTATGTACGTTTCTGCTCATGATGCTGGTGCATTTTATCGTTATGACAGGCACAGCAAGACTTTTATTTATGAGGGTCAAGAGACTCGGAAGGGTATCTTTCAGAAACCTATATTTCCGGAACGAGTATTCACTTCTGCTGGTTCGCATCCGGTTCTCTTCAGTGCTAAAGGATCTCACGGACTTTGGACAGCACCTGGGAAACATAAATTTGTTCGGATTCCCAGACTTTATGATGAAAGTGGTTTTGGCACTGCCTGGCCCACGTGGCAAAATGTTGAAGTACTTCATGCTGAAGACAGAAATCCGTTACCGGGATGGATGACTTTTCGTGGCAAATGGGGTAATCCGAAAAGTAATTGTCATCCACTTGCTAAATTGGGTTTTAATATCTGTGAATTCGTTGACGGACCTACTGGGATTCCAATGAAGAAATTGAATTTTCAGTGCTAGATGACGTGATTCATTTTACAATTTTTTTGTACAAATATTGTAAATAAAACAATGAGCCATTTGAGCTATTCATTTTCTTTACGATACTGCTTTATTAGCTAGAATCCATAAACGTTAATGCTTACATAGTTGATAACATTCTAGCAACCTCTCATCCGTGATAAACAATGGCAATTCGAATTTCGAATGCGATCGATGTAAAACGATAATAAAATACATTTTCGTCACTATCAATACAGGTGCAATGATTTCACCATACATTACACAGGCCTCGCGTGATAGGCAACACAAATAATTAAATGTCATGAGACATAGAACACTTAATAGAATATAGCTTAAAACGTGCCATTTTTTAATTTAAAGATGCTAGGAACTATAAGGCTAGTGACCAGAATTGCTTAATATTTTAATTCTCAGTCGTAGCTAACAAGATAAGATTGGCCAATCACAAATTGTTTTTCAATTTTTTGTTTGTTAACAGATTATGCACGTCTTATTAAAACTATCGTTTCTTGCAAATAGTTGCAATGTCACGCAGGGTTGTACTCCAACCAGATTATTAATCATTTTCTCAGGTTTGGAGTACTACTTTCGATGTTTTTTTCAGGATAACTTTCATAAATTTGCATCCTCTTCAAAAATGATATTCTCTTCAGGACTTCTGGCGATTTTCCATGCTAAGAGACATCCTCAGTCTGGTCCCAATTACCTGCAGAAAGGAATCTCAATTCTTATGGATAGATTTCAAGAGTTAACTGATTTGAAATCTACTCTGAGACCTCATCATCATCATCACCATCATCATCATCATCATCGTCGTCGTCGTCGTCATGATCATTCTCCACGGCAATACTGCGAATACCGTTTCGCAGTAATGGAGTTCCTTTATCTTTGCCCAAGACACGCGCGTTTAGAAGTATTTTAAGCGGCAAACCAGATTTACAACACATTACTTGCACTTCCTCCTTTAGGATCTTCTCCTTGTACGCCAGCAGTTCAACCTTCAATCTATCAGACAGCTTTTAGTATTATCATGGGATAATTATATTTGATAGCAGATTAAATTCAATTTGACAAATTGAATTGAGATTATATTATGTAAATGTTAAATATGTTCTATCAAGTTATCAGTGTATGCAGTATTAGCATTCAATCTTATGTAGATTCAGGGTACTTTACCTGAGACCATCCTTATCCTGAGCAAAATCAATTATGCGGCAATTTAGATTAGCACTTTCAACGATCATTGCAGGTGCTATGATATTACCTTCACCATGAATACATAAATTCCAGGGTATAGAAAATTCTACAAGGTACCTGAGAAATATAAAGACATTAAAAAACCATGTATAAAATACAGAAAGTTATGTTAAGTTCAACCTATGATGAAGTTGAAGGAATCCGAGATGAACATCAATATGTCCATGCCTTTGCGGCTGTATCATGATATTGTTATCTTTACCAAAACCACTCCCACCACTGAAGTGTACATGATGCTCTATAACAAAAATTGAATAATCATAAAACCTATCCTAATAGACACTTCTAAATGAATTATGGATAACTTTATAAATCGACTAATGTCTCTTGAACTTTCAGAAGAATTAGACCTTCTAAAACGACTTCTATCATTGTCACAAACCTAATGGAACACAATACTCTGATGATTTATATTGCAACTGCAAAATACACCTATTATCTCGCTAACCTATCCCTTGAAGTCCTTCGTGTAATATCACTACTTAAATTTTGCAATCATTCAACTATGCAATTATTTAAAATTAACAAAATAGTTTTTGGTTTCCGGTAAAAGATGTTATGCCTTCTTTCAAACTATTCAATAAAAATAAGGATTACTCGTGATCGGCCTCTTTAAAATATGTATGTCAGCTTCTATTATTTTTGTGGTATAAACCTGCCATATGCGCTCAGACACGAAACAATATTCACGGACATTAATTTATAAACGAATACATGTTCTCATATGGAGCATGTTTCGTGGATAAAAAGTCGATGAAAAAATATTCATTGCTCTCTGTTATGTATAATGCCACTCACCTTTATCTCCCATAGTCGTCAAATATCAATAGATCATGTACGCTCATGTTACGTGAAATTCCACCAATATTCCATGACAGTCGTATAACATTTCCTTTTTATTCCTTGTGGCCTTATCTATCCTTAAACGAGAGCAAATATCAGACTTGTACCATATAAAACTAGACTACCGAATCTTTTGATGATTCCAACATAAAAGTACGAAAAACTTGAACAGTTTCGTAAATTTCCCGTTTGAGTCAGCAGCGTACACTATACCTTATTGACGCCATCTTATCTTCTCGTGCCCTATACCAGAGAACATATATGTTCTCTGCCTATACATGAATTAGACAATTTTCATTCAGCATTTCAGAAGAATTATTAATGCGTCGCTCAACATGAATGACAATAAGGAAAACAAAAAGAGAGTGACGAAGAGAATTCACATAGAAATCACTATTAAATATTGAACAGTATACAAGAAAACGTAGTTCATGTCTCGTGATATTGAGGAAGGCCACAAATTTTTAACAATCCATGGCCGTATATTATTTCATTCGAACGTTGTAAGTCCAAATAAATACTTATTTACATATCCAGTTCAAAGAAGCCAATGAACCTTGAAGTCGCTTAGAGTTTTAACTCATTATAACGGATGACTACCTGCTACAATTATATATACTCGGTTAATCATCCGAAACGCACCACCTGAAATGGTTTTACTATTGAAATAAAAAAGTCGCCCTCAGTTCAGATAGTACGTTTGGATTTTATAACCCAGTATATCAATATCTTTAATATGATTAGATTCTGCATTGATGCTATTATAAATTTATTGAATCGGATACTAAAGAAATAAATATACATATATTCATGATTTTATTAATCGAAAATTATGCCGTCCGGCTGGATTCTGATATTTTTACTTCTTTTTTTCTTCTTATTATAGAAATGCTTCTTCCTCTTGTAAAACGAATCCAGATTATAACACGTTGTATACCTGAAATGTAAATTGGAGTGTCACATCTGTCGTTACGCAGTAATCATTTCATTAATCCGGTGAGTTCGTTTACCGTGAAACATTTATAAAGCAGTTCGGCCGTTTCACATATATTCTTGGATACTATAGGAAAGAAAACAAGATACCTATATATTTATCTCTAGAAATACAATATTGCTAAGAATCATCCATGCTGTACGTACCCTCATTCTGGCAATTGTCAATAGCCTTATGGACATCCTCTTTTGATACATGAGGATCAATTATATTAATGGCTTTCATTTTATTAAACGTCCCGTTAGCATTAAGCTGCACAACGATCATACATATAATGTGATTATTTCTATTGATTTATATAATACAAGATCTTTTTCTAAAATTAAAAATTCCTTCATATCGGTATAATACTTACAACTCCTTCCCTCTTTAAAATACAAGCACCCAAACACGATCTCAATTCATTTTTCTCGCCTGTTTTTCCGATGCTTGTAAGTGTGCCTGAATTTTAATAGAATTAATACAATTATTTTGTATGGAATTTTATTTCAATAATAAATATGGCTGATACATCGATAATAAATCTTTAAAATATACTTACTATCAGTTAGGTTCAATTCTGTTTGACAGGGCTTCAGATGTTTCTGCATTGCCGTAGGTATTTTCAATGCCAAAGTGAAACAAGTTGCCTAAGATGTAGAGTAGAGAGTGTAATTAATAAATTCTGAGCTCAATTAATTGATCAATTAAATTTTTACGTCATACAAAGGTTTGATCGGATGACACTCACGTAAATCATCACAAGTAGACAAAATGGCAATACCTGGACCCTCATGTTGATGAACAATGTTGAACTTCGGAGAGAAAATCGCATTTTATATGCAAATTGGCGCGAACTCGACTTTCGACAACTGGGATGTAATACTAATTTACTTTTTACATCAACTTTTTTATTTATTTTTTGTCATTATTTTCTTTTTTCCACGACTCATGCTAATGAAGCCAATTTGAAAAGCGTTATTATTATTCAGAACAGTTCACTACAACTGTACAATGCCTAATGCGATTTTTTATTATTGACTGTTTTTATACCTATAAAATGCACAATGGTATAATATTCTTGACTATCAAATTAGATAACATTATTTCGTTTAAACAATTTTTAAATAATTCTTTATTCTTTATTTTTTAATGTAATTAGTCCACAACTTCATCCGTTTCTGTTCACTCTGTAAACTTTTGTCTACGAATCATTTATTGGCAACTTCACGTATTCTCGTCAACTGATCCGCACTTAGCGGCTCATCAGAATTGAATCGACATGATAAAATCGCGAGGAAACTAAAACTGCCAAAATATAATAATTAAGTCTCAAACGATTAATAAAATTACATACAAATTTAATCAAAACGTTGCAGGATGCTTGATTTAAAAAAGAAGAAGAAAATTAGAAACGCTGCCTTTTGATCTTGCATTTTTTAGCCATATAAATCCCAGTAAACATTTTTACATAGCATTATCCAGTGGGTGTTACTATAACTTGTGGAAAAATACAGAATGTTTAGCTGAGTCAGTATCATCGCCATTGAATGTAAAATTCGCATCCTCCAATTATATCATGGTTTATCAAAATCATAGGAAATTCCTTAATACTGTACTAACCAAGGGAGTTTTTTTCAGATTGACGATGGTGATGGCTTGTTATTTAATCAATGACTTCCCGCCACGTGATTGACACATGCATTGTCAAACAGTAAATAATAAGAGTCAGTCTGGCAAAGACCTAGAGATTTTAGTAAGTACTGCTAATCAGATAAATCCGGTTTCCTACAGGGGGTCTGTTCTAAGGTTCAATGAAGAGAACAAAATTAAGGAGAATGCTGAATTATACAGAATGACGTAAACACATTATTACTTCTCAATATCAGCGTTGAAAGGCCACGGTCAGTATGGTTTTATTTGAAAGACAGTTAAGACAAATATATACATGTATATTTTTAATTTTATTACAGACTCATCATAACGCATGAGATGTCTTACGACATTATGGATTATATACCCATCATTTAGTTCCGCCAGAAACAATGATAATTGCTTGATGATAACCTCTATTAACTATCATTTGCTCACTTTATATTTGCCTTTATTCTTTTCTCACTTATTTCCTGGGAACATAAGATTCTGGTTTCTTGCCACCAGAATCATATATGTATTGATTTCCTAGAACAAATAATTTTTTAGTCCTTCAGAATACATAATTTCTTTATGCATGTTTAATATTATAAAATTTTAATTACGGGCAATAAGATCGGAATTCACTTTTTTTTAAAATATTTTCATCGATTCAATGTTCATTTCAATTATGGATAAAAAATAACTTAATAATTTATTTAAAAATAGAGTTTCGCAATAGATACATCTTTAATCACTAAGTAAATATATATTTTACAATTTTATTACACGTTCAAACACATAATTGGCTGTTATGTAATATTTCTAGGAATATCACTCGTAATTGTCACGGAAGTCATAAAAAATACTGTATTACGACTTAGTTGTGTGGCAAATTAACAATACAATGTGCAAAATAAAAAAAGTCAAATTTATGTATCATATCTGTACTGTACGAAACCTATTAGGAATAAAAATGCCACATTACGAAACCAGGCTCAAAGTCCAAAATTCATAAATGATCATAATAAACAATAACCCGGGGGGATATTACGACCAGTTTTAACTGTAGTTATATACGTATATTAATCAAAATAAACTGGCCAGACTTGCCTCTTGGACGCTAATAAGGAGCAACTTCGCGTCTCGATGGTCATCAACCGTGCAGAGTTGGTAGGAGACTTTTTATCTGTATTGGTCGGCTGCTTCTTCACGTATGTAACCCCTAACGCTAATGTAGATGGTAACGTATAAAAGGCTAAGGAATCATAGAAGCAGCATTCAGTAACTGTTTAAACGGACCACTTGCTTGTTTGCCAACTATTTTATCATCCTCAATATGAAGACCTTCCTGGCTGTATTTGCTTTGTGCATTGCTGGCACTTTGGTAAGTTTGAGGATAATTAAGTATTACTTGTTTAAGATTTACCAACGGTTTATGGCTGAGATGAAATTTATTATAAAATTCTCTTAATAACGCAGGCTGCACTTTCCGAAGAACAAATCGCTAAGTTAAAGTCTTACAAAGAATCCTGTATTGAGGAAACTGGCGTTGATCCTGGTGAGAGAATATTCAATAAATGTTACGTGGCAATAAGACTTTTTTTTCATGAGAATGGTAATTAATGAAGTTGACATTATTTACTTTAGCTGTTATCGAGGCTGCCAAGAAGGGTACCTACTCCGAGGGTGATGAAAAGTTAGCATGTTTCTCTGCTTGCTTGTTGAAGAAAATTGGAGTTGTAAGTTGTGCGCCCTGATAATCGATTTTTTGTGAATTCTACGAGAGTTTGAAATTTAGTTTTAATTTTTTGCCTTTGTCGTTTCTGTTTCTTTAGATGGATCCCGATGGTAAGATCAACGAAGAAGTGATTCGTGCCAAAATTCCTTCCAGCGTCCCGAAGGACCAGGCTAATGATATCATAAATAATTGCAAGGGACTAAGTAAGTAATTTTGAGACTGATTTATTGAGAGAACTTTTTTGGACGAGCTAGACAATATTTATGTTAATTCATTGACTTGCTTTGTTACAGCTGGTGCTAACGCTTGCGAAACTGCGGGAAAAGTCCTAAAGTGCTATCTCGATCAAAAGCATGTTCCTCTTCTGATGAATTAATTTGCATGGAACGTTTATGATTGATTGACATATGTAATTGCATCTATACCTGGATTTCTGAGGTCTTGTGTATACGTAAATTTAAAAATAAAGAATTTATGCTTATAGTATAGTTCATCTGAATCTGTGTTGATGTTATGTGAATAAGAACCCCTGAAATCTATCTATGCTTCGTACTTCTATGGCCGTAATGTGGCTGTCACCGCGAAGTGTTGTATATACGATCGTGGCACATATTAGTTGGAACAAGTTGGATATAGAGAACAGTGGCCAATATGGCTTCGAAGGAAACTAACCTTTCTGCGTTATACGCGGAATTAAATAAATTGGGACAAAATGGAGAGTACGAAAGAGCCTTGAAGACCGCAAATAGAAGTATGTTTCTCATATAGATGTCTCTAAAAATTTATTTTGAACGCCCAATTTCAATTTTACTTGTTTTGAGCTCTATTCATTACAGATCTCTAAGTTCATATTTTTTTTTTACTATTGTGAAAGAACATGTCAAATTCTAATGAAACATTAAGGCAATATTGTAAAATAACTTAAAGTGGTTTGATTCCAAATAACAACGAATATATTGTTAAATAGCGTAATTCTTGAAATTTAGATGTTAGTTATGATTTGCAATAAAACCTTGACATGCCCCACTTTTCTTATCTAAATACTTTCCTTATGTTCAGTTTTAGGTATTTCTCAGGACGAAGAAGCAGCTTTCCATTGTAAAATTATTTGTTTTATCCAATTGTCCAAATTCAATGATGCATTGCAATTCATTGTCAAGAACCCCAAATTGTCTGCGTAAGAATTATACAAATATGATATATATCTAAAATTTTCTAGTACCATATTGTCTTATTGATTTCCATACCAGAAACTTGGAGTTTGAAAAGGCATACTGTCTATACCGTTTAAACCAAGTACCGGAAGCTTTAAAGGTGGTTGAAAGTGTACAGAATCCATCGCTAAAACTTAAGGAACTAAAAGCACAGATTCTGTACAGGCTTGAAAAGTATGAAGATTGCTTTTCGGTGTACCGTGACATTATTAAAAACACGCATGATGACTATGAAGATGAAAGAGAAACTAATTTGGCTGCTGTTCTGGTCAACTTGGCCGTCGAAGGCTCAGTAATTACAGTTCTTTATAAATACCTTGAACTAAACTACAAAAATATGAATATTATTTTATTAATCACAGGATTTGGAGGTTCCAACCCTAAGAGAAACTACATACGAGTTGACTTACAATGCTGCATGCCAGCTAGTTGCTCATGGTAGCAATGGTGATAGAGCGATCTTAGCAGAGGCTGAGAAAAAGTTAAGAACTGCTGAGAAAATGTGTCGTGAAGCTCTCGAGGAAGATGGAGTAACAGAGGAAGAAATAGAAGATGAAGTTGGCATCATAAAAGTTCAACTAGGCTACTGTTTACAAATCCAGGGTCGCGAGAAGGAAGCTCAAACTTTATACGCTGCAGCTCTCAAAGCCAAACCAGATGATATTGCTCTGGTTGCAGTAGCTAGTAACAATTTGGTCACTCTGAACAAGGACCAAAATGTTTTCGACAGTAAAAAGCGGATGAAGAGTGCTACTCATGAAGGATTGGAGCACAAGCTAACATCGAGACAAAGAAGAACCATTGCTTACAATCAATGCTTACTAGCAATGTACACCAATCAGGGTGAACACTGCCAGCAACTGTGCAACAAACTCGCATCCCAGCATCCGGAGTTAACAGCGGACGTTACTCTGGTGAAGGCCGTTCAGTTGAGCAAGGAAGGCAAAGCAAAGGAAGCTGCAAAATTACTGAGTGCTCACGCAGTTGGGGATAAGCAGCTGCCGTTAAAGTTAGCGTGCGTCCAACTGCTGCTGAGTCAGGATGAGAGGAAAGAAGCAGTAAAAATTTTAGAGAATCTTAACGAAAGAGAAAGATCACTTCCTGGAATAGTTAGTGCCCTTGTAACTCTTCTTCTGGCAGATAACAATCGCGATAAGGCTTCAGCCGTGCTGAAGGAAGCTGTAAATTATTACAAAAAGAATAAGGTAAGTGTAAATCATTTAAATTATAAACTCGAATAATACATTCTTCATCAACTCTTCAGGAAAATACAGGCAACCTGGGAACATTATGGCGCCAAGCAGCTGACTTCCATCTTCGTGGAGGTGAAGTCAGTGCAGCAGCTGCCAGTTTAGAAGAATTACTCGCCGCATCTCCAACTGATACTAAAACCCTAGCGCAATTGGTAATAGCATACGCCCAGTTTGATCCTGCCAGAGCACAGCTTTTGTCAAAACGTCTACCGCCCTTACATCACCTAGCGGAAACGACAGATGTCGACGCTCTGGAAAGCAGCAATTGGGTAATCGGTACCAAGGTGGTAAAACGTAAAGTGGAACCATCTCCTGGGTAAGCATTAACTATTATCGATACTATCAAATCTTAATTCTCATTGTGACGTGCTTAATTATCAAATTCCTTTTGTTGGTCCTTAGAAAACCCGTAGCCGATCTGACGCAGAAGAAGAATAAGAAGCGCAAGCGCAAGGGACAACTACCAAAGAACTGCGATCCCAATGTTCCTCCTGATCCTGAAAGATGGTTACCGAGACACGAAAGAAGTGGTTTCAGAAAGAAACGAGATCGTAGGAATAGGGATGCTGCCATGAAAGGAACTCAGGGTGCTGCAGCTGGAGCTAGCGACCTTTAGTAAGTTTGGATATCGAATATTCTTTCTATAAATTAACTCATTCAAGAGAATATGCATTCCTTACGCGAAATTTTGTGTATTCAGTGACATCACGAAAATGCCGGCAAATGCCAAGCCATCTCCAAATCCTCGACACAGTCCGGCAGTGGAATCGTCAGGGCCGAGACAACAACAGAGGAAAGTTCAGCAAAAGAAGAAGAAGAAAGGCGGCAAGTGGTAAAAGAAAGTCAAAAACAGTATAACCATCAAAATAAAAAATTCAGTGTTTCCTCTTAGGAAAAAGTGATAGAAAGTCGTTTTCACTATAAGAGTGAGTACATTTTTATTGCATTTTTTTACTTTCTACCAAAGCCTGTAAATACGCAACTCAATCACCGAATGCAAATTCGCCAAATTTAAAACTGCGTATCTTCATCGTGAAACTCGTGTATCTTCAAATGACATTTCCGAGAGTTACCTGAAAATGAATTGTAATGGGTATACGAAATATAGAGAATACAAAAGGAACGATATGTGCGCAGTACATAAAATATCTTTATTAGTCATTCCGACAAATGCCTTTTTTTTTTTTTTTTCTTTAGCTCATTACATATTGCAACGTAACATCGAATATAGGTAACATGCCTCCTGCGTAATGACTAGGGCTTGGCGATACATACTTTTATTCCCAATTGGTAACAATTGTATATAAAAATACAATCTGCATTGAGGTTTCACGTTAAATCACTAGTATGTATACAACACTTGATCAATTGATTGTGCGTCAGGTCTTAACAATTACGTAAACATATATAATAATAGATATTGTGGCACAACATTTGTGTTAATTTGCGTTTGCATCGATCTACGTTACACGATCATCCCTTGAACGTCTCGCACGAAGATAAACAAAAGCAACGATAACGCCAAGAGAATAGACACTTCTCTTTATTTTTCTGCACAGTTTCATTTACAATTAATTTAAGATCCGATATCGTTCTTTGCGCTTTCCTTCGTGAAAGCATCAACGATTAAAAAGTTTTAAGCGAATACTTCTGATTCTCACTTATCTTATTGTCTCGTATTAGAAATTGCACGATAACAAAACTGGTTCCTGTCTATTACACATAGGCGCAATGACCTTCTGCACAGATGCCAAATGACGCAACGCAAAGCGTATAAATATCATTACAAAAACTATTGGCATAGATGATACAAATTTTGAGGTTAAAATAATTACCAGAATTTCTTCGATATCCCGATAATTATGCTACAGTATAAAATAAATTATCATGCGCGAAGTGAACGTGGATATAATTCTTTACGTTGCGTCGTACGATATGCACGTGAATGAATATCTTGAATCAACTTAAATCTATAGAGTCGTATCAATCGTGTCGTACAAAATCGTCCTACAACCCCGAGAGTAATAGGACACGAGCGCGCGTTCGCAATTTCAATGGAAATTCGGGAACGTCGTTGAATCACAATTATCTTTGTTTTCCGATGCCGCGTTCATCAATAGCCATGAGAACTCATATATATACCCAAAATCCATTTGCCAGTGGTATAATCATTAGCTGAACATATAATATATTTATTCAACATATAGTATATTTGTTCAGGAACGAGTATTAGGAAAGAAAAAAAAAAGTAAAAGGCTAGATGAGCGAGACACGGATGGACACGCTTTGTAAATGCGTTATCCAAGAGTCCTTTTAATTTTACATAATTTACTTTACGGTACCGGTGCTACTTGTCTGCTATCACGCCTTCCCAGGCATCTTCTCGTTGTTTTTTAGCGAGTCTTCGTTTTTCTGAAGGGGAAAAAAATAGAAAACGTAGAAATCACGAGAATAACCTTTCGTTGTCTTTCTCTCTCTCTCTCTCTCTCTCTCTCTCTCTCTCTCTCTCTCTCTCTCTCTGTGTCTTTTTTTGCTATTCTAAATAAGAATCTCACCTTTTGCCTCTTGCAATACGATCTTCTCTCGCTCCCGTTCCTCGCGAGCTGTTGCTAATCTGACACCAAGTGCACCAGTAACCAGTCTCCTGGCTATGGCTGCACAAGTCTCTGGACGTGTTCTGTATGGCTGCAGAAATTCTGCACTTCTTCTAGCTTTCGTTTTACTCAAGGCGGTGGCTTCGCTGAGAGAACGTGTCTTCACGAAAGGATGATCCGATGCCAAGACCTCAGCAGCTAATAAAACCATTAAGAATATTCAATATATTATTAGTGCACGTAGCCAGTATACGATGTAAGTATGTGGGTTACGTTCGTGTACAGCCCAGGAATTGCGTAATGTAGATCGGTTCTGATTAGCGATAGAAAGTACGAGGTAGAAACTTCCTATGAACACATATATGCACTTATGGACTGCACTTCGATACGCAGTCTGTATTAATTTATTAAATAACTGGAATGCTATGCCAATTATTTATTCTTTTATCATAGATAAGCTCATATGCAATTCCAGGGCATTTTGCGTATTTACTAGATTGATAAGGAATTTATATTATCTGGATCATTACACTTATAACAACTGGGGGCGAATATTACTTTCACAATGATTCTAGACAGGCTGTTACAACTTTGTATTGCAATTACTGTAAGTAATGGATGATACCACGGTTTAACATTAATGGAAAAGAAAGCTTGATACAATGAGTTGTTTGAGGTATCAATGATTTTCTTTTGTCCTATTGATGACAAATTTTATTTACTATCAATTGATTGACTTATCGGCTGCAGAACAATTATAAAGGTTCAATGGACTATTAAATTCTTCAGTCCTTTTTTATTGTAATGATCGCTTCATTACATCTCGACACCTGAGACTACTTGATGGAAAGTTTTCCACAGGTAAACGACACGCAATCGTGACTTAAGAAAGGAGAAATCACCTTCGATTTTTAAATCTTCCTAGAGAAACGAGGAAGTCCAAGGACTGCTATTTCAGAGGTGCACTGTTTTACAGCACGAAAAGTAACATGGCACTTTTCATGATTAGTTACTGCGGAATGTAGGTGAGGTAATTGTTGCTAGATAGGTTCCATAAAGAGATAGAATTAAAATGAAATGTGTATACATTTTTTAAAACTTCTAGTCTGAGACTTTAGATGTATAATCATAATGAGGACTTCTATACTGTTATAAACACTATACCTGACCCTTAGCAAGATTGTCTAATGTAATAATGGTCGCCCTCCCTGTTCTTTACTTTCACTTTCTGGCCATAACACAACTTCTACCTCACCAGCATTGCATAACAGAATCGATAGCTGGGAAAATAGGTGCGCTTCTTGAATTAATTATCCTACATAGGAACTCACCGATAAGTGGACTGCTGAAGACACCAAGACAATGAGTATCGTCCACCCACTTCAATTCAAAGCCGCCATTCTTGAAGGGGCTGAATACTGCTGCCAAGTCGCTGGTTTTGAAATCCGATGGGAAATTATATATTTCCACAACATGGGCAAATTCATCATTCGATACTTCTACGGGTCTAGTGTATGGTTTATAGTCATTTTTTGGCTGCTCTATACTGACTTCGCCAACCGCTGAGGTTAGCTGTCAACAGGACACAGAAAATATTTAAGTAGATAGATAAAGAAATAATAACTAGTTTGTTCGATTATGTCATGATACTTACTTCTTCGATGAGAGTTGGATCTAGACATTCTCCATTGTCATCGAAAAGACTATCCCAATCGCATTCGTCGCGATTTACCTTGAGTGGCGGTGATGGCGGCGATGCAGGTTTACTCTTAGGCCTTTCTATCTTCTTAACTTTTTTCTCGACTGATAATACTGGCACTACGACAGGTGTTTCATTTCTTACGACCTCGGTTTTGCGCTCGTTCTCAGAAATTATAAGAACGTCGGATACAACGTTCTGTCTCACTATACGTCGGTTTTTACGATTCACCACATCCTCGCGATTTATAAGATCTTCCTCTGCTTTACGATCCTTTTTCAAATTTGACGACATGATCACTGTCGTCTTAATGTCACTGACTCCGTTGTTCCTTTCTATGCTTATGGGATTTTTTATCGTTTCAGAATTATTTACACCACTTTCCACTATCAGGCTCGGGTCAGTTTCACACACGGATAAGCGTTCCTCTTGTTCCCTTTCGGCATTCAGCAAAACTGCTTCAGAAATACGTTCACATACTTCAGGTGCAGACTTGATACACATCCTCTGTATGTGCTCAAGATTTTCTGTAATAGTAGGAACAGCTTCCTGTTGAGATTTTTCAATATTCGACACGCCACTTATAGACTTCTCTCTTACACTGTCCTGTTCAGAGATCTCTTCCTTGTCTATCTTTGACGATGAACTTTGATGGTAATCCTCATTACTTTCTTTCACCTGTTTACACTTTGATTCTGTTGGGCGATCTCGTTTTTTCTCTTCGTTGCACTCAAAATTGTGATCGACATTTGTTGTTTCTCTGTGTCTAGTCGAGCTACGTGGTTCCACTTCTTTCTTGGACGATTCAATACTTTGAACTTTGTGATTCTGTTCTAATTCATTTACGACAGGACTTGCTGTAGATTTCGGAGTCGAATTACGTGCTGAACGTACAGGACGACTAGGTTCTTGGGGCAGTGGGCTACCCTCTGCTTCATTACTTCTTCGATGCCTAGGAACATAGACCGCGCGATCCGGTCTCCTTTGCCTTGTAGATCTATTAAATAATGAACAATTAGCAGTGTTCGAATCCTACATGACAAATTTTGTTCATGAAGTAATTTTTTTTCTACCATAAAACGTAAATGGATACTTCATTTTAGGAACTTACTTGGCCCCAGTAGATGTTTCTGTAGTGGGTGTATCTGCTGGTTGGGTTTCCACGATAGTTTCGGTTTTGGGTCTTCTGGCTGCAGGAGGTCTATATATTTCAACAGTGGGAACTGATTTCACTAAAATAACACAAATCAGCACACCGTCATTCAACACGTTATGTTATCCTATAGTCTGCTTGAAAAAATGCACTGCATTCAAATCACACACCTTGTCTCTGTCGTGAGTGTTCCGGAGACACGGACAAAGAACGCTGTCCTTCAACACCCATTGCACAGGCCGAATCCGATAGTTTCGTAGCACTGCTAATTTTGGATTGGCCACCATTCACTTTTGGGTCCCTTTTCAATTAAAGAAGCAATGTATTATTACGATACGATTTTACACGTGTTGTGTAACTATTAAAGAATGCTTTAGGACTTGAATATCCAAAATATAGACAACTTTCAAATGATTCTAAATTTTTCATTTTTGAAGAATTATCTTCATTGACGTCTTTTTTTTTAAGCTGTCGCAAGAGAATATTTTCACGGATTTCACACGAATAAGCATTCTTAACAGCTTGTTTCTGTCTGATAAGCACAGGTTAAGTTTCTATCTAGGATCATTCGTTGTACCTGATCAGATCAGTCTTGTAACACACGACAGTCCTCCTTGCAAGACCCTGACCAATGGAAAACGTGTGTAAAAGCTCGGAAAAGCAATCCTGTACGATTTGATGTATCAGGAATCGTCTGTAGTTATTTACAGGTGGAAACACGAGCACTCTGAAAGTGAAAACAAGCCGGTCTAATCGGGTCTGAAAGTAAAACCGAACTGGAAGAAGTGAACGGAAGAACATGAATACAAGAGGCAATCGTGGGGCCCACAAGTGGGGTCCCTATTAAGCACCAACTAACTTTTACATAACGAAACTTTCTCTTTCGCCGGCTTCCTGAAGTCGAAAAGTCGCTGGTAATTCCCCAAAATCTCATCCAATTAAAATTGTTCCATAAAAATCAGATTTGTTATATTTGAATAAACATCCAGCCGATACGTATGCACAGCAGGTTCACTGATAATCTCGTGAGAATTTCGTAAATAAAAAAAGTAATCGTACGATTAAAAAAGTTGAATTTCAAAGTAAAAGTCACTTGAAACTATGCAATCATTACTAAACAGAATTGATAGTTTTCTTCTTCGATTTCGCATTACGCGATAGGAAAATTGCATTACAGTCAGCCAAGCGGAACAAATCGTAAATCAAGGCAAATCCAGCTATCGATTATTTTCTTTATACAGATCATAGTACCTTGCCGTGCACTACTGAATATCGGCTATACGATCATATACCATAATTCACGATCTATATTTAACCATAGCACGGTGGTAATAAATGATAAGCTAGTAAAAAATCAATTACGCAACCCGAGTCTAGGTCGATAAGCACATATATATATATATATATATATATTAAATGAATTCAAAAAATCAATCAAGGACTAAATTTATATCATTAACACTCCAATGCATCATTACAATAGAAAAAAATAGATTTAAAGACTGCTCCAAAAAAAGTATACTACTTGTAATTGTCATCAGTGAGGAATCATGTAATCATTTAAATACGTGACGAGCATTTCATCTTAGCACCTAAGTAGTATATAAGAGGCATGACAAAATTTCGGTAAAGCGAGCATGCAACCAGACTGGGATGTTTAGCATGCGGAATAGCCAATGACTCAATGATACTCTGGGTCAAGTAACGTAACGCGGAATGCCGTTAGATAATACTGAAAGAGGAGAATAGAAAACATATAGTAAAAACAATAGAGGAAGACGTAAATATAAATGGTAACAGTTTTAGAATACGTTGGTTTACTTGAAAAAATTATTGAAGGAAAACATCATGGATGAAGCCATCTGCTTCGTACTACGTTCTTAATAATGTCATTGTATCTCTTAGGTTTCCCAATATAGAGACGCCTGCTCGACTTAATTTTTAATCCTATTATAGTAGAGAATACGAGTGACGTTGTACAAGGATCAATGTTTACCGCGGCACGGACATTGGGAGACAAGTAATCAGTAACAGGTAGTATTCGAATATGGTATGTGGGAGTAGCATCAAGATACATTAGGTATAACCTAAAGTTACGTCAATGTAGTATAAAAGAAATACGATCACGTTTGGCAGCCTACCTTTTGCGCTTAGCGTCGCTTGTAAAGAGCGTCACGTCGTTCTCCACGTCCTCGGAGAAGAGGCTATCTTGTAAACTCATCTATCGCGCAAGGCGGTCGTCGATTCCGCGCACGAAAATAGTAATTAAACAGGTTGAACTCATTGGGGATATTTAGCTATGTAATTCCTGCATTCCCCATTCCACCGATAGCCTCTGGCGATCACACATCGAACACTTCTGCATTCACGTAGTACGTTGTTTTTCTACGTTGATTCCGCACATGCGTATTGAAACGACCGTGGAGACACCTGGTGGCGTTTATGCATAGTACTATTTGAACCGTCTTCGGCAGAGTCAGAGTTTCCTTAAAATGAACTGATACTATGGGAATTAAACAAAAATAATGAAAGATTTAACAAGTGAGATACTGACGACAATAACTAGTGTTTTTTAAGAAGCTGTAATTTGAAATGGATGTCTGCAGGCATACAAGATTAATTGTTCTATTGGCGGTCTTCTACGGAGAGACATCTTTAACTATAGTGCGCAGTGGTACACTGCGCAAGTATCTTGAAACAGACTTTATTAGCAGATGGCGCAATTGTCCAAGGCCGTTCAAAATATTGGGAATGCGAATCACGTAGCCAATTGGAAAACACGTTGTCGAGCCGCGAAATTACGTAACCTTATGTAATTCGAAACCCATCGTCCTACCACTAAATGTTACAATTCGAAATTCTCATATAGTGGGATGGCGACGTAATTGGTATCCAAGAGGTAACACCAGATTGTGAATAAATAGAAAAGGAATAAACTTAGCACTGGACAGGAATGTGTTATAATTTCTTTTGTTTTTGCTGTTTTTTATTTTCAATATAGTATGTCTCGTGTATACGGAAGAAAGGCCGGTATTTTTTATTATTTTTTGTTCGTTATTACTTCAACCGAGCGTTCCTCGTTTCTTGTCGAGCGTATGTAAAAGTGAAAGGCAAGGTCTTCTGTACAGAAACCTGTGCCGCATCAGCTTTTCTATTATGTCAGAACGAAATGAAAATGAAACAGTCCACAGACTTTCTGTGATATTCCGTGTAAGAATGCCGTTTTTCACTTTCAGTTAAGTTCGGTGACTGAACGCATCTTGGTTATCCTTCGAATTTCATAATTGATGGCTCCGACGAGTTACGTTCCAGTGAAAGGTTCAGCATTCTTGAATCTTTTCAATTCCTGTTTCACTTTCCAATAAATATAGGAAAAACTTTTACCATTCGTTTCAAATACTTTGTAATTATTTATAACGGTAAATGAAATGACAATTTCACGTTTCAAGAGGACGACGACTTTTACTTTTACTCATCTATCTTGTTTTAATCGCTTTCAAGTCAAATCGATTGAACCAGTCTAATTAACTCAAGAAAAAAGTGTTATTAGTGCATTGTATAGGCTGCAGAAATATGGAACTCAATTTCTTCGCGTCGTTATTTTCTACTTAAACTAACGTAACCTTATAACACGAGACAGGATTTTTACTGTACAAAACATATTTATTCAATAATTTATAGCGATACATACACAGTGTACAACCGTACAAGCCATAGTATCCTCATATGCTGCTACTTTGCGAATTGGTATTTCCCCTTTCCCAATTTAATATTTTTCATTATTTTATTCTCGCGAATTCTCAAATATTATGTACAATCACACGCTTCCTTTAACATTGGATAAAACAGGTTCATTTACTACAAGCGACAAACTTTTACTGGCAATTTCACTCGGAGTGTCACTATCAAAATGCGATCACTTGAAAACGAGTAGTTCACGAAAAACCATCTCTCGTCATTTATTTCTGTTCTTTTTTTTTATTTAGAAAATATTTCTTCTACTAAATTCAAATCTGCATCCGGAGTAACATATACGAGTGAAATTTCACAGTAAGAACACAATACGTACGGCGCATAAACATATAAAGGTAAAAAGTCACAACGTCCAGGCCTAGTTCTGTTACTTCAAATCGTTAATCTAATTCAAAGCGGTATTATATTTTGAAGTTTTCTGTCAAAAATATTCTATATACACTCGGATAGATTATAAGAAAACTCGTGTTTATTGCGACTCCCATCCCCTAGTGAGACGAGATACGGTATATTGTTTTTCATTTTCTTTTTGCTTTTCTTCTTTTATTACTGTCTTTTTTTAATTATTATCTTACTTTTGTTTTCAAAACAGATTAATCGAGTTCTATATTTAGTATTTACTAAAAATTATCAAATTAAAAAGTAAAGCCATTCGCGTGGTTCCTAAGGATAAATGCAATAATTATACTTTTCTTCGGTATCTGGAAACTACAGACGGTCTCTTAATACTTCCCTGCACCAGTCACATTTACAGGTTTTCCCGCCTTTTTCATTTTTTTTTATTTAACAGAATCGTCATTTATTTGCAATTGCCTTTGCAATTAAAAACTTACAACCGTAAGTAAAATTGAATTGACCTAATCGATGCCAAGCTATCATAATGCAAGAATGGAGTTTTTATAACTATCTTGGATAAAATGAGTTTTATCGTTGAGCAACAAATTCTTAGGAGAAATTACGGAAAATGGCTAAAAAAACGTACTACCGCGATAAAATACGTTTGTCGTGTTGATATAACTGGGAAGAGTTTCAACATTCGGATCACTGAAGTTCTTATTATGGCCCAGGCTGTCCTTTCTCGTGCATTAAAATACTCCAATGACACTTTTTCGTGTAATCATCTTGCTAAAGGTCATTCGTCATTTTTCGTCTTCAATTACACTTATTTCGCGAGATTAGCATTGCTAGCTAGGATTAGCGGGAGCGCGGTATATAGGAGTACCACAGAATTAAGTACCATAAGTACAAGAAGGTCACAGGTGAATAGAACCAGAGAGGAATAAAATAGCGCATTTTTTTTCTCGACCCTATTGTTAATCCTATATGTGGAAGGATTAGCCTTAAATGTCTATACGTGGTCTGTATTGTAACCTTAAAGGTGGGTCCCGGAACCTCCATCTTGTCACATACACAAATTTTAATGTGTGGTCCTTGCCTAACAATTCATCGTTGCATAAAATATCGATCTGAGAAAAAAATATATACATTTGCAAAATTACTGTTATCATTACATTTTGATAATGTTAAATGACTTTACGCAATACTCACGTCTCGATATTTCTCCATACCATTCAGGACCTTTTTGGCTATAAACTTTTTCAGATGAGTAATAGTGGCTTGAGCAGAACATCTAATGAATCTGCGTTTCAGCGTTTTCAAACTTGCATTTATACATTCCAGACACACGTTGACCTATAGAGAATGTATTTCATTACAAAATGATTTTGTAATATAAGTGTGTTATTGATGATACCGTATTTAAGAACTGAAAATAAACCTGTTCATCTGCCCGATGATAATCTGATTCTGCATGTGCATCTGCCGCTGCCTTTTCTTCTTCTACCTCCCCAGCATTTGGTAAAACATCTTTAGGACAAGGCAAACCATGTGCTCTATAAAATTCTCTTTCTCTTTTGATTTCATCTGAAACAATATATTGGTCAGGAAATTTGTATTGGTTTTGTTATTGATAAAAGTCATGACGTTCTTACTTTCTTGAAGATCAGGAACCAGTTTGTAGACAATATCCTGCATAGTTCTGTCGAAACTGATATACTGTAGAGGATGAGACTGGTGTATAACTATTTGGCATGTTGGACACGTATGTTTCTCTTCTAGGTGTTTCACCAAACAACTTTTGCAAAATGTATGTAGGCACTCCGTCACTGTGGTTGCATCTATTAGGTATCCCCGACATATTTTACATGTTATATGGCTATTTAAGGTCTTCAATTTTATCCTTCTCTCCATGGCACCAGTAAGCACCATTTAAATCGATAGGTGTCACCACCTGAAAATTATTAACTAAAGATATCCAAAGTCATTGCATAATAAATATTTAAAAAATTTAGAGTACAAGAAAAATAGAAGAAATCCCAAAAAGAAGAAACAAACGATAACATAACCCTTAATCAATTTAAATTGCAGGATCCCCAATCAAAGCCAAAATGCAGTTGTCTTGCTACTCCTGTCACAATCATCAATCATTGATATAAAAAAGATTACGAGAACGAACAGTAGAAAAAATTAACATTATTATCTCAGTCCAAAGATTGAATCTCCCTAATTATACACTAATATGTCAATCCTCACTCAAATTAATAAGTTAAATAAGATTGATGAAAAAGTGGGTTAGCGAATTCTAACCTTAATATGGAACGTAAGTCGATATGACTTTCACAAGATGCTCTGGTTGTACAAATTCGAGTAATCATTTCCCATTCGGTCCAGCATTTTCCTTCGTTGAACGGCACTATGGTTGCTGATAAAAAAGAACAAAAGGTTCCACTAAAAATCTGGTAAAAACAACTTATTGTAAATGTGGCTGATGACAACAAAACGGATTGACAGTGGCGCAACGTGGTGGCAAAATTGGAAAACTCTAAGGGCCTGACATTAAATCCGATCGTATCAATCATGGCTTAATGCCCTCATTATATATGTCTGATCATTTATTTCAATTAGTCTGATCGCGACGCGTCGCACTGCGACTTAAGTATACAGACGATCGCTCCAGCAACTCTTGGGTTGTGAATTATCTTAAAACAAGTTTAATGACAGTAGCAACATGCGCGTGTATCGTAATAAATTATTATAAAGTTGGCTTGGTACTTGAAAGATGTACGTCAAGCGGTAACGCACCTTTGAGGTCCGAAATTTAAATACAATTTATCGAAAAGACACTTTATTGAACGTTTGATCGAAAATTTCGTAATTTATATGTTAGCTGCTACTGTTTTCGGTAAAATTAATGCGATACAATGTTTTCGGCAAGATCCGTATAAATTTGTACTGTTTTTATTTTATTATTTTATATCCCTTTAGTAATAAATCCATGTCCGATTTAATTTTCCGCAAATCGAAAATATATTGAAAGTATTGTCGCTTTTTCGCAATGGTCAGCATCTCGTACTACTCGAAAGAAAGAGTGGGCTGCCAGTGGAAAATATGTATAAGGACAAGTAAGACTGATACAGAAAGCTTCGAATTTCAATAGAGTACAGATTTGATTTATTGGAGTTGAAACTCTCACGTTACAATTGGTTTACACAGAGTATACACATTATACTTTCTATGTATTTTAGGTAAATGCTGATTTACTGGCTACCTGTAGGTGCTGAGTAACGATAATTTTTTTTTAAATAATAAACAAAGTCGTTACTATATGTACAATCATCACGCTCCTATCGCTATGCTACTATTATCCATACGCATTTATTATGTTACATACATCTACGGTTGTATTTTTACAAGTGCAGGTTGCCCTTTGTTATCGTAAATTTAAGATGGACGTTGGTCCTTCCGTTCTACAATACCTGCCAGGGTAAATGTAAAAAAAAAGAATAGAGTTCTCAAGAAGAATTCTCGAGAAGTTAATTTTTACAAAGAATAAATTATCTAAAAACTATGTATTTTCTCTACGTGTCGCACTCTCTGTACATTTTGAATGCTCTCTAAATGCTCCGGGTCACCTAATCTCGGATATCCTGGGAAAGTAACGCCGAAAAATTTTTTCTTTATTTTTATTTTCCCTCGGGGAAAAGTCACCTGAACGAAAATTGTCCCGAAAACTTTACGATTCCACATAACATTTGGATAAATTGATAAAAGGCATTTCTATGCTATAGGACTTCGCGATTATATTCTTCATCCACAAAAGTTCTTTGTCTCCCTCGTCACTGTAACGAAGTCCTCGCGATACTCGTAAGCTATAAACATTACGCACGTAGAAACATTAAGACGAAACGCTACGCTCTATCGTGCAAAAAAAAAATGAAAAGGAAAAAAAAAGAAAAAAAATTCAGAATTTCATAAATTGACTAGTTACAAACGCAATATCATGCCGCCCATTTTGTATCAAACATATAAAAATCCATCGTGGAGATATTTATTGTTTATCAAGATATCCAACCTACCGTTCGTCATAAACAATACGACGGAACATGCGCACCACCGATTGGCCAATTAAATTAATTTCTTTGAACGCACCGACGAGAAAATCTCCACGATACGTAGGCACTGCGGTTAATGGCACAATTCTTTAAGATTCGAATGAAAATATAGATAGATTGTATAAAAAAATATCCATTTTGGATTTCTAGTCGATTAATCCTTTATCTTGCTTTCTTCCAACGTTCATACTCTTGCCTATTCCTGCCCGTCGTAATTTTCTTCGTCTCTTCCCACCTCTCGTTACTTCTTGTGGCTTCTTATACTCTACAAAATACGCGCTACTGTTCAATACTGATTTGTATTATGTATTTGGCGTGTTCGCTTTATCAGTCGGTTATCATCTCCAACGTACTCGCACGTACACGCTGCCGGAAATCCTTTCCAGACGTCTCACACGCGTCCTTATATCATAACCGTTAAATCCACCTTCGGTACTTCAGTACATAGGGATACGATTCGATTTTGTTTTCTTTCTTTCGTCTCTCAACTCAAAGTTCATTTAAAACCAGGGACTTTATCGGTCCCATATGATAATCTTTTTTTTTTTCACAACAAGTAAGGGAATTTCTCTTCGCCATTTTCGTCGTCGTCTTCGGCTTCGCTTGACTCCTGACTTGACGGTGGTGTATCCAACTGCGGCAAACCAAGATCTAGATATTCCTATAAATCAAAAAGATAGACATTTTTGTATGCTATTTATAATACTTTTTTTAAGGATACAAATCTTATATAAGATCCTAACCTCGTTCGCTGTTATTGTCAATATCCTGTCGAGATCCTCGACTAATTCTCCAAACATTGGTCGCTCGTTAGGTTGGTAACTCCAACAATCTCTCATAAGCATGTAGCTGTAATAAAGAATAAGAACCAAATGAAGTTTCAGGAAAATATTCTTTATTGCGATTCAAAATAAAATGAACCAAGATCTACTTACATCTCAATGGAGCAGCATGGCGGCTTTTCCATCCGGTGTCCAGTTCTGAGTAATTGGAATAATTTTTCAACCGAAGGTACAGAAGGATACGGTGTACCACCCAGTGTCATGATCTCCCACAGCAGAATTCCGTACGACCATCTAAGGCATAGAGGAATGATATTTTACAATTATTTTCAGCGAACAAAAGTGTTATCAAAATCAAATTTGATAAGTATTTCAAAGCGTTTACTAACACGTCGGACTGCGTGGTGTAGACTCGATGGAAAAGTGCCTCTGGAGCCATCCATTTGACAGGTAATCTGCCATCGGTAGTCTTTCTGTAGTAATCGTGGCAGTGGATGTCACGGGCTAGTCCAAAATCAGCGATTTTCAAAACGTACTCGTCGTTCACCAGGACGTTCCTGGCCGCAAGGTCCCTATGGATGCATCGTCTACTGGCGAGATACTCCATACCGCGAGCAACCTGATAAGCAAAGGACACCAGGTCCTTCTGAGTGAGTGTCTTCCGCTCCTTCATCTCCTGGCCAATGGTAGGTTCGTATCCTGACGATGGCCTGTGATCCCGCAGGAAGTCACGAAGATTCCCATGAGGTGCAAACTCCACGACCACGTAAAGAGGACCACCTTGGGTACAGGCACCCAGGAGGTTAATGATGTTGACGTGCTTGCCAATCATCTTCATCATTTCCATTTCCGAAACTAGGTCCATCATCTCAGCATCGGTATGTCCCTCTGGAGGAATAACAATTTTTTTTTTATTATTCAATACTTTTATTAATCTTGATTTTCGAAAGCTTTATTCGTTACTCACCCTTCAACATCTTTACAGCTACCACACTGGGTATTCCTGGTTTCATCGTATTGGTCTGCGCTCTGACTACCTTGCCAAACGCACCCTCTCCCAGGGTGTTACCCAGGGCAAGATGTTCCCTGGGCAATTCCCAAGCGCTGTCCAACGGAAGTTCATACTCCGATATACTTCCGCCGCTGTTATCCTCTGCCGCGACAGTAGACTTTTGTTTCTCGATCTTCACCACCGGCATCAACAATGGTTCCTGGACGTTCTGACCATTCACCATGTTCTGCTTCTCGACGATGACTTTCTTGGTCCACTGTATGATCACAGCATCGCGTACGGTTTTAATCGCCAGTAGTTTCTTCATCTTCTCTCGCTTAAGCCGATGGAATATGTAAATCACCACTATCACGCCGATGGCGAACAAAACGAACAGAACTGCTGCCAGAACGTTTACAAGGAGAGTCTGTGGCCGCGCGGTCAACGGAATTCGCTGCTCGTCCAGAGCTATTTGATAAATAATTTTTAAAATTTAGTTATCCTTCTGCAGGACTATCTTGTTGTTCACACTAAAGATACTTACTTTCCACTACTCGCAGATAAGCGCTGCTGAAGGTTTCTCCAAGTGTATTCTGGGCAATACACGTGTACCAGCCTTCATCCTTTTCCGTGACGTTATACAATTTCAGTACCTCCCGATTCTCTAAGGAGTCAGCCTAGTGGGATAAAAGATATCAATGAAAATGAAATTTCGCAAATAATATACAGGGCCTGGATCATGCAGTATTTATTTATCTTGACAGCAATGTTTGTTAGATATGAAAATAAAGCGACACAGGGTAGAAAGGACACTTTAGTAATACAAGATACCAGTGCATGCAACTGCCCACCTTAACCTCAACCGGGACGCTTTGGTTGGTTTTGTTGAGGGTGTCAAAGGAAGTATGGTAGCCATGATACCATTCGAGATGTCGATGGGCATTCGAAAGGACCTCGCAGGTCATGCTTGCGTTCGTTCCAATGAGAGCCGTCGTGTTCTTCGGCGCCCTGGTCAGGATAGGTTGGTGCTTCACGCTTTCTATGGTAAAATAGACCCAACCACCACTTTTTACAGAATTCTCATACAGTAGTTAGACACACTAAAAGAAGTGTAGACAGTAGAGAGAGTTGTCATGGGGTTTGATAATTATTTTTCATTACCCCCATGAAAATGCTCGTCACAAATTTTTGAATCCATTCACCAAATAGATAGAAAAATAAACCGACACCCTGTAGAATCGCTCGTATAAGTAACAAATAAACATTATAGATAGAGTGGGCAGTATTGATTATAGTTTATGATTTTAAAAAAAAGTAAGAATTAGCCACAGTAAGACAGAAAAATTATTATACATTCGCCATTTTGGTATCTACATTGACATCCTAAAAAAATTATTTACAGGAGATCCGACGTCTCAGCTTCTTGTATTATTTTTCCTGCAAAGATAATTAATTCCATCACCCTGAAAGGATCCATAAGTCGAATGAAGAGGATGACGAGAACGAGGGACTTAGTGAGTGCGAGAGAAAATCATCTGGAGCCCGCAGAGACCATTCACCACAGTAAAACGAAAATAGAATTCCCTATTGCTTTGTGAATGAGAAGAGAGAAAAAAAAGATGATCCCAAAGATCTTCGGTAGTCAACGAGGAGAGATTCTAGTAACCACCACCGGACGTAGTCGTGGCATGGCTATACCTTTAGCAAGGTGCCGTTTGGTTGAGTCTCCCGATCGTCAGGATACTCGGATACCTTGAGCCACTGAATGAAAGGCTCTAAATCCGAAATAATTGGACACTTGAACGTCACTGTGCTGTGCACCAAGGCTGTCACGTTCTTGGGGAAGTCCTCGTTGATGTACGGTTTGTGCGGGAATCGTTCTAGATGTTACGTCTTATATTGAGAATACAATAGCGCAAGTCCTGTCTCTTAGAATCTACTTTACCGACCGAGGAGCAATAAGCTAGATCGACATACCTATGTATGAAAAATAAAAATCCGACACGAACTTACCGACAACGTCAACTTTGTAGGTATGATTGATGCAGCCCAGATAGTTGCAGACTATGCACGTGTAATTTCCACTGTCCTGAACTACCAGATCCTCCAGCCTGAGGTTCCACTTGGTACGTATAACAGTCCCCAGGGTTCTCTTTGGTTCCTCGTTGTTCTTCAACCAGGTGATATTGGGTCGCGGATTACCGACACTGGGACACCGTATTCTCAGCATATTCCCAGCTGGCTTAACGACTGAACTTGGCATATCGTCCGTTTTATTAAAAGCCGGAGGACTCTCCGGCGCCGTTTTATTATGTTCGCCAGCGTTCTCATTCTCGCCCTTATCGTTGTCCAGGTCTGCATCCAGATGAAGGGACCTGGTCTCCGGTAGATCTGTTACAGCGACCAAGACAAATCGAGAGGATAGTTAATTAACCCGGACACTTCCAAAGGACTTTGACTTATCTAACGCGTACGTAACGTACGCGCGTGTCTCTATTTATCTTACTCCTTATTTTTATTTGCAGAATGATTTACTTACTTCTCGATGCGGCGATCTCGAGCTCATTCGTTTCCTCCTCGGGTCTCAAGGCACCCAGGACGCTGCCAAGTTCCTCGCTCTCCTGGATACCGTCGTTCTGTAGATTTTCAACGATCACCGACACGTTACGCCATTCCACGCCCTGGGCAGACTCCACCCGGCATCCGTAACTTCCGGTATCGATGGGATCGACGGATTTGATTTTTATCCATTGTCTCATCACGCGCATGCGCGACGTGTTTGACCGAAATATTTCGTTATCCTTGTACCATGACGTCTCGGCGTTAAAGCTTGGCATGCAGCGTAGATTCAAACGTTCTCCGACCGTGACGATAACGTTTGGATTAATTAATTCTGAAAGAAAGAGACGAAAAACAATTATTAAAAATATCTCACAATGTCACTAAACTCAAGCTAAACATTTAAGTGTAATTCGAGTCTTTCGGAATACGTGGAATGTAGTATGTTAATGAACCCGTGACATTCTCCGCGCATACGAAGCTCAGCACGGTGCGCATCTCTCGATTCGTAATTACAAACCTCATGGCGAATTCATAAGAAGCTTCAAGGAATCTAGGTAGGAGCGAAGAGTGTCCGCCGAAATGAATCTGCCATTGTGTTGTTATGCGCGGCGCCTTCGAGCGAGTTCTTTTGTAATTCACGTCGTTCGCGTGGACGCGGGCTGCATTGAAAATCGGCCCGACTCGTGTTTGCGTGTCTCAACCAAGCTGTTTCGAATGTATACGACACCTAGTGTAGCGTGCATAACAATCGCTAAGATTTATTTGCCATCTTAACACGGGCTAAGCAGCCTCGATGAGACCCCGGAGCGCAGCAGCAAGAGGAAGTGTTAGCAGAACTAGGTGAGCTAGATGGCAGTATCTGTCGCGGTCTCGGCAAAAGATAGAGCCTTGATAGAAAATAAAAACAAAACCGGCCAGATAGTAAAGTGACCTAAGCTAAAACACGTCTCGTGGATCATCCTGAACAAATTGTTCTGCCGCTGAGAGCATAAATCAGGCACGGAGTCTGGTTCCCCGCGTGGGACGCCAATATATAGGCTAGAGAGATAACAAATGGGCTGCGGTCGAAGCACGAGCTAGGCGTCAGGAATGCCACTTCTTTTTTAATCAACGCCTGTCTTCTTCTTCTTGACCTCGTGTCTTCCGACAGTGATGAGGTTGCCTTGAGTTTCGCGTCAAGATAGCGCCTCGTAGCAGAACAGTCGATGTACTATACCACAGAGACCCGTTACGGTAGTCATGATTAAATATTATCATTATCATCATGATAATTATCATCGCTATAAATATAAATCCACCATCTTTTATAATACTAGTCTCATCGTGTAACAACACCCGCGTACGTTGCCTCCGAGTTGCCCGATCGTTAAGTCCATCCGCGTATGTTTACCAGTACCAAAAATCCAGAGTTCGCGCCTTCGCTCATTCATGAGTACGAAACCCAGGCTTTCCGTCGCTTTGGAGATGCGCCAAATACGAATCGCGACACTGTCCTTTCGGACGTGGCTTACCGAAGAGCTCTCGCCATACCTCTATGCCTATAGCTACTGTATCGTCTTAGAGTGTTGGAGTCCCCAGAATGCATCTGGCTAAATATAGAGACCTAGGTGGTGGAACCGTGTACCCCACAATTACCGACCAGGGACCACTAGGTACACTCGCTTTATTCTGCTTCCTGTCCATTTCCACTTTCATTCGAATATTTCTGTGCCGACTATCCCCATCAAGGGGCGCATTAATAATTTAAATATATTTGCAGATTTTTTTTTCCTCCATTACCGACCAATCCCGCCACCGGAATATAAAGTGGATCGGTATCCGGTGAATGGGGATGACGTAGCTACAGCTTGAGGATGATCGTCCGATCATTTCGACGACTGACGATCAATGACCAATGGACAATAAGGATATCGATAACTTATTTGTGAATGGGACAGGTATAATTGGCTGCGGATTTGTCGTTTGAATTTATCAACGTTCACAAGAAGCGACCAATTCGGCTCCATGGTCGCCCACGACTTCCTCCAACGATCTTCTACGACAAGCTCCGTGAGCTTTATTTGATCAGCTCTCTTAATCTGGCTCGGCAACGTGGGACGGCATTGTTGAATTGTGTCTCTCGAAGAATGAGAGGACTTGGTGGACTTATTTTAAACATCCTGAGAAACCCATGCGACAGGGTAACCATTGTTGTAACCCCCCCTCGACGGAAATCAATCGAGTTTATTGTCGCTAGACTCTAGTTCCGTTTCCTCTGCCTCTGATCCGCGTCATCTGTCAGGCACGTGGCTCGCACTCCTTTTTCATCTTTTTCTTTCGCCGCTTCTTTTTTCTCCATCTTGTCTGTGTCTCGACAAGGACCTTTTTCGCTCCGGAACGCTCAAGGAGACTGCCCCCCCACCCCCACCCCACCTTGAACCTCCCTCCCCGTTTTCACAGTCTTTCATAAAAATAATCATCACCCATCGAACTTCATACAGCGCGCGGGAGTACTAAGGTGTAAATTCGAAATTTTAATATTTCAAATTGATAAGCGCTCGATTCCTCCGATGAAGATGGACGGCCCCGGCATGACGTCACGGGCCATCTGGTTCGACGCCGACGTCCAGGAATAGTTTCGAGAGTCCGGCGTCGTTCGGCACGACGACCACGCAGGCGCCTTTTGCATCGGTGCAAAAGTGCGTGGGTAAACGCCTGGACGGAAGGTAATATTCGCGATTCCAATTATAATCTGGATATTGTTTCGATCCTGCTACAGAGATGCCGTCGTTATTACAGCTTTCAGGGAGGAACAGTTTTAGGGCGCGTCCTCAACGACAACCTCCGTCTCGATCTCCGCCGCGCCGTGGCTCACCGATCGTAGAAGGCTAACAACGTCTCCCTAAACGAAACTATACGCCTCGTGTTACCAAACAGAATAAATCGGTACCATTAGCCATTAGTTAGTGGGTCTGCGCCTCATCCTTTATACGGGCTGACGACATCGACTCGTCGTGTTTATTTCTCCAAGTCAACGCTTGACGCGCCAGTCTATACTCACGGTTTCCCCGGTATCGCTCGGCTCC
This sequence comes from Trachelus iudaicus, assembly GCA_030142595.1. Taxonomy (NCBI): domain Eukaryota; kingdom Metazoa; phylum Arthropoda; class Insecta; order Hymenoptera; family Cephidae; genus Trachelus; species Trachelus iudaicus. The sequence continues at coordinate 102,154 of JARQTH010000706.1, forward strand.
CGCATATCCTCGAGGATACCGCGCTAAATAATAGAGGGAACAAGTAGACAAAGTGCACGGGGAAAGCTCGGTGAAAGGGCTCAATTTTCTTTCTTGCCAATGAGAGGTGACTCCCGATCGAATTGGGCTACCGGGTATATAGACGGTTTCATTGACGATGGAACGGAGTCGTGAGACTTTAAGATTTTTCGGTTCTGTGTATCGAAAGTCAGCAGTCTATATATAGGGTGCAGCTTACTCGTGGGGCACACGCCTGCCGTAAATTAATTTGAAAGTTTTTGCCGCGACGCGGTCCCCTCCCCTCCCCCTTTCCGGAGGATGCAAGGCGCCGTGACCGTAAGCCAAAATAATGAAAATTGGCACGCCTACGTTTGGCATACGATTATGCATACGTGTATCTACACGTAGTACGTGTATGGATAATCTATATATATTTAAACAGTATTTATATACAATAGGTAATACAATGCTTTGTAATTTGTAAAGGCTGATACGTACCTATTGCTACCTGTTTATACAAAGTCTACGTTATGGATGTACCGTCATCCGTCTTGATATTTAACTAGAACGGGACGGTCGAGTAGTCGATTACCGGAATACAGAGAAACGGGAACCGTGACACAGAGACGCTTTCTGGGATAAGGTGGGATTAGGTTTATTGCCTGGAACGCTGCCGAAAATATTCGTCGAAGGTTCCGCCGTAAATTCATTCCGATTTGTGATACGTTTTCGCCCCGAAGCCAAGCCACGGCCGTCTTGGTTCAGTCTGCCAGTGGTGCCAACGAGCTAATGACAACCCACGAATACGTGGGCGAGCGATAAATTCATTTTCCCCGTGAATTGCCAGAAGCGGGAGGGACGTTAATCTCGTCAAATATGGCGCGAATGTATGCACGACATACATATACCAAGCGTACGTTAAAACGTCACTGGGCTTGCGAAGAGACAACAGTGAAACAAAAAAAAAATTATTTCAATACACGCGATACCGTCTGAAATCGTTCGAATGAAAACACAGCTTAGCGTAACGTTACACAAACATTGTTTCCTCCGTTAGTACAGATACCAAAACCAGCGTAAGTAGCAGAGTCGTAAAACGAAGGAATCCAGACAATTAGCTCGTGCGACGGAAAACACGAGAAACTTCGTAGCTAACGCTTTATACGTTAAATAGAAAATAATACGGACTATTTTTGGTACGGGGTTATTCTACGTGCAGGTTGGTAAGACCGTTGCGACAATGCACCGGGCAAATAAACGAGGTCGACATTAGCGACGCAAGACGCGGTCGCTCGTCTCATTAGAACTCACCAACAGAAACAAGAGGTACGTATGAACGAGGCCTAAATGCGGCGGCGAGAGGACGCTCGAAATAGTAGCGGAATGAGATAAGGGTCGATCCAGGGCAGATACCCTAACGACAGCTGGTGATTTATGCGCCTTTAATTGTGAGACTGGCACGCGAGTGCCTATAAGAGACGCCTGTGACTGCCGAGACGAAATAAAGAAGACGCTTCGATAACGAGCTTCGTCGAAGATCTCTATACGCGCACGTGCATAGGTAAAGCGTCTTGTCTATAGGCTTTGGTATGCCTTGTTGTGACCTAGTGAAATATTTTAACCAGCCGGGCTCCGTCCTGCATCCCGTGAACACACCTATCTGGTAATGGTCAACTGATCTGAATAGATCCTAGATAGGATATCCAGGCTGGAGGTGTGAGAATCGGTCGAATTAACTTTTCGACAAATGGATGACGGTTCTCGAATCTTTTTCCTGCTTAGAATCAGGTTACCCGTGTCCCTGTCTAATCCGTCGACGTGAAATCTCCGAGGATCCAGGTTGATATCTAGATCCTGTGCGCTGCTTCAGAAATGGAGGCCGGTAATTCCACAAAAGGAGAAACTTAATCCTTCTCGCGAAGGGATCTTGGGTAGATTGACTTTTTATTATTCTCTTGGTGATATACATATAGAGGTATACCTGTTTGAATCCATTTCAACGATCGGGAATTTAATGATATTTGACGCGTGGAATTATATGGGATATAAATATATCCCAGGCATTATTAAGATGACGGACGTAAAATTGTTCGAGCCTGACGAAAGATCACCGTGAAAAGTTATCCGCTACGGTTGACAGTCTAATTAAAATTCCTCACGATTCTTCAACCCTTTTAGCTTGATTAAGAGTATGAAAAAGGAACGAGAGTCGAAAACCCTTTGAGAGAAAAAAGAAAGTAGACGTTTCAATTTGACGCATCCGTCCGAGCGACGGTGAACGACTTTCAGGTATAGGAACCACTCGGGGTGCATAATTACACGATCATCCCCCAGACGCAGGTCGCTCAAAGGAACTTTAGATTAAGAGGTAAAAACCAGCTGTTATCTTAATGAACCTCCTGGGTAACGAATGCTTTTTCGTTAATTCATCTTTTTCCCTAACCTCTTATCGCTTTTAGCTTTCTTACCGCTTAATGTCTATGATTATAATTCATCCCGACGTTTATCCAACTCGCATTGTCCCATACGTGTTTTTACGACACCGGGTATACACTGTATCTGTCTTCACGTTCGAAACGAAGGTAGAAGCTTCTCTAGGTCGTAGGTCGATTCACGTGCTGCTCGCGCGTAACCATTGTCCCGGTAAGCGCATCCAATCCTGGACAAATCGCACCCTGCCATTTCTTTCATTGTCCAATTGGTACATTAGCTGCTATTACGCTGTTGAATACGTTTGATAGACAAAAGATTGCAGTGGCTCTCATTTAAATAACAGTGGCGATATGTCCAGCGAGAAAGTCGAAGAACGAACCAGACGGCACTGGGATTTGCTTAGGGGATTGAGAATTGTTAGCGTTTGTTAATAATGGCGAGTATGGTAGAGCGGCATTCAATGACCGAGCAATTGAACAATTGAGCCCAATCATAATAACGCTACTACGAGCAGTAGTATTTCATGACTTCTAATATATATATATATATATATATATATATATATTGGCGACCGTTACGTGGTCAGTACAGATCAGTATAGGGATAGACATAAATTTATATATATATATATATATATTTCGTTACCTTGTACCTTATTACCATTTAAGCAATGTACTGTAAGAGTCCAGTATACAAGAAGGTATACATTGATAGAATCGATCGAAATCCGGAGAAAAATGATTCACTGGGTATTAATTGACGGAAATTAAAATGAACTACATTTCATTGATATAAGGTTACTTGATTGTTACTTTTTTTTTCATTGGCACCAGAGATAAAAATATCCTTGGAACGAACGAGGACTTCCTGATATGGCACGACAGTTCCCTCCTGAAGTGCCGGCATGTAGGTCGAGCATTGATTACATTTGACTGACCAAGTCAGTTGGTACGAGTGCGTAAGCTTTCCTGCTGGATGCGTGTACGCGTGACGTGACGTACGGAGACAGTTTCCTAATTGGCAGTAATGACGGTAATGTCGATGCCGGGTTCGTTAACGATAGAGAAACTGATTAGACTCGATTCGCTTGTCGGAATTCTTTATCGCTGGAATTTTATGTACACGCAAGGGTGTCTTTTGATTGAAAAATTTTCGCGGGAAATTTGAACGCTCGTAAGACAAAACGGATGGGTTTACGTGGAAATGTGAGACACGTGAAACGGGCTTAAGGTTACTTGGAAATTTTCTAGTTTCGTACCACCAGACCAACCGATCCTCATAGCCCATAGTTGTGAAGTGAGTCGTGAATGGATCTGCAGGCCAGATGTGTCACTTTGGAACTGGCAAGCCTGCCGGGACTCTCGAACAATAAAGTTTGTAAAGTTTTGCCCGAAACGATTGCTTGAAAATTGTTCACTGATTTACGATAAAATTTACATTTTATTACGGATACGTGACTTTTGGGAGATTCTACGAATTGTTTTCTTTTTTTATTAAGAATTCGCAATGTCCAGGATACTTCAAAGAATTTACCAGATTTATCCGAACCATATATTCACAGTGTGTCGAGACTTATTTTCGGTACATTTCATATGCGTGTGGTACTTTTAACTATAATTTAAAAATACCCGATTTAGTCACGTTTCAGCTTAGTCGACGATCATTGCTACGTGGGCTTCTCGTTTCTTTCCTAATTCACGAGGTAAACCGATCTTCACCGTAGGACCTAGTTTCGCCTTTGACGTAATACCGGGAACCTGTTAACTCCTTGTACAAAAGGAAAAGCCCATCGGCGACTGCTGTTCTAAACGCAAGGAGAACAATGAGAGAACGAAAAAATGATTTTAAAAGAAGGCATATAAAAAGACATTCGCGAGCACCAATCTCTGTTCCTCGTTACTGAATATCGTATTAACTAAAACGTATTACGAGTCGAGGCGAAATACGTGCGTGGAATTCTGGCTGCGGTAAGAAGATATCAGAGATTTCACGCTAGGCACGATTCGCCACGATCCTCATGCTTTGGGAATTAAAAATAGACATAATTATTATTATCATGAAAAATAAAATTTCTCTAGTGACAACCAGCAATCGCGTAGATTAAATCTCGATATCTTTAATGGACACAAGATATAATTCCTCAACACAGAAAATAAGACAGCTGGTCAACCCTTTAGTAATTTTCACCCCGACCCCACAAAAAGATCCCATCGACAATAATGGCTGCCATTTCGGAAAAGTATCAGGAGCTATACCACATTTCCAACGAAAGGATCCACTTGAAAGGAAGATCCCCTAACAAATCAAATCGTATAATAGATTTTGGCAGGTTTTTCAACGTATGGTACAAAAAAATCTTCTCGAATGACGCAATCAATAAGATCCTCTCGGCAAAGCCGTCACGACCGGACCAGCTGGTAGCCTTTTGTATCGAGGCGACGAAGCAACGTTAAAAGAAATCGTGAGGTCGAGTACGGAACGTTTACAATCGGAACAGCAGTATAAGTCCCACGAGATTTATACAGTTAATCCATAGGATTACGTCGGCACTGTTTTCTATCGGGTTCGAAAAATTTTCTTTTTTTTTTTTGTTACATGACCTTTTTATCTCTCCTTTTTCTCTCTCTCGTATCACTAGCTTCCATATACATTGACTCTCTTTGTCCCTCCTCTCTTTCTTCGTTACCCTTGTCCGCCGCATGGCTTCTTCCTTTACGCCCCGTCGTCGTTTTCTGTTACCAAAATATACAAGACTAGCTTTCTTTACAAATCTCGGGTGCTTTGCCGCGGGCTGAACGCCCGTGGCGCGCGACATCATCATCATCCACCAGTCTCCTGTTAGTCTTATTCGCCTTCTTGGTTCCTCTTTTCACGCTACCTCCTATCTCACTCCTATACCAACGTATCCCAGCGGCATTCGGAGGAAGGATTCGTCGCGAAGAAAGCAAAAGGAACAGGGAAACAGACGAAAAGCAAAGAAGTATGCTTCGATTGACAACCTAATTGCGAGTCTTGTCTCGGGTCGTGCGCGAGAACATATTATTCCATATATTTTTTTTTATCCCTAAATCTTCTACCCCTTGGCACATATTTTTGGAGTGACTCCAAGATAGAAAGAGACAGAAACACAAAATCCATTTTTTTAATTTCTGTATCATCCTCGTATACAGGTAGCCCTTGTACTCCCACGCTATCGATTTTATGTTCAAGTACTTTTTTTTCACGAAAAAAAATTTTAAGGGTTAGAAAAATCGAGGTACGGCCCAAAAAAATTTTTTATGTGTACTGTGTGTGTGTCCAATGGGGAAAAAATTTGTATGGTATGTGTACTCACCCAGACGAACTTGTCGGCCATACGTCAAGCCGATTCCCAGGATTGCGAGGATCCCAAGGATCAGGCAGCTCCACGTCGTCGTCATCTTGTCGACGATATCGCTTATGTTACTGCGTATTCCACATGAGTGCGTTCTGAAAGAAGAAGCATATATTTATCGTAGGTGTTAATGTCGCGAATGCAATACCAGTGGCAGTTGACACTGGCATGGCTGGCAGGATAATCCTTGAAAAAATACGGGAAATAAAACGTCCTCAGTTGTCTCTGTACTGTGCGCCTGGTAAATGCTAACAGGCGGTGTAGCCTTCGTGGGTAGTCGTTTGTTTTTCTGTTTTCGCGAGAGACTTTTTTCGGGGAAAATTTTTGGCGCTTCGCCAGCACACGAAAATGCACTTGTCCAGTACAGAGCTAACGATTTTAGATACTTCGCTAAAATATATCCCCACCCTGTCTCGTTGTATAACTTATATGCGAGTGTATTCCGGCCGTTTCGCGGCTATGCGTTCGCGTTCCTTGGATTCACATTCTACGACGTTCCTTTGCGTCCCTTAGCTTTTAGGTATGCACGATAGCCAGAGTCGTGGCGGATATGAAAATTCGCAGCTGGTTTTTTTGGAACTGATAACTGGTGTTAACGGTGAAATTTTTTTTTACGAATTTCCAAGGTGCTTATGGACTTTCTGCAGGGGACTTCCGGATGGTCTCTGGCGACTTCCGGCAAAGTGTTTCAGAATGGATTTTGAACCTTTTTAAAGGGACGGTAGATAATCGTTACTGGGATCTTCGATAGGGTCGAAGGGTGCTCGATACTAATGGTCGGTCCGGTGGAATATATTTTGGTCGGATTCAAAAGCAAAAAGGCGGGTATTCACGGGGACCTGAAAAAACACGGGGGACTCGACGAGCAGACGACAAGTGGTTATAAATAATCGTAGCGGAGGGCTGTGTTTCGGGGATTGTTACAGTTGGCAGGACTTAATTACCCCTCGTAACTCTGGCCAGTGTTTATTCACGATAATGACGATGACAGGGCTCGATTTTCTGGCGGGTACTTCAAGAAAGTTTTCTCTTGAGATCGGCTGTGCCGGTGTTCTTGCTCTTTTTTTTTTTTCTTTATTTTTTTCCCTATCTTTTCTTTTACTTAACGCCTCCTTTCTACGCGCACGAAGTTCGCGACAGCTTGTTTTCTTAGTTTTCGAACGATCGCGCCGTCGCTTTTAAAGGTCGGTTCACTGCGAGGCGTTTAGGTTCGTTGCTGACGCTGCCTAAGAAAATATACGAGACGAGTCCGACGGATAATATAAATCGAGGGGCGGCAATTAATGCCCCGAGTCCCTCGGGAAGAGCCCTCGGGAATCTCACGGAATTTTTTTGGGGCCTTTTTTTTTAACTACGAGTTAAAAAAATTCCCTGGGAGACCCAGAAACACCTGTTGCTCTCGGAGAGAATGGTCGAAGTTCGTATTTTCATAGATTTTTCGTATAGTCTCGATAACTCATCGAGAAACCCTCGTAACGAGTGGGACTGGCCCAAAAAAATATTACAAGCTAAGAGAAAAAAAGTGGGACTGACTTAGGTACAAAATTTGAGTGGTTTCGAAAAAATTTTGCAAATCCCATAATGAGCGTGACGGGGTCTCGAAAAATGTCTCTCGAAGAAAACAATGGGACTCATTAGTGTGACTGAAGTCAGAAAAAAAGTCTGGTGACCAGACGCGACCCATCGTTGGGCCCAGTTTTAAAGGTTGCCGATCACCGAGTCCGGAAAAAGGTTTCCTAGATCAATCCCATAATGCGATTTGTGTGAGGCGGTATAAGGCGCGACTGTTTAAAGAATAGGGATGGACCACCCTAACATTTCGAATATTAATATAACAAATTACTAGTCAGGATTACCTGGCTAATCTTGATACCTGTTTCAGTGGGTTACCTGCCTAATTTCGTGAGTCAGTCAGGTAGAGAAACGGGCCCCCCTTAATAATTCACTCCCTATAAGACCTCAGAGTCCCGTACCGCCCGAATACTGCGATGAGCCGTGTAATTCAATTACAATTTCCATTGTCCCTGATACGTCTAATTCTACGCCCGATCATCCACCAAGTCCCCTTTTTATTTATAAACGTCGCCGAGGAATTCAAAAATTTAATTTCTAATACGTGAACAACCCAAGCGTGCTCTGGACACGTTTTAAACCGCGAACGAAAAACTTAACTGACGAAGAGTCCCAAAGATAAAAAAACGGGCCGTACAAAAATATCAAGAAAAATCTCATACATTTTTTCGTTAACTTTATACGCCCTTTTTCATACTAAAATTCCTCCTGGTAACGTTCAGATATCCGGCGAATGAATTTCAATTTTTTTTTTTATTTTAGAAAACGACTTTTTCGTTTCTCATTAAATCCACCCAGTGCGATCCCAAAGACACAGGGATATGCATTAAAATTCGAGTAATATGAACAGAAAAATGAATTATGCAACGTGCACCGCGTCTTACGTGGGTCGCGACACAAATGCGCAGGACGAAACGGAAGAAGCTCCAACCGTTTCCGGTTGTATTCGTGATCCAGAGGTTGGCAGCAGTTTCTACGTATTTCCGCAGGTTGGATTTACGTAGCGGCAATCGTATACGCATACACATATATATTGACAGAGTAAACGGTTATGAAGCAGACGTTCTAAAATTATCGGACTTAAACATTTGCACGTGACTTTTTCGATATTAACCAATAAATAATTTCGAAAAGAAATACGCGTGATTGACATTTCTATTAATTGTATATTGTCTGACGTCACAAGAGCCAAGCGCACCTGCGTTCTCAGTTAAATTTCAAAGGTAAAAAACTCTTTTCACAGTGATTCTGTACCCCATATAGATACACGACCCGAGAAGGCTGGCAGAATGGTTATATATGGTGTCCCATGGGGAAAGAGAATGTTTTTGGGAGAGGCAAACACATGGCTGGGATTCTGGCCGTCGGCGTCGTAAGTTCGTAACGAAAACCATCCCACGTTAGAGCCATAGGAATCAACGGCCTCAACCCCGTAGGACTGCCAAGAAAGACACCGAGTTACGAATCCCATGGCACGAGTGTACCCAGATAATAAACCTTGGCAGTCGCAAGGAGTATTCTCCCGTAAATCATCTGGATCGTAACTTCCCATGGTACTGAGACGCTGGAGAACTTCATGGACGGTGGCGGACGAAAACGATGTGGGAGAAGAGTAAGGGGTGGGGAGGGGGAGGGTAGAAAAAAAATATAGGTTGTATTCATGGACGCTCGATAAAGTACGTGAGTTTAATGGTTAAAGTGTGAATCGTGATCCGGTGGTCTGGCGAGGAGAAGAAAAAAGTAATGGAAGAAAAGAAGAAAAAAAAAAAAAGAAAGAAACGAGAATAAAACGAAATGGCTATTTCGTTAAGCGTGGAATATATCCTGGATCGCGGCTCGTTAATTTCGTTACGCAACGTTATGGAATGCCCCATAAAAGAGGTCGGTGCGCTTTATTCAATTTGTTCGTGGGGTAGCGAGCCCTCGCCTTGGTAACCCTGTAAACTTTTAATGGGATAAGCTTTGAGATTTAACTGTAGCCAAAGAATTTTGGACGGCTTTCCAAGAAAGATATCTGCGATATTCACTGGTTTGACCGTAAAAGATTCTCATGGGTTTTCATGGACGCTTTTTTCTGTATACTTATACAGGACCCCATGGATTTATTAGTCGATATGTTGAGGGCTGTTTGAAAAAAAAAATATTATTCAATTCTAATCAATGATTGGATTCAATGACTCCGTAGATTGGACCAAGTGGTGCCGTAAAGAATGGGGATAATACGGGGTGGACCGTAACAAAGAGAAGTGAAGACAAGAGCCAAATCATTGTTGGATCGTTAATGGTGTCCGAGTAGAATTTGTGTGAGGGCAATTTACTTTTATATCATTTAATTCACAACAGACACAATAGTCTTGATTGCATCTGAACTTATTAACGTACCTATCAAATTTCACCTACCTACTGGGTCGGCGCTATTTTCAAAGGGAATCAAAGTTTTTATACTCATCCAAGAATTCGAATCCCAGAGTCATCTGACCCTAAATTAATTTCCATGAATTCCCTCGGGATGAAATATATCGGGGTACCAAATTATTCCGAGCAAGTTGTTCGGAATTGCTGATAATCTTGACCTGGGCCGGATGACCGATCACTATATAACAGGTCGACGATTTGAGTCAGGACTGTAGGGTGCGAACCCTAATCAGCTTAGCCATGATATCCGTTCCAGTAGTCCTAATATAGTAGTCCCACGAGGAAAACATATATGTACCAAGGATACGCACGTGGGTGGGCCAAGTCCCACAACAAACAAAACCTTTTCGTAATTATACTCGCGTCCCTGAATCCTGCTGACTGTATCTACACACAGTAGGATACGACTCCGTTAACCGAGGAATATGAAAATCATTGAGCGATCAGGATGACCAGTTTCTGTTTGCCATGGCATTAAGGATATATTTACCATGCACTTAGTCCACCATCCGAATGACGTTTGAGTCCAGTAAGGATGGGCAGGAGCTCCGCGAAGGACGTACCCCTTTAAGTATACAGTATTCAGTATTCAGTATGTAAAAAGCCTTCGATTTTACCCTCAGGTATCGAGGAAACGAGACTATCCGAGGTTAACGAAGAATTCGTAAGTCATGTGGGATCTGGAAGCCTTTTAAGCTGTGACCACAAGAATCCTAAAACCCTCCATTTAATTTAGTACGCGTTTCAGTGCTTTTAAGAATAGCCATAAAGAACAGTCATTCAACAAGTAAGAACCTTAGTCGCTTTTAATGCTCAAAGGTTTCCGTGGGTTTTAGAAAAATTTTACAAAATTCATACACTCTTATTATTTTCTTGTATCCGCCTTTAGGCCAGGTAACCTGTCGCCATTAAATATTCTGGTATATTCCATACGAGTGTCGACTGTTCGTCAGGGACGTCGTAAAGACGTTACCTTCTCGTGTCTATGTGGACAAGGTTTGACGATTGTTTTGGCTCGCGCCATACCAGATGGCCCCTACCCCATCTTCCTTGGGTACACATGTGAATGCGTCTTGACATGCTCCTATGCATATATGTACTATACCTATATTTGTGTATAAGTGCGTGTCTGCGCGATGCCCAAGCTTTATCTTCTCTAGCAGAGACCCAGGGTGCGGACTGCAAGTCAAGTATGGTACGTGGCGTAGGGCCCCTAAAAGTCCAGGGACCCTTTCGGTAAAAGGAGGGCGCGAAAATTTAGGGGGCGACGCATGCACAGCATTGCCAGGGCCTGTACAAACATCGGGCCCTATTTCTCTAAGCTACACTGTAGGTACACACGTCAAACCCCGAGGAAATCCAAAAGAACTCCTGGAGGGATCCTGGAGTTTCAGGGGCGGGTTCCGACTTCCTGTGCCTTAACGTCACGGGGCTCCGGGATGCCGGGAAAGGGCCCGGTACCCCGCCGTGGCGCGTGTTCAAGCCTAGACTAAATAATGGCATTAAATTAAGCGCCTGTTGCGTGTACCACGGGGCCCATATACTCTAAAGGGTTCAATGAGGAGAAAAAAGGGGTAGTTAATATTTTTCTAGTACGCTTTGGAATTATTCAAAGTTACACACTCATCTTTCTTTCGGTCCGTACTGATTTTGGGTCTTAGGCAATTTTTTCTATGGGATTGGCCAATGTGTTTTATCGAGGTCTATATCCATTTTCGTTAAACGCTAGTATCTATAAGATTGTCCAAATATGGACTCACCCATGTAACGTCCTCACGTGACAACTTGCGAGACAATAGGAAAGACCGTGATTCGCATGACGAATATATTTCGAATGACTTGTCGTTCGAATCATCGAGTCATTCAGTGCGTCTCGCGTAGCGGCTGGACAGGTGAAGCAGTGGCGAATCAACACGGAATATTCATGGGGCGCGTAATTTGGCAAGGGTGTATTAAGGAGAGGCTGTACACGGAATACGCAATTCGATGTTACCGATCGACTTCGTTCGTCAGATACAAATTTGAGATTAATTATTTCAAGGATTTTTTTTAATTTCGATTTTTTTCAATAAAAATATAAAGCGAATCGATAAGCATAGGTAATATTTATTAGCTTCTGATAAGCTTCTGGATTCTAACCTTCATTTATCATGTAAACGAACTCTTATCGGATTCTTATCAGCCCAACCGACCGCTTACAGGTACAATGTTTGAAGAAGACACTCACAGTGATAACAGTTATCTTCGTTCCTTCCACGGTTAACCTTCCCACTGCCATCACTTGAGAAGTTTGAAGTTCAAGATGAACCTTCTTGGTAACAGGATAAGGTCCAAGAGACTACAAGTCTTTCCAGTACAGACCAAGGATTCCCAGTAGGGATCTTGTGACGTGGATGCTGTAAGGTTGGCAGCCCACGAAGATGACGCTTTGGGTATACGCGTTGAAAGTTCAGAGGATGTTAATAGTTTTTGAAAAACTTCTTCCAGACAGTTGGCATCACTGAACACGGGGGTCTGCCTTTCGTCGCCCTGATCCCCGACATCCATAATTCATACGGGATGCACAGATCCACTTTCGTAGGAATGGGTCCAGGTCCGTACCAACAGCTGCCAGAGAAGCGTAGGTATAGGTACTGCCAAAGCGATACAAATTCACACGGGGCAAAGGTCAGAATAAAAAAGATCAAAGAATTAATACAGTCCCCGCTAAAAGTGACACGCCCGCCGATAACAGTGGCAGGTTTGAATAACCTGAGATAAATTTTCACCTCGACGCTGATAAGAAGTGTACATCGGACAATCAGAATCCGACGTAGAAACGAAAACCAATCGCAGACCTTCGGTGATGGATGGATGCATTTAAATATTTAATTCCTCACCCGCAAGAACTTATCTCACCTACCTCCAACCCACGTTATACCTGGATAATATCTACGTCATGTTACTTATTTTTTTTTTTCTTTATCTACACCACACTTAGCCCTGTTGAGATAGGACCAGACAAGGCATTAGCATATATCACCACGGGCGAGTTTCCAAATCGAGCAAACACGGTTTCGAACCGGTAGTCGAGAGTTTGAAAAAAAAACTTCCCACTATATTCAAGTAACATAATTTCTATATAAAAATTTCAAAAATTCGACTGTACATCGCTTACCAAACGCCGTAAATATTTCCGTAAGCTGAGCTCTACCATTGGACTATTCAACGTCGCAGACCCAATTTATCAATCTACCTTGAAATCTTGGACGTCCAAATTTCAACTGGACCGCAGACGCAGCGCCAAGATTGACGCACGTACGTGTAGTCGGGTTGAAGTCTGATCGACGTAATGGACAGCTTCCTGAGCAGACGACAGTCCTCGCTCCAGAGCGAAGTACGTCCACGCATGGTCTCTTGACCCCAGACCTCGAGAAAGGGAAGCATAAGAAGGCACGCGATACGTTTGTTTGGTACCCGTCGCGTATCGACTGACGTACGAGTACAGCATAGTAGCCGCATAGAAGAAGACGTCGTTACGCGTCGGTCCGCGTCGTAAAACCATATAGCGAGACGCCTTCGACGCGTAACTGACCATCTTTATTATCTTCCCTGAAGCTGCCGACGACGGACGCCATAAAAGTATACAGGAACAAGTGTACGACCGCTAAGGGACATTATATGGACATGGCAATAAAGGTCAGAATGTCCTGGGATATGGCTAACGAATGATTACATCCTATCTCAATGATGATTCCCATAACGTTGCACGCGTCCCAGGTCGTGATGACCTGATGATTTTCGGAATGGCACGTGGCCATATTGAAATTCTTAGGATCGAAGCATCTGCTCGACATTACAAGCGGCACTTTCTTAAAGTAGGATTCCCTTTTCTTTTTTAATAGCCTGGAAAGCCACGTGACATTGTTAATGATTTTCCGGTAGTGGCTACAAGAGTCCATCCGGAACACCGAAGTCAGGTCTGGAGCGTGGTCGTTCTTAGAATTCGTCCCGAGTACTTGGGTCTGCCCGTTACGAAGTCCCGGGGACACGCGACCAGCGTCGACGTATATAGATCTTATCTATGCTGACGTCACAGTATTCAGTATAACCCCCCATACCGATGAAATAAACCCCAAAAATTTGTACACAGTGCCCACCTCCAGTAAGATTGGAAAATATTTTTAATTTTGTACCCGAAAAAAACTAGCGATCGGCCATTCAGATAAATTTGATCTCTAGCGTGCGATAATCTTTTTCAAAGTATTACCGAAAACTCTCACGCAGAAGTTAAAGAAAAGTCCGCCATAGTCATTCGTAGTCGGTCCCGATGTTCGCCACTCAGCGGAAGTTCATCGTGATTTGTTTTGACGCCGGAAGCGATGCACGTGTGACGTCGCCTGGTGGGACGCCAGTAACTTTTCTCAATTTATACCACAACTGCGTTGGTATCTACCAGCGTTATACGGTAACGGGACAAAGTGGAGGATATTTTATAAAAATTATTGAAATTCATAAAAAATCGTGTATACACGTAGTCGTACGTCAAGGATCCGTAAGGAGTGTAAGGTCAAGACACGTCACCGTTAAACGGGCATGTTAACTCGTTAAACGGTCGTTAAGCAGTACTTTCTCCGAAGGTAGCTCGACACGCGATAACTTCCACGTGTTGACTATCGTGGGCGTTTATGCAAATGATGACGTATAGTGCCGGTATATCTATGTAGGAGCATAAAAATCACATACAATAGGTAGACCCTTTCACCGGAGCTACTCCAAGGATTATATATGCGTATGCGCCTTTTCGATCGTACAGCTACCAGCGGAGCCCTAATAAAAACAAGATGCTATTCTGTCGATATTACTAGAGTCATCGGATATGGGTATGATGTATGACGCAACGAAGGAGCATGTTAAAGTAAGAGAGAGAGAGAGAGAGGTTAAAATTCTTAACCTAGTCTAAGAGGCGTTTGGGAATCTGTGTACAGTCAATGAATTGACAAAGGTCTATTTTTCAGGCTCCTTCAGTCAATCATTCCCATGAGTGTTGTTGGCATGATTCTTGACAATGGCTATACTTTGAGAGACCCAGAATGTACCCACATGTGACGGCTCTACAGTCGCTGGAGCACAATGAGCGACTGACTGTTCGCAAGCAGGCGACAGTGTACGAGGTCTATTATTCGAGCACGGAGAACAAACGTCAATGGTTTCCAAGTTGCTGTGACACGGATTAACCCGGTCACCCGGTACGTGAGAAAATATTTATATAATTTTTCAACCGGGCGAAATCAACGACGTCACCCGGTATATTATCGTTATGACAAAATTCAGTCACGTTCCTTACCGCCACCTTTCGCTACGATCCGTCACCGTGTTCCATCTGTTTTCGCGGCTTGTAAACGGCCCTAAAACAAAAGGCCTGCACGGGATAGTCGCCTAGTTAGCCTTCGTTCTATTCTCGCCGAAATAATCAATCCCCCGCGAAATAGTGACTGACCTAGTTAAACCATCGACAAATTAAGCCACGAGCCTGAGAATCAGTCGTGAAATCTTCAGTCGGTTAAATTTCGTTCAAATATTTTTTTTTTCGTGACTCACGTTCAATTTCAAGTAGATTCAACTCAATTGACAAAGACCGTCTTGACTCTTGGTTAAATATTCGGTAACCACAACCCGGCAATGCTCGTCTTATTGCATAAACTGATTTATTTCCTCCACAACAACCACATACGACATACACGCGGCTAAGGCATCCTGGGTATTTATATTCATATCAGTACGGATCTAGAAATAAAATTGGCACTGATCTCTCAATAAACCGAACCACGTGATTAACCCCTATAAGGTCGCGACTCTATTCGCCCCAAGTTTCGATAAGGGCAAGTCTGTCGTCACTGTCATCGAGCCGGTTTTTCGTCGTGGCAGTGTCGTCAGCGTATAAAGCGTATGCCCGGTGTCGTCAATCCAGTCATCAGTATCGTTAGCACGTTCTCCACTCGAGATGGTGATTTATATAGTTAATCAGCCATGCCAAGACATATCTATTACACGTAACCATCTAACTGGTCCACTACCAGAAAGGGTTACGCGTTAATGTTAATTGATTCGTCTCTAATAAGTTGGCAGGAGTGCGAGAGCATCCGTGAGACATATATATACCGCGTGTATATTCTCAGAAAAGTAAATCACTTGGAATATTTTTGAATTCCATTCTGGCGCCAAGGCGACACAGAACATGGTGCCTTTAATAACAGGGAGGTTTAACGTTTTAAACTATATACACGTGTACACGCAATACATAAATATAAACGTACTCCTGACTGAATCCCTTGTTCCTAACTGACCGAAGAAAAGTTTAGCGTTATCGGGACCAGTGAATTCTCAGACGTTCTCGGTAAAAGAATTTTTATTTTTGACTTTTTTTTCAAAATGAAATCGGTCGTCTCGGAAGACGGGATCGAAGTTTATTTAAAATTCCCGCAAAAATTGCCCGTCGAGATACGAAGATAGCCGAAGCCCGGCGTAAACACTCGAATGGTCGCGTCTCGTTCGCCGTAATAACAAACACTAGGATGTTCCTTGCCGTAGGATATAGACCGAGTGCTTTTAATATAAACCTGCATCGCGGATTCCGTACGGAATCTCTTATTCGTATCTCTTTATCTTACGTCCGCTCGCGAGCGCAGCATCTCTATCGGCTTCGGATCGCGTGGCGAGACGATCTCGCAAACGGGCCAAAAGTAAGAGCCACTCCCGATGGATGCTCTCGGAAGGATTTACGAGGACAAAAAGACAGAAGCGCCATGGAGACTCCCCTTGCCGAAGAAACTACTAGTATAGATATACCCAGGTGGAGTACGGCTAGTGGTAGATCTTTTGGGAGGTCAGACACCTGTCTATCGTTCATTTAATTGACAGATGCTCCAATTAACGTCGGATTTGGCTTCTGCCTTTCTCCGGAGCAAGATCATCTACGGGAGATGTCATAGTAGAGAGGGTATTTCGGTAACGTTCGTCTGCTGTAAAAAAAATTTCCAAAATATATAATTTACCAAAATTTTGGATAATTTCAGTCTTTCGTAATCAATCTCCACTTGACTACCGGCGTATCTATCGATAATTCTTATCGATCGCGACTGCATCGTCTCTCTTGATCTTTTTCTCTCTCTGCTTTTAACCAGATGGACCACCGTGACGACAAAAACTGGTTTCCGCCAAGTTACTCTTACGATGAGTAATGTCGTACACGGGGTATGTTGTATAAGCGCGTAAGCGTAGCACGGGCATTAATACGCAAGGTAGATAGATATAGTTATATCTAATGTAGACTGTGTGTATATACGTATATACAGTCTGCATTGTGAGACCCGTAAGGAAGATTCCATCTGAGTAAGTCGAGCGTGTATCGCGATAACAGAGCCAGATGTACACGTACGACTTTCGGTAGTACTACTTGGGTGGCTTCAATGGAAATTCGTCCTAAGGATTGAGATAAGGTTTGTTTTCAAGCGCTGCCAACAGCGCACTCCCAACTGGAATTTGCCGATCGCCAAAGATACCTTGACGACGCGAACGAATTAGCTTTGGTAGACAATTACTATATTGATTAGCAGGTACCGATTAGTACACAAGTTCGAAGCGAGCGTAAGACATATAAATAGATAGGATAAATATTATCGTGGGATTAAAATAATTTTCACTGGTACTGTACAAACAAAATTTGATAACCGTAACACTGTTCCCTTGATAAAGATGTTCATTGATTTTGGTGATTAAAAAAAATTTTTACCAAAGCCAACCGATCCGGTAGACACAGTTATCAGATTTCAATAGAGATTAATTTGTAGAAGAGAACGTTCTCGTTGTACTCAAATTCATAATAAAGTGCTTGTAATATTTTCTAATGTTCTTTTATCTTGATATAAAAATCCAAGATAACACCATACGAGACGTAATGGTAAAAAATATAAATAGTAAAGTCACTGTCAAGTGTCTCTTAGCCATGGACCATACACGTCCCATAAGCTCCCATGGAAGATGAAGTTCCACCAGGTTTCCCACGTTGAAAATCTTGTCGTGCGTTATCATGAGCGACGCCAGTCACTTGAACTTGAGGAAAGATCAAGGAGACGTAAAGCCGTCCCCCCATTGAACGAAACTGGACTTGATTTGTTCCCAGAAGCCCTCTTTAATTCCGCGTCTCCTTTTGTTTTCTGCGCACAAGAGGGAGAGAGAGAGAGAGAGAGAGACAGGAGGGAGTAGCGTCGGGACGCCCGGTCGCTCAGCGCTAATTGACGGAACGAGCGCAACGAGGTCGAGTGATTGGCTAGTCTTTGTAAGGTCCTTTGAGGACGGGCCTTGTGCTCGAGGATTAGCATCGTAAACGAAGTTCAGGGTGCGTTCTCACAGGAGACCATAGGAAAAGGACATAGGGATAACCCGTGTAAGGATCCATAAAGTGTATAGAGCATAAATCGATCAGATATTAAACGCTGTGTAAGTACCTTTAATCCAAAAAGAATTGAATCGACTCGAAATTTTGTATAATTAAAAAAATTATGTCCAATCAAAGTCAGTTTCGTAATATAAAAAAATTGAAAAGGGTTCCCTACCTAGGATTGGAGTAAAACCCTATATCCGTCCTTGTCTTACGCACGTAAGTCCCAATAACTCCGTCTCTCTCGCACTCCCAAGAAAATCGCAAAATCTCCCTTCTTCTCCAACACCCAATTCCATCATGAGCACATGGTCGCATGACAGCTGTCAAATCTGACTGTCACTTCACTTTGACGTCCCCATAAACATTATTAACGTACACACAATGTCTCCGTGGCATCGGAAGATCAGACGCATTACAGCTGCATTCATTATTACGCAATCAAACTATTACCGAGTGCGTCCATCGGTCGCATCATTGACAGCGTAATCTCGCTCGAATTAACCCTTAGCTAATATTAGACCGGTTAAGATTACTCGCGGGAATTTAACGACTGACAGTTCGAGGATTCAAAGATACAGTGTAAAGATTTTTCGAATTGTCTCAGGTATAATTCTCCACGCTGATCTCAATATTTTTTTTCGTTCGATACCTACGTAGTATACCATATCTATACACGTACACATATATATTGCGACATTTAAAGTCTGTCACAAAATATAGCACAGCAAGTATCTTTATACCTCCTAAAAATCATAAAAGTTTCCGCGAACCGACTATTGCGGTTAGGTTCCTTAACGAAACACGTATTAAAGTCTAATTTCATGGGAGGGTATATATATATACATATAGTATATCGGTAAGCCACGATGCGCGAAGAACACGCGTTCGCCGTGGAGTCTCGTGCGTGTCTCACGCAGCCGGCGCCTGGACGAGACCCACCTGGACAAGGAATGTATTGAGAGGGACTATACGAGAGCGTAACGTTCCCGCTAAACAAATAACCTGTTACCTCAAGAACGTTCATTCACTTGGCGCATCTGTCTCGTTAACTGTTTTCCTTCCACAGCGTCTTGATTAATTATCCACATTTTTTTTAACAAGGGGATGCGAACTCAATTAGATCTACATAGGGTCCTTTTTTTTGTTGGCCACAATAATAAACTTCCGATACGTTAATCAATCGAATTGACTCGTTCAATGTTAACCTGTAGTTGCTTCGTTAGTAAATGATATATGCTACTGGAATGTACATTGCTGAATGTTCATGTATGCTTATAGATTTTTCGAGATGACTGTACGTATCGTACAGGGTTTTCAGCAGGGCGTCTTTGGTACCTCGGTGCAGTCGTATGCTGAATTATGAGAAAGCGCCCAAGGGAAGCATCGCGACGCTTGTACAGATATGTATAACGGACCATTAGAGGGTTAATGGTATGGTAAAATTAAAAGAGGGACGACTGAAACTGTTTTTTTTTTAAATTAATAAATTCATACTTTGTCAATGGAGGCTATGGGTACTACCATAAGCGATACCATACACGTGTCTTGTATTTTTAATGTTTATGGTGTTATCGCTATGAGTTATGGGGTAAGGCGAGGTCTCCGAGTTCGATGTAATGGTGGTCCTGGTCTTTTGGTGTACACGTAATAAACTTAGCATCCTGATGACAGTGCAGGAAGATATGGATAACCCCCACCATTATTCCCAGAATCCATTTTGAAAAGCGGGCCGCGATCATAAATATATAAATATGGTGGGTTATTAATAAGATTCAGGCCGGATACCGATAACACGGCTGGTTGGTCGAAGAAGTTCTGGAGTTTTGTATAACATAGGAAAAGTTTGGAGCTCAGTGAGCGAAACGGTATAAATCGAACGAGTGTATTTTTTTTCGCGATCTAAAGTGAATAAAAAAAAAAGTTCACTTTGAAAATCATCGAAGCGTCTTACGCACTAGTTTCGACGACCTGCCAATTTTCGATTAAATAAATAAACGAGCGTATATATACATGTATACCTTGTACGATTATTTAAATGCAAACAGAACGAAGGACTATCGAGAACTTCTTCCTTTTACAGGGATAGCCAACCCTAACGACCGTGTCCGATTATCTCGTCCAGGTCCTGCGCATGCAAATCGACTCATTCGTCGCGGATGACTGGACGAAATTGTCACGATAATCCGAGCGTGATCGGTCGCTGTATTGTCGCAGGGATAAATCGACAGGGACGAAGTCCCTGTGCGAAGCATTTCAACGCGAAGATAACGTCGACTCGCGTGCACTGACAAGTAAAGAAAAAGAGAAAGAAAATTTTCGAATAAAATAAAGTCCGGCAATCTCGAGCCCTGCCAACGACCAAGAGAAGGAGAGGAGCATCCATTATTCCATTCGGTTCAAGTGATCCCAGCCGGCAATCTGGTCTTATAAAGTGAAACCACTCCACATCGTCATGTCGACTGTGACCGCCGTCGATCTATCAAATAAATCGCATGTCGGACTTCTTATATAAAGTCAAGCCGACTTTACAACTTACTACCGAACGAACGTAAACGCCGTGCCGCCCACTTGTTACATGTGGCAGCAAGAAAGGCTACGTATGACAAATCCTGAAGAAGAGACCAAAGATAGTGGATACAATGTCGGGCATTGTCGTAGCGATATTCAAAGATTTAAATCCCACGCCAAGCGAGTCAAGTCCATTGACCAAAAATTTTTGTCGTACCTATAAAGGTATACGGACTGCATGAATAGAATGGAGACACCGTGAGGATCGTGTGAAAATCTTTGAGACTGTCGGTAATGCAGGAATCTGGCTATTCATATATTAATCTACGTATCTATGATTCAGTCTCTAAGCAGCCGTTCGGCTATGGGAGTCACTGAGCTTCGAGGACGCATTGCTCGAGATTGAAGAAGTCTGGATCGAAGGTATAGAATAAGGTCGACACCTACGAGCTACGGATGAATAACGGAAGAGACTAACTAGTGTTATGGTTACTAGTTTAGTAGTCTGGTACCAGTCTGTAGGGTTGTACAAGCTTTAATTGACACGTGATTACTCTCACGTGTTCGAAAGCAATAAGTACCAGTCACGGTATCATTATAATGTTTAGCGTGTAATTAAACAAATGAGTCAGGCTGGCTGATTCAGTGGTACATTGGCTATGGACGTCGTTTAAGTTGCGTGGGCTATGGCTATTTTTTTTTTTAGCGTTTGGTACCTAGTCCATGTTACTGGTAGGTAAATAATGTCTTGGTAAATTGGACGTATCGTTCTTGTAAGACACTTTGCTCTCGTTAAGAATATAAATTAAGTAATTCCGGCACTTTGTATATGCTAATGCAAGAGTCGAGAGAGAGGCGGAAGGTAGAGAAAAATTGTTTTACAAGACTCCCTGTTAATTCCAATAGGATTCAGGTGCCTGTCCGATTCGTTCCTGTTTTAAGGTCGGATGGAGTAAACTAGCCGGCGGGTTGATTGCACCAGGTTTTGTCTCGTGTTGTAATAATTATCCTCGTCCCACGCTTACCACTATTTAGGAGATCTTCGAATGTGGCAGCATTGAGGATAAATCAAAGGATGAACGACCATAATAGAATATGATCCGGTAGTACTACCTAAAACGTCTCTTAACGTGGATGACGGTAGCTCAATTGTATTCTATGGGCGGAGTATAGGAGATTGATAGATTGCAAATTCTTATGAAATTATTGAATTAATTAAAATGAATCTTGAGAAATGTATAAAATATGTAATTATCGTTGATTGGATTTTAAAGGAGCGATTGCTAAAGACCAATGTTTTTTGATGGATATCAAAGCATAGGTTATACAATGGGAACTATATAGGTATATTGCGCAATATATTGCCTCTAGGTATTTCACGATTCGTTAGCTGGCAATTAATTGATTTTATAAATACATCAGTAAATAATCCTTTCACACAAGTAGTCGTAAACTATGCTGTATTGATGATCAGACATCGTAATAGGAAATTGCGTCTTACTTACCAGACGCCTACTCAGACGTAGATCGTAGAGTTTCTGGGAAAGCTCCTTTAGGCTTCTCTTTAAGGTTCCCCTTCTACTTTGATTTCTTCTTCTTCTTCTTCTTCGTCTTCCTCGGAACAGTTAGTCTCAGGAGCTTCTGGTTTTTCTCAGTCGACCCGTGCACCGCAGAGACTGACTCATCCAGTCCGATCTGGAGTATCGAACAGTGCGATGATTTTTCCTTTTGTATTTATACGATTTTTCACTTTCTTATATTCTCTTTATCTTTTGTTGATAGACACAATAATAGCTGCTGGCTATCCAGTCGGCGTTCCCTGACGGTGAATAAGATTCGGTCGAGCGCCGTACGCGTGGCTGCTGTCAGATTTGCTATACGGACTGATTCACTAGGCGGTCTGGGCTTTTACCTTGTTATTTCAGGCAACGGTTTTCGTATAAATCCTGATAAATTTTTCATGCGAATTCCACGCCGTTCCCTCGTCCATTTGATAGGTCTTGATGTCTTCCTTACGGTTCGACCATTTCTGTTTCTTTACGTATACATATATTTCACTGTCAACGAGCGATCGGACAGCTAGAAAAACATGCGAAAAGTCTCACGTTATTTAAGTAACCTAATTTCTCAAACAGACACTCCTCGACCGATCACGTTCAAATTTCACGGAAAAACACTTCACGGTACTATACAGTCTAACCTTTAGGACTGCGTAGATCTCAACAGGTTTCTTCTCAAATTTCCAGTAGGCACTTAGTACGTGCGAATATCACTAAATCAAAGGCACTGTCCTTCCTAACCTCTAAATAATTATTCCATCCACAAATTTCACCTTGTAAGAATCCAAAAAATATCCCTGTAGAATCACTTTTACGTATTCGCCGAAATTTTCAAACACTTCTCCCGGTTAAATCGATCCAGTAAGTTTTATATCCAATGTGCGATTTTGGCTGTCAGTTTCTTCGGTCCTTACAAATGAGTCTTTCTGGTTTAGCTGCGTTGGAAATTTTGAAAAAATAAGCACCTTGTCACGGACTCCTCGCAAGATTACTACGACGAGTCGTAGCAGCAGTAGCAGCAATAACAACAGCAACGGCAACAAGGAGCACACTAACATCAGCGACACTGACCGATGATGATAGGATGGAAGGATGCGCTTAGGGAGCTCAGGGCGAAGTGCCAGAGCGAAGCTTGAAATAACCGCTCGGGCTGATCTCTCTTCCCCGTCCACCAACCCCGACCAAGACGTCTACCCCCACCATTGGTAAAATACCCCCCACCATTAAGGAGAACGCACACGTGCGCCTCTGTGCATTCGTGCTGTGTCTACGATGCGTGCCCACTGATCTCTATGCTTGCTGTACGCCTTTTGGCTTGCTGGAGTTCTGGCACTCGGGACATGCATTTTTGCTGGGGTACTCTCGCACGCTTGAGATTCTATCTTTTTTATTTTATATTTACTTTCTTTGCTTCCTCTCTTTCTTCTCTTGCGCATATATATAGGTATATCAATGGTCGGTATACTTATGTAGATTTTGATAGATTTTAAGGTTAAGAGTTGATTTTAGAAGGTACGTGCTCTTTTAAAATTTCCAGATTTACGGTAGGCTGTGGGGGCTCGCAGGTATTACACCCTCGGAGGGTTGGCCTGCTTTTCTTTTATTCCTCCCTTATTTTGGCACTCCCTCTTTCTGGGATAGGAACACGTTTGGGACATGTGTTGCTGATGCGTTGTACAACCACTACGACCCCTCAGGGTATCCAACACCGTTACCCTATAGGAGCACACCCTTGATTTTTCTTTTCCTTTTACCAACCCTCGGTCATATTTATAGAAATTGTACGGAGTCCACTAATCATATACAGACGTGTACGGGATTCATTTGTGAGATTGGTTAATAGCTGGTTATGCGCGTGTAATTAATATTGCAAATATTTTATTTTTTATCTCGTTTTATGGTTAAAGATTTATGTTACGTGTGGGAGAAATTGTAGAATGCTCGTAGGTGTGATTGTGATTTTTATAGGTGTCGAGAAGATTTGCTGGAAAGCCGCTGATGGTTTTATTGTACCAGAAGCAGCTAAATTTAAATGTTTATGGGGTATCCATAAAGCGATGCCGTATACGTTGATGGTGTCAGCGGGTTTGGTTTTAGTAGTGCCGTAAGACAATATCGCTGCCCAAGCTTATGGGATCTAAGTGAGGAACTCGCTGCCATAATAGGTTTATGGTATTCTTTAAGAAGATATTATGGTCGCCATGGGAAATAAATCCAGTCAATCCTCGCGGGTCGTTTAGAATCTTCTGAGCATCTTTTATGGTATGTGACTTGAGAAATAACATTAATTAATTTGTAAGGCTTTTTTTAATTCTTTATTTTTATACCTATTTAATGTCATTTTAACGCCTTAAAAAATCCAATGCTTCTTACACCGAAAGTACCAATTCAGCGACTTTTCTTTTTCGTTTCCAGTTTGATGGACCGTTACGAGACGTTTATAGGGTATTTGCGGAGAGATATAAAGTCTCATAAGCATAGCGACATATTGGATTACACATTCTGAATCTTGAAAATACGGTTAAATCGTTAGAAAGATATACTGGATACTTATTTTAGATACCCGAAATTTAGTGAACCAGTATAAAATACAAGATAGCTAAAAGAATGCGAAGCAAAGTTTTTTCTGTTACAAACCTTAACCGGAAGTGACGGGGGGAAACATAAGTCAAGTTCGCCCCACGTACGACCCAAAGAAAGATTGGCCAAAAGTCCCGTCGCTTTATGCTTGCGGTTATTCGAAACCCACCTTAACGCGCTCGAGTATTGTTTTACCAGATTTCTACAAGTTACAGCTGTTTTCCCTGATCCCAGCAAAGAAAAAGGAAAGGAAGTCAATTTTGAAAGGCAGAGAAAATTTAACAAAATTCACAACCACTGCTTATATTACAAGCATTTAATCCAGGATACTTACCAATTATTCAACTGTCAAGTTATGCCTACAAAAAGTCTCGTTATTCCCAGGCTCCAACGGAATGTTTTCGAAATGACCAATGATGTGGCTTTGTGGCGACATAAGTTGCGTAACAGGAAAAAATCCCAAACGAATAAGTATTCACTCACGCCTACTGTGTGGTCTATGGCTGTACTAAAGGCAAATTCACATCAGGTAGTTATCGAGCATTTCCTCGCATCCTAGCGGCAATAAAGGTACGAGTTTATGAGTTGTTTAGTTGAAATTGCACGAAATTAAAAAGTATATTAGATTATAATTACACTGTTTCAAATATAAGTATATAATTAACCTAGTACCAGGATATATTACCTATTATCAAGTTACAGCAGGTCTTTCAAAACTATAGACGTTTCAGTAGGATAGCAATTTATCCACGTCTCACGTCCCTCTTGCTGTATGAATTACGAGTGGTTGGTTTTATCAGGGTTTCTCAGGAGACTCGAGGCACAGGAGAGCCTGTATCGCATATCTTCAGACGGTTATTAATTTATCCATGTCTTAAGGTTAGGCTTCACTTTCTGCTTCTTCGTATTCTTATTCTTCACTTTTTACCGGCACTTTTTCTTCCGACTGCTCCACCTTTTTCCGTCCACCACGTGCGAGCTATAGGGATAGATCTTCTTAGAGGTTAGGTTGCCGCTATTGCTAACAGGGCTAGAGAGTACAGTAGCAGTTTCCATGTCGTTGGTACGCAGGGAAGCAACTTCGGTAAATTAGTCAGGGCAAAACAAACAAGTATCCTCGACACTTCCGTCTTCCGGTTTTCTTGTCTCCAAGGCTCGAGAACGAACCAAGGGATTTCATTTGACTTCTCATACTTGCTGCTTTACGCTATTTCAATCGGGACTGAATTATACCAGCTCTGTGTATACACATTGGGGACTCGCCCGAATGCCTCCGGTTGACGGAGTTATTATTCTCGTTTCCTGGAGAAACTCGTCTTGTGGAAGGAAATACCTTGTCGAATAATACTTCCATATAATACGGTAATTAGAATCAATATTGCTTCTCGCTAGCATTTCGGACAGTCGGAAAGAATTTGAAATTGAGAGGAAGTTTTAAAAGAATTTTAGTTTACTGATTGTTTGTTTGACTACGAAATCGAGTGGGAACGAATATGATAAACGTTACTGATATGTGGATCAATAGATTGTGACCAGATCACACGCACTTGAACTTGTTGGGAAAGGTTAGTTTCACGTGTCTATTCCTATCTCCGCAGGCAGTAAATTATCGTCAGAGGGCAAGGATCTTATCAGGGCCGTACTACGTAATATTTACTTCGTTCCATCTGCCGCTGTTATCGCTCTATTTTTTCGTCTCTTTGCTTTACAGTTCAAGAATCCCACCAATTTTGACCTCACCGATACGTCTTGAATCTCTGCCAATAGTAACGTTGCGGATGCTGGTATTTCTCTTGGAGATGGATGCGTTATGTCTTCCGGGAAGGACGGCAGTTGCATATGTAAACTATTAAGGTAAATTTACGTAAAATAAATAAAAAAAATTTCAACTCGGTTTCGCGAACCGCTAAACAATTTTTCTGTCATCGTTTTCACTCAAAGAATTGTCAAAGTCCAAATTTCTCCTTCGCTCATCCGCCATTTTTATTTTCAGATTCCCTCTTTCGCGGAAACGTCACTCTCGTCATGGAAAATGTCTCCGGTTGCTGAAAGAATCTTCCGTCTTAAAAATTCTCTTTCTCTGTACGCTATAATCGGAATCAGCAAGACAAGTTCCAGCATTATTTTCTACCACAGCTGGCGTACATACTTGACCTTTCTCTAGAAAATTGCAGCCTGCACGTAATTCCGATAGATTCGTTCCCAGCGATACCACGTCGAATGACCAGCACGCGACATCAGTGACCCGTTTCCAATGGCTCGAACTATTCCTGACCTGACACTTATGTTACGAATCCTTCAACCCAGCGACCCTGCCTTAGCATCAAGTCAATGAGGAAACCATTTGAGCTCGCATAAATTTAGAACATTGTTTTCCGGCCGGTTTCCACCCTTAAGTAATCGTTTCCTGCGCCACGTAGGTCCCCTTAAACCTTTCGTAGATTCTATGGCTACGCACCGAGTATTCGTTACTTTTCGACTATTTTTTCGAACATTTTTCCACAGTCTCCGTCTCGTAACTCGCGACAGAGAAATCCAGAGCGTTCACGATGAACGATAGTTCCACTGAACGCTTGAGCTCGTCCAGCCGTGAAATACGGAATTACCAAGAGATAGCGAGGGTCCCGTAATTTAGACACGCGACGCCTACCGATTGGCTACACTGTAAATGAAAAAAAAAAATCATCCGGTTCAACAGTTTGAGAATTCCTTACCTTCCGCAATGTTTTTAGCAGTGACTATCCTTGTCAATTAAAATTTTTTTTCATATGGCTTTTGCTTATTCATATCTGTATGAATATATATATTATGTTATTTTTAAATATATTCTAATCGGACGTATCTTCAAGGGTCTCTGCTCGTTGCTGAAGCCATCTTCTTGGCGCCGACATTTGGTGACCGTTGGCAAGTGTCCTTCCTGTCCGTGGAAAGAAATATGTATATCCGGGCGAAGATGGCGATGTGACAGTTCAGTGTTGTGCCAGATACCCAGTGTCATCGAGGCCTGAGATTCACACTGTGTAAACCCGCCACTGGTAAAGTAATCCAAACAGTCGCTTCAGTTTTATTTTCTGTCCTTTGTCATCCGCTTGACATTATATGAAAAAATGACTGAATTTGATAAGACGCACTAACTGATTATATTAGTTGAAAAAAAAAATGATAATCTATTAACACATTTTTTTAATCCTGTTTTTTCTTCTCGTTCTGGTACTAAGGGTTGTTTAGGGCGATATGGCAACGGGAGACTGTCTTCCGGCCCGGTGTGCAGCAACAGTTGGTCATCCAGGCAGAAAGGAGCTCGCCATTTTTTATGGGAAAATGCTTCCTACGTCAGCTCTGTGTGGGAGTAGCGTGACCGAGAGAAAAATCCCATGGGAAAAATGAAACGGGAAATTAGCAAAACGTGGCGGAACTCTGTTGACATGAGGTTGTGAAAGGAAAATATGTTTTTCACACCCGGAACTAGTATTCGGAGTACAAGGGGATGGCGGGAAAATTTAAAATAATAAATAATTTCCAAACTGACCAAAATTATATATTATATCATATAAATTATATACATATGTCGTAATGACGGATCCAGGTAAATTAAAATTCAGGCCTACCAACTCACTTCCATACATTCCAACCAACTCAATTCACATACATCAAACTGTGAATAATATTCTCCGTACGTATTTAATGATAACGTGGAAGCAGTCGTCTCGTTTTTCAAATCGTTCATTAGAACGTAAATCAAGGATTACGACTTCTAGAAATACGAAAGGCTTAACCACAACGGAAACGTATTATCGACGTCCTCGTCTATGTAAAATCCATTTTCAACCTTTGCAGTTGGGCACTCGTCGTAAATGCGGAATACGTGCGTGCGACAGTCGTCATTAAGCTTTACGATCTTATATGCGCTAAGGATCCTATTCGGTCGTTATCTTCTTATTTAAAAATTTTTGTCTCCCTTTTCTTTTTAATACTGTCTCCTTTCATCCTCCTATAAGCATCCCATTAAATCCACGTCACACGCACGGTCGCCGGTTGTTGACCGATGTCCAGGGGGCGGTAAAGTCAAGCAAACAGTCACATCTCCGTGCGTGGCTTCCGGTCACCACTTCCTTCCATCGTTAATGACCTAGCCGTACTCGCGCCCCTTCCCTATCTTGGCAGGTGGATAACACATGAGTATATGGAAACATTTTTGTTTTTCATTTTCAAAAATTCCACGAAACCTTCGAGAACAAGTTCATTTCCTGCTCGATCGACTTCGGATCGACTGCCACGAAACCACTTGGACTCCACCCCCGCCGCGAAGCGATTTAACGCACCATCGACCGAGTGACTGGTTGGTGAAAAATTGTTTCCAAAATTTTGGAATTTTTTATTTCCCACTATTTTTATACGAAGCGAGCAGATCTTGCGCGAAATAAAAAAATTTTTAGACGCAACCCTCGCCCTGTAGATGCTTTTGCGCGTCAGCCCCAGGAGTCGACAGCCTGTATAATATCCGTGATTCCGGTACCTGGAATCAGTGTTTAGTCTGTTCTAACGTTGAGCCGCGGATCTCTATGAAGCCGCCTTTTCAAACGAAAATATTTAAATCCGAAGGAGTTAATAATAACCGAGGTTAAAACACGGTTGGTGGAGTTTGTATCTTCCAATTTCTTTTTTTCTTTCTTGTTTTATATTTCTCCCATATTTTTTTTCGCACTATTCCCAACCCCCTTACACCCATTCCACATAGACGTTACCGTTGTGTGCTATCTGCGAACCGGATTCTCTAACGATGTCAGGGATGAAAGAGAACGTGATATTTTAGAAAAATCAAGTGAATTCAGTCCATTCTGTTTTGTTTGAATTTTACAAGACGTCCCGAGCACACCTGTCCAGAAACAGTAGCACCCTGTTCCCGAGGGAACAGGCAGGGGGTCCCTTAATTATCCTGTCATGGTTTCTGCCCTCTCGAGGTTACACCTGCTTCACGAAGCACGCGCGTAACAACCAAGAGCTTATTTACGCAATTAGAAAAGCCCTACAGTCTCGTCAAACAGACTATAGTATATTCTGACAATTAATCTCGATATATCCACCTGTCAGAATAAAAAATATTTCTACGAATTTTTATTATGAAAATTTAAAAAAAAACATTGACGCACAATATATGTATACATACTGGTTAAGCCAAGAATTTATACCGGGTGATAGATTAAGGTAAATTTCCAAGTGTCCGTTAATAATATCGCAAATCTCAAAGAATTTCTTTTTACTATTCCGTACTGTACCTATGCATATATATTCGTAAAATCTGCACACCCCATGCATAGGCATTTGTATATTATGAAGTTTAATAGCAGCTCTCGTGAACTGAGAATTTACTATGTACGTAGTTACGTATGTATATAGCTGCAAGAGCCGCCAACGTATTTATGTACAGACTATTTATTACTACCGTGGTACCTTCTACGTATATCTATAGGTACGATGTAAACTCCTAGCAGTTACTGTACACGCCGAACATGCATTACCGTAAATAAGTAGAATTGCCAACACGGTACGTACGGAGTCATAGAAATTTCGTGATATCTCAATTTCAATAGATTCTCGAAGAAAATCCATTTGCTTTTTTTTTTCAAAAATGATTCAACCTTCGACTACATTTTTCGAAGCTTTTCTTTCCTTCCCTTCGCTTAAACCCATTGAGAACTCGTGTGAATCGGGTCAGGGGTCCATCGACAATGAGAGACAAAAAAAAAGAGTGCACCAAATTTCACGTGTTTCGAGCAAAGACCGAAGAACCCCGTCGATTGTCCTACGGGACAATTCGGAATCCCTTGTATTTTGCGCGAGCAGGTTTCCCCGAGGATCCCCTTTTTCTCGAATCCTTACACAAAAAAAATCCTCCCGTCCCGAAGCAGATGCTACCAGCTAGCCATCGTCGCCTCGTCTACCCATCTGATTCTCGTAAGGAGTGACGTCACTAAAAAACAGTCTATTCTTATTCCTTAGTCTCTCCGCAAGACCTAAGGAGATATCGAAGGTGTTCGAATGGCCCATCCAGCCAGACGCAAAACTTGGAACGTGTACGTACGTATGCACTGTGCACGACGTCGCCATTAAGAAGGTAGCTATTGTGAAAGGACTCATTCATAGACCACATTGTATTCAAAGCGTCCATTGTGATTCTATGGGAAGTCTGATTGGCCCTAAAATATAGACCTGTTCCTTTTACGTTTCTAAGACCAGTCTTGCCAACTGTATTTTCAACTTGACGTTATATATATATAATGGTAATACTATAGACTATCCAGTTCTGGATCTGCCTGTATTATAATAGTCCTTTGACTTTGCGCCATATAAAATGACCTTAAGCACCCTCCCACACCGTGCACAGTGGAATCGTATTACTGGCAGGCCGTGACGGTGATAATTAGCGAACGATGCTCGTCCGACGCCTTTGAGTGGCAACTGGCACAAGGTACCATTGTCGTAGTAAATATAGAGGAAAAGGACAGGAAGTCCCAAAGCGTAAAGTCAGACTGCAGTT
Source organism: Trachelus iudaicus (assembly GCA_030142595.1). Classification (NCBI taxonomy): domain Eukaryota; kingdom Metazoa; phylum Arthropoda; class Insecta; order Hymenoptera; family Cephidae; genus Trachelus; species Trachelus iudaicus. The sequence goes on from JARQTH010000706.1 coordinate 133,554, forward strand.
ATAGTAAACACGTGGGATTCTATGAACCAATAAAATATTACGTTTTGTTCTTTGCCCGGAGCAACGCTAATTAGGTTAGGTCTGTAGGGGGACAAGCATAGGTTATACGGCACTGATGACGTACAGTATAGAACTTACCAGTCCAAGTGATCGACTATGGATTATTGACTAGGAAAAAAAGTTTATTACAAGGATCTTTGTATCGGAGAAGAATCTTGACTCTTCGATGATGCATTAGATTTTTAATCATCCTTGCAACGACCTTCGTATTCGTATAGCTTGAGCCCTTTCTATGGCCGCCTTGGTATAGCTACCATGTGTGTGTACCCCCCTGGACATATTAAGGATTCAGGTGTCTCCGTTCGATAAGGACTCTGTAGGGTCTCGCAGGACTACGCCTCCGGAGTGGACACGAATTTTAAATGAAAATTCATCGATTCGGGGAAAGGGCTGACGGGAAGGATCGCAGGACTTTTCAAAATCAAGATGTCAAGAGCGTGTAGTCCTACTTGAGATTCCGGTGGGAATCCTTTTACATGACAGCGGATACGAAACTTTTTTTTATTTTTTTCTCCAATTCATACTCCTTCGAACACGTGTTTCTCGATCGGTGCGTGAATCTGGTACGGAGGACGATCGCGTTTTTGGAAAAACGGTCTGTACTAATTTCATAGTAATTTATTCGTAGCGACTGACGGGCTAGCTTTTGGAGCCGTTGGCTTTTGGAGCAATGTTATTAGATGGAAGACATCTTTATGAATTATTTATAAGCTGATTACGAGCTTCTTCGATACTCGAGTGTCGCGTTAGTCCAATTCGTGAACAACGCGTGCCCCGGGCATTTGTGTTCGGTGCGTCGAGACGGTAAAATCGTGAAAGAGTAAAATTTGGAGAAAAAAATTAAGAAGAAATCTCCGAAAGCCCATGGAGCCTGTGACGAAGCTGAGAGATCCTCGAAGCAATCGGTAAGGCTCGTCGCGGAGGACTGATTGTCATTCGCGATGCGTGTTGCTAGGTTCTCGGCGGATACAGCGCCATCTTTGTTTTCGATTGCCGAAACGAATGCCGCTAATCAATTATTCCTCGCGTACAACACGCCTTTCGAAGACGTGAGCCTCGACTACGCATTGGCCGCGACCCGAGCTAATGTCTAAATCCATACTAACGAGTCGTAGCGTTATATATACTGTATATAGATATAAATATATAGTCGGTATATAACTACCATAGTACTAACACGAAACTGTAATTGACAATGAGCGTCCATTGGAATACATACGACCAACTTGGTTACAGTCGGCAGATACAAAACTACTATAGCCAAGTAGGCATTGAATGTGATACGAAAATACACGACAATGGCGGATAAGAATTGCGCGTCGCTCATACGAATGTTCACACTTTGTTTATTATCGGAAGTCTTCCTGGAAGTGGCCTCCAGGCCGATGGAGTTTGCGCTGCAAAGAGAAGCGTTGCTGCACCCTGTGGTCATTATACTTGCCAGCAATGCGAATATGCAGATTGCAGCTACTGGTTTCTGCAGTCACGTTTCGGAGCTAACGGGTGTCCCTAGGGAGACGTCGTGTTCCACATGTAAATCTCAAAGCCTTTGATCGATGCGAGCCTGGCGGAGAAACTTGGAACTTGCGTTAAATAGTTTCTTATTTGACTGAAGCTTCTAAATGGACGCTGGTCCTTCGTTGCATTAAGACTGTTTGGAATTCCGTATAGTCATTCCTCCGGGACACCCTCGAGATAAAGAACGGTCTGGCCCGTAGCTGAAGATCCCCAGAACGCTGCGAGACTCGCTAACATCTTCGTGTTTCCGGTGATTGTACTTTGCCTTTGGTGGACCCTTGTCGAGGACGAAGAGAAACTTTTTTTTTGTCCAGGGAAAAAATAGGCGGGATAATCAAACGGAAGGATGAGCACCGTTGACAGGTATTGACGAATTTATTAGGAGTGATCAGGAGAATATATACCAATAATATGAAAAAGAGGTATTTTTTTGATTCACGGTCACAAGGCGACTCCAGCTGCCGATTCGGATAACTTTCAAGCTCTCTGGACCCCTCGAGTCGCCAGGCTGATCAGAAGCTAGGCTCTCGGGTCGATTCGCACGGTTACGCCAATGCTCTCGGAAATATTTTTTATTGTTGAGGTCGAGGTGCTCGAATCTGCCGTGGAGTCTCGACGTACCTAGTTGCCCGGCAGAGAAGGAGCACCCGACGGAGACGTCCCGACGGACGGGTAGAGGTCCGGGCGGAGATAAAGTTTTGATAGAGTTGAGGGCAGGGGAGGTAACCCCTGACCCGAGCTAAGGATGTGGTGCCCTGGGGAAGCGGCCGTGGAGGATCTCCAAGAGTTGCGTACCGATTCGCTAAGGAACGCTCTCGATTTAGTTCAAAGGGACGACTCGAGGGAAAGGATAAGATTTATCGGCTATAAGGATCTGTACCAATCGGAATGATTAGTTTACGAATTTGACTGTTGTCCAAGCAGTTTGTCTTGGGACACCGAGCGGGGTGCCTCGAGCTGCCTCGCGCTCTCGGGCTGTTTGTTCATACTTTTTCTAGCTGCGTTTCCTATACGGTACAGAAAGTTCTCGCTAGTTTAGTTCTCCCGTTGCTCTCGCTATATACAGAAAATCCTACCGATTTTCCGCGTGTCTTTCGGAGGTGCAGTGCTGTGCTAAAGTGCAGTGCCCACCCGAGTGTCTTCTGGATGCAGTTCCTCGGCCTTCACGGATCAGCTGAACCAGCTCCGGTGAGCACTCTTAATTTTATTAATTGGTGAAGGGATTTCGGTTTTATAGCTCCGGTTCTGTCTGTTAAGTTCTCGATCAGCTGCTCTCTTAGTCACTATTTACCTGACGCTTACTCCCCTCCTCTCTACCTCAACCTAGCATTATATATATACACACAGACTTAAGGAATGTCTCGTAGACTCTTAAATAACGCAATTTTCAGGATTCACCCTTGTAAATTAGCATAGTCGTATTTCACACTGGCGGGAAACGCCTCGGACGTCAAGTCAGGACAATTTATACACCTATACGTATCCGTTCTTGGATTTTTCTTACACCCGGTATACACTACGAGCCGTCCCTGACTACCGTCACAAATCATTCCGAATGAATTATCATTGTAAGCACAGTATGTCAGAGACCAGTAGGTGGATTCTTGGCAATGCAACTTTTACTCCAGTCCAGAAATTAGGCGCACAATTACAACCGCATTGTGAACGCACCCGTATACTCTGACCGATATAGAATTATCTACGGTATATATATACATATATACACACACAATATACCATATCGTACCATCGTAAACAACCCACGACATTATATTTCTCATCCATAGATATTTTCTAGCGATATATTCAAACTTTTTATATATTTTTCTAACCAACAATATTACCTACGATCATCCATGGGAGTCATGAAGATACGTAACCATGAATACCCCGTGATCTGTAGTTCAAGTAACTAGAATCGAGTTCATGCCGCACCTATTACTTCGAACTAACCTCCTTGCGAACCTTCGAGGTTCGTAACGGTCTTGCAAGTCTTGCAAGACTCAAGGCAGATACGAAGCTCACTCGTACGATTCACGATTTCTCTCGAATCGGCCGACTCGATCGACCCGACCCCCTCTGCCCCCTTTCAACCTCTCCCCCTCGACCACCTACATTACTTATGCAGTCTATGGCTACCACGTAGAACATTACTGCACGAGCGTTCGACTCTTCGTGCGTTTCATTTTTCCAAGATTCAAGGGATGCGATACCTGCGCCATCTGGATATCGGAGGTCGGTCAAGAAGGGTTTTGTTCTAGTTAAATTAACGGGTATTTAGTGGTGCCGATGACGATTGATTTTTTTTTTTCGACCAGGGTAATTATTATTATTGAAAATTCGACAGTAACAAGGACTATTGGTACACGTTGAGACTTCAGATGATTTTACTGATACCGGCCCAGTTGACAAGAAGTATCATGATCGATCGTTATTGGCGATTTTGATAGAGATTTTGATTAGTTTTGTGAAATTTTATATTACTAAAAAATACGTGGATTGAGAAAATTTTTTTTGTTATGGAATAAAAGGAGTGTTTATAGGCTTGGTTTAAATAACTTATGGGAATCTTGTGGTAACGGAGAAGGCGGTCTTCTATGGGGATTTGTGGGCGGTATATATATGCATATATAAGCACAGAGCACGTGGCATTCGGATCATCGTAAATATCGGGATTTATTACGATTGATTCACAAGTTGAGCTTGTACGACGACTCGCGGTAAGCTGTGTGAACAGATATGTGATGCACGTGTAAGATGTATGGATAGAATATAATTCGAAGTAAAAGAAAAAATTATTATTGGATTTTACAAACCGACTAGACGTCGCGACGGTAAATCAACCGAATTGGATATTGTCAAACATTCGCGGTAAGATTAAGCTCAGTTCACTCGTAAATTTTCTCATCGAACGGATCACGACAGTGAATCGCCTTGTAGCCGACGAAGTCGGCGAGATTAAATATAACATTTTTATGATGTGAAGAAATTCGTTGGAAATTCAAAGAAAGATGGCCGCCACTCGCGTGCAAGGTACAGTAGGTAAAAATAAAAGACGAGCTGTGAAGGAAGAGAAGAAAGAACAAAAAAATTGAAAAAAACTTGTAGGTGTTATTTTTTACCGCGAACAAAAAAAAATAACTAACCGTGATAACGATGAAAAGTAAGAGGGACGTTACAAATCCAGCTTGGATGCTGGCTAACGAGCAACAAGATCTTCGAGACAAAACACACGAGAGCGAATAAGGCAACAAAATTGTAGACGGAATTGAAAGTGTTAAAAAAAAATTTTTCCTCCGTGTTCGAGTTTATTTATTTTTTTTTACTTTTTGATATCATATCTTTCTCCCAAGCAATAAGTAATAAGGGTGGGTAGGTGATACCATGCTTTTGAGATTCTCCACTCGATTACCATCTCCGACACCCATGGGTCAACTGAGATAAAGATAAAAAAAATAAAGTGGTTTCCCTTTGATCTTTAGTAACCTCACGAAGGACTCGCGTGGCTACGAATCCTCACTTATCTCAAGCCAAAGATAAACTCCTTCCGACGGCGGGATAAACTCGCGACGATTAGAATCTGAGACGAAGGAAAGAACAGGGGCGGAGTGGGTGGGGTGTTTCGGGCGGGGGGTCCCACAGTCAGTCTTGCATTATTTCGGTATCGCTTGGCTATATCGGCTGGGCTGTATTTGTCAGCGCCACTTTGGTGTAACATATCATTTCCTGGGATAGTCGCGCATGCGCACTCTTTCATTAATCCTGCGCATACGTTGCGTCAGATCCTGTTGATTGCGATTAATCTTCGAGCGTCGGGACGCCCTTAGCGACTGGGGAAACGCATCGTCTCGAAGCGCTACGAAAGGATTGGATCTTAAATTTCTAGATCGTAATTACCAAATATCCCACGAGATCAATTAAAGCCAATACAACAAAACCGGAAGTCAGCGTGACGTAATCGATCCACGTAACCGTCATCGATCGAAAAAAATTCATCGGAAAAGAACGATCGACGGGTACGACGAAAAGTATTGTTCGCTCTTGAGAAAAGTTCGTTCCTTTCGCTAACGGGGAAAACGAGGCGTCACGCGCCATCTTTTAATGATGATGAATTTACTCGACGTCAAGAAAAGAGAGGGAAAAAAAACGCAAGGAAGAAGGAGGGAGGGTATATGAGGGGAAAAAAAAAGAATTCTCAACAGGAATGCACCACTGTTTTGACAAGGTGCGTTAAGCACAGTCTTAAGTAGGTGCATCATGCACATATGTGCATCCCTATGGTAGAGGGTTGGCAAGTATATATATATACATACATATTCCTAAATAAAACACAACAGCCACGTATCAAAGTATCCATACGTATGCACATGCGTAAAACGTAACGTACAGCTGTCCCCGGATGTGGCGACACGATCAGTTCGGTAAGCGGAAGTAACGTTAATATATTTACAATCGAAGCGCGATTCGTGCGTGTTGTCTTATACGAGCCTGTCGTGCTATATATATATATATACACGCATGAATATATCCTGAAGCATGTGATTGAGCTTAGACCCACGCGTCAACGGATTAGATCAGAATGGAATATTAATGTTTACACCTATCTTTAGCAAACTTGCGTCGACTTCCTGCTACGTCTATGCCGAATGCCGCGAACGATTAAATAATTTTGAAAAACGACCCCAGAAACGATCTCGGCAATAACTTATTGCAAGCGATATATTTTTCCTAGTATATTCGTTGAAGTGACGTACTAAAAAAATGACTTCCGGTTAATATTAAGAAACTCGAGTATCTTCGAGCATTTTGCCCACTGGGATCACGGCTGTACTTATTTCCGGTATCGGTTATGGACCTGGTCTAAATTGACAACTGTTCTTAATTGCAGGTGTCGATAATTGACTTTCGTTGTCACGGCTCTCGCTTGATTAACTATGCCAGACGCATACTTGACCGATGCAGTCAGACAATGACTATCGTATGTAACAGTATAGCAATGTAGTATTCCCGATCGTTTAGCTACTTTGTAAAACAACAGTTAGAATTCCTACGGGATTTAAACGTGCACTTGCCCGTGCCCGGGTTTACTGTTAATCGTCTTAATAATATCAAAGTTTTTTAACCAAAACGGGTAATCCCGTCTTTGAATATTACGCGCGTCCAATATTCACGCAGCGGTCGGCTTCGTGCGACCGGTCGAGAATCCCTTGGCTAATGCAACGTTACACGACACGATAATGGTGGTATTATGGTTATCGCGTGGTAACCGACGCGATCATGATATTACCGTGATTGCCAGTTAGCGTAATGACTGTCACTAGGAACGTCCAGTGCTTGAGTGAAACGTGTGCTTATTCGTAATGCGAGGTCAACGGCCGATGGGAGGTTACAAAAATTTTTGAGAAAATCATCAAATTTTATTGGACTTTAAGAAACAGTGATAACGAGTGGAATTTTGTTTAATTGAAAATATAAAATCTTGCTCAAATCAATTTAAATAGTGCGAGAGAATCTTTGTGCGTATAGGGTGGCTAATAAAAAAAAAAAATTATTTAGATGCATTATAACCGCATATTTTTATCTTTCGCGAAGGACTGTGATTTTTATTAATTAACGCGAGCATATTGTACCTTGTTAACGAGGTATAGGTGGAATTAGGTATAAAGGAATTTACGTACAGCTTGTGTATCCCAAGGGAGAATTTCGCACGAGCATAGATTGAACGATGGACCACTCGAGATAAATAAACGGCACTGTGGATGCTGGAACGTATTGGATTATGCGGGTCGGGAGTATGGATTAATAGAGAGCGGGTACGAATAAAATGTGAAGAGTGCGATAACGGGATGTTGATAACGTCAATGCGTGGCTTAGTGGAAATCCTGGTACCGAGAATGTACGATGTAATTTCCGGTAAGCAGAGGCTCGTGACGTAGGTCTGGATTCTTTCTGAGAGTTTGATAAATTTATAGGGAACATATGTACCGTATAGATATACATTAGCGTTAAGGGTTTATAATGGACTGGATTTCCCGTGTTGGGTAAACGATATTTTTTTTTTCTTTCCTTATTTAATATACGTGTACAGTATAATCTTTTGATAAAGAACAGCAATGTCCAGGACGCGTGTTGGCCACGTGTTAACGTGGGGTCACGCGTGCAACGTGCACTATGCTGGTAGATAGTTATTGTTTATGTTGCACGTGTCAACACGGTGCACGTGGTTACCCATCTATACGTCTGTTCCGGTCTAAACATAATAGTGGTAACATGACAGATCGAAAGCATCGCGTATCACGTATGACACGTATGGATGAACATTTAATGAAAATTAAATTTTGAAAAATTTTCTTATCGGATTCAATTTGCGAATAAAATTTTTATCTGGAATCGTACAGGACCCGTTCAAAAGTCTTTCGTATGGTTTATCGAGTTTTTAGACATTGTCCTTATACAGGGTGGCACGTACGCACGGGCCGCGTACAAGTATAGGCATAGCACACGCACGTGCTGTTATTATATTTTGTCGACTGTGCCAGATGCCCACCCTTACGTTACTTCTGGTTTCATATTCCGACGTTATGAGTTTTATTTTTGGACGGTCGGGCTTTACGAATGCGCCACGCGAGATGGCCGCTACGTAAACGTCGAGGTAAAGGGTTAAAGAAATTCGTGACCGAGCGTGATACGAGCCACGAAATTATGTGGCGTAACCTGAAAAACTGAAAAAAGGGGCTCGAGAGTTGAGAGTAGGGCAATTTTTTACAAATTGATAGAATAAAAAAAATTTGAAAAAAATTGGATTTTTATAATTTTTTTTTTAATTTCCATACTAATTTCAGGACACGTGCGAGAAACGTCAATTTGCTTAAACAGCTGGTAGAGTGACGTGCTTCTATTAATTGGATGACAAATTGTAACCGGTTGTGAACCGGTTGCCAACAGGAGCAAATCACAGGACTGGCAACCTGGCAGCACCGAAAGGAATGGGTTGTTCGTGGTGCTTGAGGATCTTCTATTAATTATCTATGATTAAACCGTGAGTTATAAACCCGTAATAGATAGAAGGTGACGTAAAATTTTTTTTTTTAATGAATATCCACGGGCGATCCGATAATTGATTTAATCGTGTATTCATCAGTACGTTAAACTTGTCAGAAAAAATCTTTAAGATCGGATAGATATGGGTGTACGCTTACATTGGATTTGAATTACGGATCCTTTCACGTCGACCTGCACCTGCTTTCTAATGCGTCTCCTAAACCTTACTCCTCGTAAACATACTTAAAAGCTTGGAATTTCGATCGAGTTTTTCCTAGATGGCACTGCTAGTTTATACGACTATAATTATAGTATAGTAGTACTAAAGAGGACGATAGTAATTCGAATTCTAATCCGACGCCAGTTACGCGCGACGGGGTCGAAAAACACGTGTGAAAAACAGCCGTTCGAGGATGCTCGCTGAGATTAAAATATCAAACAAATGTCCCTAGATTCGTGGTACCTTGGGAGGTTGCTAGGGACATTGACAAGCGCGAACGGCTACGGTACGAGGAAAATGTCGTGTTCTACGGCTCGATCGTATAGGGAATCGATCGTAAGATTAGACGGCGATAGGAAAAAAAAATTTTTTTTTCTAAAATAAGGTAAATCGAAATTCTTGTGTGAAACGAAATTTTAGCGAACGGAATACTTCCGTCTGTTTAATGTTACACAACCCAAGGTTAACCTCGCATTTATTTCCATTGGGCATTAAGAGGCTAGGGATCTTGCGATGTTTATAAAAGAGAGCAAAGAACCGATTATTGATAGCAATAATAAGCAAAACGTTTCAGGCGTTTACGTTCCTGAATTCTCTCATGTTTCCATACGGTCGTTGGGTATTGGATTCCTGTCGCTCCTTGAAAATTCCTTTGAGACTGCAAACAACAACATGGTCTGACCAGCGCAGTGGCTATTGGCTGGGACGAAATTACGAGAGCTTGTACAGGCCGTACAAAAGGAAGTAGGGGAAGTTGAGAAGGGGTAAGTCCCAAAAATAGATGACGTATTTGGATCGTGGGTCTGAAGGCGTGAGGAAAATTATGCCTGGCATTAATGCCCATTTTACTGTGATAATTAACCCGAGGCTAAAGGCGAGTCCTGAACAAGATATTCTTCCGGTTCAAATAACTTACCCGATGTATTACTGTCTTTTATTGAAAATATTATTTAGCGTCCCTGTACGCGGGATAAGTTAATAAAAATCGCGATCTTCAGACGGTCCATGGAGGATAATACGTTAAGAGATTTCGGTGGGACCCTAGGCTAATATCTTGGCTCGTTAGCCACGTCGAAATTCGACGGGTTCACAAAGACGCTTCTAATCAGCCACCCAGGTCGGCCAAGGAACCCACTTAGACTAAGATACATTTAAGATAACTTACTGTCGACTCTGTCCTCACTCGACAGCCTCCACGATTAATCATCAAAGTTCATTTACCTTATCAGCCAGTTTTCTCACCTAGAGCAGCGTGACGGCGTTACCCGATTGTTTTTACTCCTTCGAATCGTCTTCCTGATTCTCGAACCCCGCTGGAGAGAAGTCATTGAACCAAGGATCGTGAGGATCGCACCGGAAGTAACAATCAGCGACTTATTGCGGGAGGGTTAGGAGACGTGAGTAATCGGCAATTAAACGGCCAAAGTTACAATCCAGACGCTTAGCCTTCGCAGAGTGGACGCTGCTGAACAGCAGCGAACGCCTAGTAATCGTAGAGAGCGAGCAGCCGGGTTCGTTAGTATACAGCCTCGTTCCTGCCCGTTACTGCTAATTGCCAGGAAGTCCAGGAAGTCCCTTGCCGGCCACACTTGCGGAGCGGTGATGGCTATGGAATTGGCAGAAAAAAAAAATATATGCAAGCATACAAAAAAAAATGTGCGAAAAAATATTTTGCATTGTGCAGAAAATGCCGAGCGTGTTGCGAATGTTAAATGCCATGGAACGGAAACGGTCGGATCCCATATGAAGCAAAGCTGGCGTGACGTAACGGCCCGCTTTGCTGCGAATAATAATTTTTTTTACCTAAAAATGGCAAATCGTTAATTGAATAATTTTTTGCTTCTGCGCTCTAATGAATATCAAATTAATTTCTTATTTTCCGCGAAGGGTATTAATGGCGGTGTTTTCAGCGCGAGGAGCTATCGTAACTCAACGTAGCGGAAGCTCCTATCACGTGGAGGCAAGCTCAGTACATTAGAGAGAGTCGATAAATTCGCAAGAGGAGCTTGTTGTTTATCGAGCGTTCAATATATATCGGTGCTAATTTACGAGCCGCTGCTAATTTGGCGCTTCGGTTGAAGTTTTCTTCGCGAAAATGACGACTTCGTGCCAAAACCAATAAATACACGGTGTTTCCCTACTACCTACGGTTTCACTACTCGGACGCGTATTTTCGCGCGTTCGCGCGCCTCCCACTTACTTTTTCCTGACGGTGCGAATCTGACGTGTCACAATGGTCCGACGCCTACTTGTATGTTCGCGGATAAAATTCGCACTGAATATTCAGCGTCCGTTTGCCAAAGTCAATCTTAAACCGTAGCTGACTGCATAAAAATGAATAATAAAAGTGCACTAAAATAATTTGTTGGCTGCGTTCGTCTGCACTTTGCAAAAATTTATTTCGCACGTTTCAAAAATCTCGATCGATTTACATACCGCGAATAATAATATTGTCCCAGACTGTTATCGCGATCTCTGCCAACCTTGTCTGTTTGTCCTCACAATATTTTCGAGGTGGAGTGTACAACTCCCTGTGAATACACGGAATAATGGATGCTGGATTGATGCTGTGCCAATAAAAAAAATGAGATTAAAATATTATTGCACATGTGCTCCCTCGCGGGATTTCAATTCGCACTGTCCAATGGATCAGAGGAGCAGAAGAGGAAAATCTTTATGAAATAATTTTATGGATGCCGCGCATAATTATGTGCGCGGTATCAAAGATTTTTGACGAGTCACGCTCGATCGCGTGGGTCGAGATCTAGAACGATCCTACAGTGATCCATAGATCATTTTCAAGTCCCCGATAGTCGTGATCGTCATAATTTTAATTTATTGCCTGTCTTTAACACCATACATACCACATCTGTCCCTTTACATATATACATAAATATATATATATTGAAACAAACAAATAGGTGTCTTAAGATTATACTTATCTGTCTAAAGTAAAGCACGAATTGATTAGCCACCTATGTTTTCATTGGCCTCGATAGTTCTGTAATCATCTCAAGATCATTTCCAGTTATAAAATTTTTCCGCCTTGCGTTATAAAATCTTCAATAAGGATCCTCATTGCCGCCTTCAGCTTGACTCTTAGTGCATCCCCTTCGCACTGACTTGAGATGTTGACCTACCCAAGGGTGCTTCGCTCTGCTATCTGACCAGGTGCTCTTACGGCCTCCAGGATGATCTTGATGACCCGAAGATGACGTCATGCCTGTTGGTATACGCGGTTGGTAAACTGTCCCTATCTTGTCATATCTACCCTCCACTTCCTTATCCTGCTAAGTATTTCTCCTAGCCCGTGAACTTGTTCTTGTGTTGCCATATGCAGTATGTCCATAGTCCGATTCTCTCTACTCTCTCAGCTGCCTCTAGCACTAAGGACCCTAATCTTGTGACCGAAGTAACCTAAGTTCAAATCCTGATCACGGCAATGCCCACGTGTCGCAGTATTACAGCATTGTCCGGTAGAGAAATTTTTTTTAAATGCACGTAAAAGCCTGCTTGAACAATTTTTCTTTGGAACTACGTCTATTCAAATTCACTAAACAAATTGACTATTACTTCGACCATAGATAACACTGTGGGAACATAAATTCATTAAGAAGAAAGGTCTATCGGTCGATTCCCAAGGTAGGAATCTCTGGTATTCCTGGCCCCGGAGTCCCTAGGGAGCGATATAAAGCGCGTTGACTTCCCCAAGAAAAATCCAAAGTCTCTAGCTTGACTATACCCTTTCTTTACGATATTCCTAATCGTCTCGAAAATTAAGGTTCCTGCGTAATAACTTTTGAAGAATTCATAAGCTAGTTCGTATAGTACACTATAGGTTAGAAATCATGGAATTGAAATAAAATAATAATATAACAATTTTTTTTAATAAATGATCCAGCTTACAGAATCGCGATCATCGATTCCCTGGTTCATAGACAGGAGTCAAGTTATATCAACCAAGGTATTTTTATCCGTGGCACAAGCCTTCGTGCTTACCTTTTCGAAGCTGTCTAAACCGACGGAAAACATATAAATCAGTCGCGAGCAAGGCTGGGGTTAAACGCTGCTTTAATACTTATTTCTGAACTACTTATCTTTCTTCTAATATATCTTCGACGCGTGCTAACGTATCCCGAGGTTAAAGGGCTTTTCACACTGATAGCTACTCCGGCACTCCAGTGCCTCCACCAAATGGCAAAGAGATAATACAAAACGCGTGTTTCGTTAAGCCTCGATTTTTCGTGGTTCGCGAAAATTGTTGATACGAGAATTAAAAAAAAAATCAAAATATCTTAACAAACAATGAGTGAGAGCGAGAGAGAGAGAGACGCGCGCGAATTTATTGGCTTGCGTGTTGGAAAGTGCTGGTGGTGCTTGTTAAGCCGCCTTTGCTGTACGGCTCGAGCCAGATACCTTTATCATCGACAATAAATTTCGGCAACTGGGATAGACCCTTGGTAATTGGCAATATTTTACAGGCTGGCAAAAGGGATTTTGTTACGTCGACAAGATCCACTGGCAGGGCGCATTCCTACGGGAATATTCATCGGAGCGACAAATAACAAAATTGCCAATATCATTATAAAAGATCCAACGGCTTAATCAATACGGTGATAAAAGAAATTATAAACAAGTTTATATAAAAAATACAAACAATAAAAGTCAACCCTAAATACCGTAATACATATATATTTTTGTATCTACGCCAATGCGTGCACCTGTACCGGGAGAACGATAAATATGAATTTGACAGGTTGGTAGGTCTGGATTAGAAAAAGTTGCAATTATTTATGCGAACGATTCGCGCACAAAATCTGCCAGCAAACGCCAATGGCTTTAAGGCTAATTATATTCCGGTAACTAGGATCGCACTTTGAGAATTCCCCGTAAGGATACGAGTTATTTCATTGCTGTGTATATCACTTGTATATTCATAGTAGACGGTGATAAGTCTAGTGCAGTCGTTTTATTGATACAATAGCACCAGATTCTCAAGTGACTTCCGGTCGGTAGTAGAGCTTTGCCTCGGTATGCTAATATTTTTAAATATCACAACCAACTTTTACGAATACTCGTATAGGGGTATATCGGTGCATACGACTGCAGCAGGATCTACCGGATGCATTTCTGGAGATGGCGCGTAAAAGATTCATTTCTTCCTCCGTGTCCCGGGCGACGGCATAATACAGGAATACCAACAAACACAAGAGTGGAGAAGAAAAGATGGCGGCTCAATAAACGCTCGATGAGCTACGAGCGTCGTTCCGACCCTTTCGCTGTATACGCATTAAGCCTCGTGTTTCGTCGCGCCGAAAGACAATGTACCTCAGGCCGTCTTTTCATGTGAATTTTCTATAATCGCGTAAGGATCCTCGACACTGGACGATATCGATCGTACTGTCTTTGGATACTCGTGCTCTTACGTTCAGGCAATTAAAAATAACGCGACTGAAACGCAGGAAGATGCTGCGTGGACGGAAACGAGACTCTCCTAGACTAGTCTCGAAAATAGACGGTTTTTCTATAGGAAACGACATAACCCTCTCGCTACTATTCCTATACCGAAATAGTCGACCGAATACGTCGTTGTAAATCAAACAATTATTGTTCTTGCGGGATTCATGTGGGCGACGGTTAATCACCGGTTGTCTAACGCGACGCCACTGAACGACAGTTGGGAAAACAATTTTCTTCATAATATATACGAATATATGTATTGTAATGAATTTTTTTTTTCTATTTGGGATAGCATTATTGTTATTATTTTTTTAATAACGCGATGTCTTTAGGTATATTGGAATGAGATTCCATTGACGTTATTTAATTTAATTATCCTTTTGGCAGGATCGTTGGTTTAATGATTCGGGATCCTTAACGAGCATCTTCCCTTTTTTTCTTGCGTTACAAAAGGTCCTGCGATATTAGGCGACTCGGAATGTCGTCTGAGAATCACTCTGATCGAGCCATAACTTAAAGGCAGTTTACATTTTAATGTGCGATAATGTAGGGTATCGCATACTAACTTTAGAAAGAGGTCTTAAATCCTTGGTATGAATGGACCGTATACCGTAAGAGTTTAGAGATTAGGTTAGACGTCAGTTTTCTTTATATTATTGTTAAAAATTATTTTTTTTCGAGATTCCATTAAATTAGTCATCATGTCAATTTATTATCGATAAGAAACGTTCAATATATAATAATAATGACTCTCGTTGCTCGTTATGTCCAAGAAACATACCTATCTGTGTATGGTATGCGCATAACCGATGGATTCAGGTATAAATCTGCTGATAAGACAAATTGAAAGTCTTATCAGTTGCACCGATGAATGGACATGAGATTGCAGAGGCTTTAAGCTGAGCCGCCAAACCGGTAGTCGGATTCGATTCGCAAATCGCCCACACTGACTTCTCACGCGATCGTGCAAATTTTGTTTTCTTTATAAAAAAAAACAATAAAAAGTGGATGTAAAAGACTCGAGAGAAGAAAGAAAAATTGAAACTGCTTATAATTAATACCCAAATCTTATATGGTAAACCTTGAGCTTTCTAGTCCTCCTTTAGAACCACTCCGAAGACATTTAACAGGTTATAATGAACATCTCCAATTGGGATGTGTCGAATCGAAGTTTCAAAATAAAAGTAAAAGAAAAATTTATGCGATGAACGTGGCTTCGGCTTGTTCACCCAGTGAACTGGTTCTCTTCTCTCTCTCTGTGTGTGTGCTCGCAGTCCCTTCTCCGACAGTTGCCATAAATTATTTAGTCCTTAGAGACACTCCTGGTTGCCTCGCAGGATTAAAGGAAACGTGACTCAACGAGGTCTAGTAACGACGTCGTAAATGTTCATACCGTTGATAAGATCTATCAGAATTTCGTTTTTCTTTCTTAAACCTTGTATACGTATACATGGAAATCGAGTACGGCTATCTACGTACATCCTCGACTACGTAGTCTATGGTTAAATTGTTAAAGGATTCTTAAGAAATCTTCCATGTCGTCAATTGGATTCTGCTCCAACGTATCTTCGCGATTTCTTGGCAGTTGGCTCTGACTGGGCGTGGAAATTGGCCGAGGATCGACGTCGTCGTTAGCGAAGACCAACCCTCTCTCAGGCAACAGACGAACCACGAAATTGTTTCGCCAGAATCGACGCCAGCGTCGTCCATGCAATCTGAGGGATGACCGGTAAACTGTGAGTAGTGGAAAAAATTTTGGATTTTTTCCAAAAGATGTCAATGCGTATAGAGATATGAAAAATTTTCTAATCTTTTGTAGGGTTTGTCGATATAATTGAGAATCCTATTGAAATTCATTAGTACCTGTTGATATACCTTCCTAGTGTAATTAACCATCCCCAGTAAGCTACCAGGGTCAAAGAGCAGGTAGGTAACATGGCTACTATCATCCAGGGTATCTCGTACAGTCCTGACTCCAAGATCATCCTCAGGGCCAATGCGCATACGTAACATGAAAATAGTGCCAGGGGCGTAGTTACCATCAGATAAATTATATCCAGTAGCATCTATTAATTAATAATTAATTAATTACGTAATAGTTAATACAATAAATGTTAACAGAAAATATACCTGTCGCGTCGCTATGACAGTTCTAAACCAGATGATGACACTTCGAAAGATGCTGTGTCTGGGTACTCTCTTGGTAGCGTATCTATGTCCACAGAGTTCGCATCTACTGTGTCCAGATTCCGTCAGCCACCTTTCCAAGCACTCGGCATGCACGAGACCCACGGTACCGCGACAGCTGGAATTTCATAGAAATGCTGCCTTTAGAAAAATTCTTAATACCTCGTGACTTTTTCCTCGGTACAAAATGTGGATGTTGGACTTATGTATCTATGTACATTCTCGCAAGATGCGCGACGTTGAGTTAACGCGTAACGACAACTCGTGCGTTTCTTGCGAGCGACTTTCATTGAGTATAACCCTTAAGGTTGCTAAGTGGTCGAGTGGCGATATTTATTTTTTATTTTTTTCTTCCACGACTCTGCCTATCCTCCACGTGGAAAAATTGCGGGTAGAGAGTCGTGTGATGGATGAGGTTCGATGACAGTGATTGCTCGGCTCGACCGGTTTTCTTAAGGAATCTTAAGGAGCGCGTGAGTTCTTGTCGCTCGCGTTGTGGATTCCTTGGAATCGATTGATTTATGTGACTTCCTAGATTGCATCGGTTAACGATGCTTACTTGCATGCTGATATCAATGGACCCAGATAAGCGTAGGATGACAGGGTCGACATTTGACTGTCCACCGAACGGGCTGTTTGATTCTGCCATTCCCAAATTGGCGGTGAATTCGTTAACGGTGGAAATCCGCCCATATGACAGATACGACATATGTCGCCTATAGAAGCGCCCGAGGAATCTGGAAAAAGGAAATATTTTTCTTTATTAAAATCGAAATGAGAATTCGAACTTTTTTGTACCATCTTCGTCAGATTTATTTGGAAATTTTTCATTCGATATTTTTGGAACTACGGCATCGTGGAGACTTTGCCAGGATTCCTTGGATGCTGGAGATTTTTTATTTATCTTCTTACGAACGTGTCTCGAGCTCGATGACCTCCTGACACCACCCACCCTGTCTACTAATTAATTATTTTTTTTTTTTGGATCCAACATCTGTCAATTGGAAATTTTGCATTCTAACCTGTACCGATTGCCTCGCCGTCATTGATGGTTTGCGCGGAATTTGACATGAAAAATTAATACGTCAAAAACATTATTAAGTTTTTCAAAAATTTTTAAACGTTTTCCAAATTAAGTGTACGGTTAAATTTTTTTTTGATTTAATTCCTACGAAATTCAATATTCTCGTCGATCTTACGAAATTTCCTGCGCCGCCTTTGCCGGTGCAGCTTGGATGACGCTTTCGTTTCCGGATGTGGTCAGTTCCGGAAATGTCGCGTTCGCTCGATTTTTCATTGAAACTCATACTTGGCACGATTCGCGTACACGTGGGTGGGAATCTTTGACGCAATCAACCAAGTACTACAAGTTGGACGGACGTTTCACGGAGTTCCTTTAATATTTCCGCAATCCGGTGTATTTCAGAAGCGGTTTCCGGCGAGGGTCTTGCCGTGCAGATTAATTCATCCCCGTGTGTTTATTATTAGAGTCAGATTCATGAAGGGACGCTTTATCGAGTCGGATACTTCTGTAACGAGGAGCAAGAACTTCAGAAAGCAGCTGCGTCTATTAGAATTCTTGAGGTAGATTTACATGAAATAAAGATTACAGATAAGTTATCGACAAAAGTTTCTAGCCTGATAGCATCGTGTGGACAACGTCTAAAAAAAATTTAACCTCAAAAAATGTCTGTGTAAAAATTTTATATTTTCAAAAATCGTCGCGAAAAGTATAACTGGAACGAAAAATCCATAAACGCGAATCAGAGGAGAAGGCAGGTGCCAAGTGCGTGAATTTCGCATCGCGCAACCGGCGACCGTTTCTCGTTGCTATTTCTGCCAGGTGGCCAGCACTAACCGACGCCATTTTACACTCGACGTTTTGGGTTCAAGATTAATTAAACGCGTCTGGAAATAGTGAGGGAGCAGGCACGATCCGCGGTACGCCAGCTACACGCGAAGTTAATCTTCGCGTATCTAAAACAGGAGCAAAAAGTATAAAAGCTTTAGATCACGAAGTTAGTGCGGTTAGAACTCGAAAGTAATCCAAAGATTAAAATAATTTCATCGATACCCGATAATAATCGATATTATCGATACGTCAATAATTTTTATACCCCATCAATCACTGTTATCAATATCCATAAAACTGTTCGATAATGGCTCGAAAAAGATGGATCAATGATATAATAATTAAGGACGACGTCAGTGAATAATTTTAAAAAATTAACAATCAATAATACTCGATATAAATAATCGTTCCAACGGGTAAACTATTAATAATTAATTCGACGATTCATAAGGGTCCTAACAGCGACCTTAGGCAACTGTCGCAGAATGAAACTGACCAGAGAACTCAACAAGATGTGGATGGACCAAGGCTGGGATGCTGGGTCACGTTCAAGCTGAATGGACCTGGAAGCTCATTCATAATCAATAACAGAATTTCTACAGCCTACTATTTCCTGATTCATCCCCCCGAGTCAACTAGCCTAAATTTCATGAATGTGAGAATGATCAAAATTGATCTTCTGAAAACAGAAGTCGAATTTCTCACCTTGATCGATATATAAAAATCGTCTAAGCCAATCAACTGTAACGTTAGAAATCCCCCAAAAAACTTGACAGGATCCATCGATCCTTTTAAGTGAGAAGCAAATCTCTCTCTACCGCTTCTCTAAAGATAGTAAAAGGGTCCTCCGTTAAATTTTTCTTCCCAAGATGGCCCTCGCAAACAATTTATAGAAGCACTCAGCACCTGTCACCCCTTCGGGGTGCTGGTAAACGCTGCTCCTTCTTCTTCGTCTTCTTTTCCCACTGCCGCTGGTAAACGTACCGATGTACGTTCACGCATTGGATCCGCGATACCAGGAATAGCCACACTACGTACATATGTAGATACGTATGTAAATTCGTACTAGTCCCGAGAGCAGCATCAGGCACGTAAGAGAGAAAGAGAGAGAGAGAGAGAGAGAGAGAGAGAGCATCGAATCGGAAGACGAAGAAAGCAAAAGTGAACGTCGGCAGCGTATAAGACAAGTGAAAATCCCAGAGTGCAAAAAACAGAGGAGTTTAGGTAAAAGGATAAATTTGCAAAGCAACAAGATCCCGTATAGCTAAATAGAAGCGATGGGACCTGACGTTACTCAAATTCAAAAACGATAAATAACGAGATAGACGGTCCGTGGGTTCATGACAAAAAAAAATTTCCTCCCTTAAGCCTCATTAAAATCGTGTAAATATCGCAGCTGTTCCTCCAGGAGAATGGACACGGTTACCGGGCGTCGCGACGCCATCCCCTATAACCGTATGTGCCTATACAATTTTAGAAACGTATATCCGCCATCCTTCGCGATACTTACCAAGGTAACTGGCCGGAGTCCGATCTCAGGAATAGCCCTGGACTTTATTCTCCTTTACTTTTAACCCTTTTATTATTTCCTCTTCTCTCCGTCTCTCGTACGTGATTACGGCTGATCGTTACAGGGGGACCTGGGGACAGGGTGCGATATGTGGATCTTGAATATACTAATGCATTTAATTTTTTATACCATATAAGATGTCTTAAAAAAAGTTGGCAAATAAAACAGCTTTCGATCGATCTTTCTTCTCTCTCTCTCTCTCTCTCGTCACGTTTCTTTCTGGCTATTCTCGTCCTCTCTGTTCCTCTCTTTGCCGCCTATATAACTCTCTCACTCCCTCTCACGCTCGTTCCATTACCATCTCTCTCTCTCTCTCTCTCTCTCTCTAACCTTCACGTCCGCCATACCGAAGCTAAATAGTCACACGTGACTCTGTATTATCACATATCGAAATCGATGCCTGTCCAAAGGATCTGAATATCAATTTTGAAATTGACAGGCATAACTTTATAACGAACCGTCAAGAACAAGTGTTAGCTTTCCAGCCAATCGAACGATATTTCTGCCGATCGATCCCAGCATTCACTTTTACTCTATATAGTCATACGCATATGACAGTGCCCACTCACGGATCTCAATGATTACGGGTACACCGATAGTCGCATTTTTAATATCGATTTCTCGATCTCCGCACTCACGGAAGTTCATACGGTGCATGCATTGTTATTTATATGGCACATACTCCGTACCAGGATGAACGTTTTATACACGCGTTGAATCGCATAGCTTTTACAGGAAGTAGATGGACACGTGAGCTGGCAGCTCTTTTCGCATCGCCATCGATTTCTTCTATTCGTCAGGCAGGACGAATGGCGCTTCGTGAACGTGATTCCATTGTTCGCGTTACAACGAACGCTTTACGTAGAATATTGATCCGTAGATAATAGTTACGCATCGATTAACCGGTACGATATAAGACGTGAATACGATCTAGTATCTATAATTTTTGTATCTCATTTCTTTTTTCCTATCTTCCTTATCCAGATCTCCCGGTGTACTGTTATTCAACGTAGTAACAAAGTGCAGTCAGCGCTATACTCATTTCTATGTAGAGCGACGGCAGCCATACCATGGAAATTCTCTTACAGTTTCCAACGATAAATGCCACCCACGATCCTCGACACGTTCTGATCGTTTACATGAGAACCGGGCCCGACGAGCAAACACAGACAGCAAAAAAATGCCTGCCCTCATAAAGTTATACGAAGAGTCAGGGGATTTTGCACAGATGGAGTCACGTATGGCTCTGCTTTGGTATTGTGCAGGGGGAGCCACTGTGTCAGAGCGCCACGATGTTACGCTCCTGAGTATTTGAATTTTTTGTATTATTTTTTTTTTCATTCGTACTTTTTATTTCTTTCGTTCGGAACCAAAGAGCGTGTGGGTCGCGAAAAGAGCTACGCAAGTCGTTTGATTGTGATATATACGGGAATGATTTTCTCGTGGGTGTTTCTGATTTACTATAAAGGGTTGTTTCTTGTTAGTTCAAGAGCTTCGAGGTAATTCTTTTTTTATTACTCACGACCATTGGATTTATATTTCTTTTTTGTCGGATATTTCGATATCTTTGTCTATTTCATTAATTTTTTTTGCTTTATCTACGTACGCAGGGTAATGCACTTTGCTCGTTCGTTATTATTATATACGTTGAACTAGCTCGAGCGAGATCGAAGCCATTCTGCGAATTGGTGTTCGACCAATTTGCGATTGAATAATAAACAGTTGGGACTGCACGCTGTGTTCCAGTTAAAGTGCGTATTCCTGGCTTCTAGTCACGGTCATTATTTTTATATCGTGCGATGCAAGTACGTCACAAATTTTCATCCTGTTTTCTTTATTCTGTTCATCTTCCCCGTAAGGGTTATCTTGAAATTCGAAGATACGACATACGTCACCATACAGCTTAGATAATCCGATCAATAATTACGATCTATGCATTAGCGTTTAAATTCGATATGAAACAAATTTTTTAGAAACAAAATTCAGTTTGAAAATCTTAATTGAAAAATGAAATTCGACTCTGTTTTGGATCCAAAAAGAAATTCTAGTTCGTACGTGCAATGACTAAACAACGATGTATTAGGCCACCCCAGACGGCAACGCCCCTATTTAGATCCAAGGCACCATTTAAATGGAATAAATTATAGCGGGAATCAAGGCATTTGAATAGAAACGTCGTTTACTCCCGAGAGACCTCTAGTTCCGGCTGAATGAACGCCCATTTTCAAACGGAACGACTTCTAATCCTATTTCTAAGATTTGAACGGACACTGTGAACTATACATTACAGTGCTACTCCGTATATCTATCCCATCCAACTCATTTCCAACCGGCCAAGAAGTGCAGCACCGTGACGCAAAGTGAATTCGCGTGACTCAGGTCATGATCTACCATTAAGTCTCGTTCATAACCATTATAGCACGACGACTCGGACCAACCGAGCAGAGACTCGTGTAAGACCGGTTGTCGACTACCGACCACCATAGAATAAATTACACCTTGAACTTCACGTTGTTGTATCACGAACGTGTTGCTACACCCACAGGATAATTCTAGAGTTGCCGCAACGCGGCGCTGCTCTCCATTTAGTATATATATCTGTATACGATAGAGAAAAATAAAGTTCAGCAGCCTCTTTATTTTTTTTCCCTACCCTCCCACGTGGCACGATATCGTACGTTATCTCCGTAAGTAGATTGGACAATTTTTCATCGGCTTATCAGATTACTTACCGTTTAATTTATTAAAGCCCTCTCTTGGCCAAGGATCACCGACAACGGAAAATCCTATTTTTGCAAGAGCACCAGACAGTTGGACGTCTCTCGACGGTGTTCTATTTGCGTACCATGCTTACCAAGCAGAAGCGCACGCCGTGAATTTTTGGCGAACATCTGTTGTCTGAACGAACCAGCCGTAAGGGCCGATCTAAATTTGGAATATTTGAACAATAAGACTTACGATTAGTATTATTATTGTAAATTATAAATTACACGGATAATCAAAATCAGCTGTTCTATCAACGATCTCAATAAACTTACCACGTTCAGGCTGTCCTTTTAATCCAGTGTCATATCCATGGTCCAGAATAGGTGAATCCTCACGGTATGTCGTATTAATTCGCAACGCGCGAAACCGCCGCTGCAAGTGCGTCGCCAGACGATGACACAGCAACCACCGCTTTTAGACGATAGTTTCGGTTGGTCTCGTTTATTTGAGATTCTACGGGGAAGCAACAACGGTTACTTCACGCTGTTACTCAGCCGCGCAATCCTGGGCTAGCTCGAGGCTTCCAGCTGCAGCATTTCTATAAGTGCGTTAGACTGTGGACACGTAGTATATACAGGACCTTTCAACCGAGAAGATCAAACCCAATACACGAGGATCCTACGGACTCGGGAGTCTCTTGAGAATCTGCATAAGTGTCTGCGAGTCGGTAAGAAAGAGGAATGAATAATTTTAAAGCTAGCATGAGGTCCGAGAAGAGTCAGCCACTTTAAGCGGTAATGGCTACTGTAAAGGGGATGGTTAATTGCTGTAATTATGATAAAGAGTCTTTGAGCAGGTAGCCGCTCTAAAACTCCATTGCTTCGAGAGACACTTCATTTTTCCTATTTTCATTTTTATATCCCCTGTCCTCCTTAAAAAAAAAATTTGACTTTTGGATTTAATGACGGTAATAAGAGTAACCAAGGTGGATTCGTCCTATGTACAACGTGGTCCTCGAGATAGGCCTTACGAGGCAGGACACCCGCTGTTTTCAATAGCATTCTCTACCAGATGTATTGTGTTACAATGGAAACGTCACTATGGGCTTTTATTCGTAATGGTCCACATGGCCGGTGAATTAAATAAATTTTGAGGATCAAGCGCTTTAAAAGCTGTAACCGCAATTGCACTTATTTACGATACGCTATTTTGGTGCGACTAACGTGAACGTAGCGTCGCCAGCGATCCGTGGAAGATCAAAGGTGGATTCGACGTTCTAAATCATATTGTTTTTCGATCGTTACTTTCGCATCAAAGGAGGATTATAATGCAAACCGAAGGGAAGGCTTATATCTATTAGAGTTTCTTGACAATATTTGATCGTCCAATACCGGGAGAACGGCGGGAACTTTCAAAAGAGTTATAACAGACTAACGTATATTATTATCGAGCTGGGCCTCTAGTCTGTTGAAATTTAAATTTTCCACATTTTTTTTCTTCTTCTTATACTGTCTTCTTCACTAGACTGAAGGAGGATGATCCTTTACTCCTTCATTTACATCGGTTATGGTACCCAGTGTTCATTCGGTTGGACAAATTGAAATAAGTGACAGCGTTCGCCTTTAAAGGAACCTACCGTCCCGCCATTAAGCACTGAATCACGTTGTAGGACAAGGACTGTCGGCTATCTTCAAAAACGAGGCATTGGTACATTACGGAGTCGCTACTAGATGCATTTCCGGTCTCGTGTGAAAACTAACCTTAAAGAATTACCGCAAGGCATTCTTGGAATGTCCGACGGATATCCGTGTTTCGTACGTTTACGATCGAGAAATGATTCTTGCGTTGAGCCCAAAAATAATTTTGTTAAAAAAAATCAAAATTCCCTTTGAATCGTCGAACCAACTCCAACCTCAAAACAATCTTACATTATGTCCGATCCACGTGTTTCTCTTAAGCCGCAGAGTGTAGCTTTCCAAAGCGACAGAAGACGCAAGGAATTTTCTTGTCGTCGATTTGCGACTCTACTTTGTGTCGCCATCTCCTTTATTTTCCCACGGCGTGGCTCCGATGCGTGAAACAAGGGCAGCCTGATATTATTGTAGACGCTGCACCGACCGGGACAAGAGCGAAACCGTCTGCCGTGGGCTTGAGCTAAATTCACGTACATGTAAATCAGCGTTACGGCAGACTGATCGAGAACGCATCGTGCGTTGCGCACTTGCGTGTTATAACGAACGCTTTATTATTTCGTTAGTTTTTCAGACCTTTTCTTCGTTCTTTTCTCTTGTTTCTCTTTCTTTCTAGCGTAAAAGCCGCACGAGCAAAGAATATGGCGGGTATGCACCTGCGCTACTCCGGTTTGCTATAATAAGATACGTATTAAAATAACTGGGGGCCGCTCCTTGCCACGTACCACCACGTTGTGTAGGTTGTAGGTGGATGCGATATTTACCCGCAACAATATTTACACCGCGCGATAAATTATGCCGAGAAATATTATAGGATTACAACGCGCCTCGTGCCGCGTTCAAATCGTAAATCGTTCCCGAGCGATAACTCCTTCTGTATTTGGCTTTAATGTACGACGTGCAAATACATTGTAGCATTAAGGCCGATTCTAATAGAATCGTAGACTTGAATTGCCAGCGAACGGAATAGTCTGTTCTCGTGTGTGATTAAAACCGTGGTTTATTATGCGCACTATATTCCGGAGAAGGAAATGACTTTAATGGTCTGAAACGAAAAAGTCGGAGTTTTGCGAGCGTCTAGAGGAGACCGACTGTCTGTCCTTCGTGTCTGAAATTAGTCCGTTGGGGAATAAGGTCGAAGGGCACTTATAAATCTATTTTTCCAACGATTCATTTTGCGAATTTTTCATAAATATATATCATAATTAATTGTGCGGAAACACATATTTATATTATTCATTTAGGGTGAAAAGTTTAAGTACGGACCACCTGGTGTAGACGATGCCGGAAGTCTTCTCGACTGCTCGTCTCTTGCATATATGTGTAACATCAGATACGCCGCAGTGACGTAAAAAGAAAACGGTCCCGAAAACGTCCGACGTGTTTTTGTTGCGTCCTTTTTGAGATCCGAGATGCTTAAGGTGGCGTGAATTTTAATTAGTGACGCGTTGATTGGCCCGCTTCCCGGCCCTGACAGGGAGGACTACTCGGAGGAGATAGGGAGCCAGGACAATTTGTTAGAATTAGAAATAAGTGAAAACACATACGGTAAGAGACAGTGTCTCGCGTAGCCCACGTTGACGTGCGCGCGCATCCAAGGAACTACGCATCGTCGGGAATCCGTCAGAGCAACTTGTACAGGAGGTTAGGAATATTAGAAGCGTACGTAAATGCATATCGAATATCAAGCTCTTCTTCAGAAAACAGACACTCGATTCGTGGTAGCAACAGGTATATTTTAAGCGAACTTGTCGTCATTTGTAGAAAGAAATCTTGCTGAAAATGAATGGAAAATACAGTGTTGACACGGATGATACGAAATTTATTAAGGAATGTTAAAACGTCACGCAAGCATATCAAAGGGAACAAGCGACTCGGGAGTAAGAATAGTTCATAGAAGAAAAAGAAAAGGAAGGAAATAAAGGAAGTCTCGAGGAGGAGAAGGAGGAGAATGATCCAAGTGAAGTGAAATGCCTACGGAGGTGACTGACGAACGCTGCTAATGAGACAACCGTGTAACCTCCATATTGTAGACTCCTGGCATCTCGTCTTCGTATATCTAGTTGAAGTCTAACGATCTCGTTTGGTAGCTGAAGAGGAAGTATTGAAGGGTCTAAAAATCGTGGAGGTGAAACAGTGAGAAGATCCCGGTGGTTTGTGACTCGTCGAAGGCTGCGGACGTGTTTATAAACCATCAGGGTGGCGAGTAGGTTTAATAAATGAGTAGCCATTGCGTAGAGGCCGCATGAAGAAAAGTCGAACGTAAGCAAGCCGTCGTTTATCGAGAGACTGCTACACGACAAGGCTCTTCTCTTCCTCCCGAAGCTCTTCGGTGATGCTGAAAGCTGCTGGATGAATTAGGTGAAGCTGAAGTTCGGAGGAATCTGTGGAGGAGGATAAGGGCACTCGACACGAAGGAATCTGAGAATCGCTTATTGTCCATAATGACGCGATATTTCAAAGGAGACGCAGAAGAGGCCGCGGCTCGGGAAGTCGAGATTTTTCTGCTTTACTTTTTTTCAATTCTTTTTTTCTCTTCTACTACCTCACCATCTTTCTCTCATTCTCTTCCCTTCAGGAACCAAGGAGGGAACACGTGTCGTGCTTGAACCGACGAAGGAGTCGCATCTGTCGGCGCCGCTCGTGCCTGACTCTCCGCTTCTTCACGTTTTCCGCCAGGTCCACCCTCGACGCGGAAAAAAAACGCAGTCTCCGTTCTCAAGCGACCATGCGAACAAGAGATCAGAGTAGTGTAAGATGGTGAATCTTTTTTTAAAAATTTTTATTTAACTGCATACAACCCATTGCTAAATATTAAACAATTTTTTTATCGACGCGTTTAATGAAATCCGTAAACCTTCCTAGATCCCGCAGTGGATTCTTCCATAGGTCTCTATACGAGTTTACGCCTGAACTGAACTCAAAGAGATCACCGTCGGTGGTTTGTTGGCTTGATGCTCTGTGCTTTCTCGTGTATGTATCATTCCACGAATAATATTTTTTCCCGGGAGGCCCGTCCCGTCATAAATGCCGATGGGTCTCTGGCGCGTTTGATCTCGACTGAAATAGTGAGAGCCGTGCTCTCAGCACGTACCATCCTTCCACGCCACTTCGTCAAGCGGTCCGCGTAATTTAGAATACTTTATGGTTTTTTCGAAGGCGCAATTTTTACCGTCGGGTTTCGCGGGTGCGACCTAAGGAGAGGTAAGTGGCCTGCAATGAACGATAGGAGTAGCTGGGGAGACGGCAGTGAGTAGCTTCCAAGATCATTAAGCCTCCCTTGAAATTCCTGGAAGGAATACCAAAAATCTTACTTCAACGTCAATTTATCTAATAGGAAGAAAAAGAGTGTAACCGGGATTTATGGAAGCTCAGCTATGAACTAGCCTGTTTCCTGTTACCTTATAACACAAAGAAGCGGACTTTTATAGCTGATACTGGTGAGCTTTCAAAAGTGATACTTGAAATATACAACCAGTGTATACTTTCACTACATTCTAGAATATATAAATCATACACAGGACACTTACAAATATTATAATTAATAATTACCCATAAATTAAATGCGACTCTGTTCTTTCTCTTTGTAAAGTATACACACAATCATTTACCAGAAATCAAAGAAGAGTGAAGGAAGCTCCAACGGTTGCCTAATGTAATAGTACAAATAAATTTGACTTGATCTAAATATATATATATATATATCCCTGACCCACATTCTATATATCTATAGACTAACGATTGATCTTTCGTCCTAGATCAATAGCGGCTAATCCAGAGAAGTAAGTCAGAGAGTCGGACATGGTGCCCAGTTACGTTACCCTGTTAAGTCTCCTGGCAAATATCCCACGGAGTATCCCGATCTCTTCACACATCCGCAGGCAACGAATACTCAGGTTCGTGTCCGGTATTTCGAATTTCAAACAGCTTTATTAATTCCCAATGCGTACGTCCTGTTTCCCTCGACTCTTCGTAGAAGAAACTGTTGGCGAATTCACCCAAAAGATTTTATACAGTATTTGTAATGTATTTGTAGTGTATACGTGTACATATATAAATCCATTCATCCTTCAATTCGATCCGTGACAGCTGACCGAATCTTACCGAACATTCCCGAAGACCATCAACACAGGCTCTGTACGAAGAAACTAACAATATTTCAACCCTTACAACTTAATACGGCTTCGAAATTCTGTACTCGTCTCCTCTCCGCTCATTATGCCATAACGATCGCTGATTTATGGTAAGCAGAGATCCGGATGGTCCACAGGTCGGTGTTACTTTACATTCGGCACGATTCAAGTGTCACCGAGTCTCTAAGGGTCGAACGTGTCCCTTCGAGAGGGTTGCTGCACTCACCCCGAGTATCTTTATCCGACACTTTATAAGTATCCCAGATGCTCACATTCCTTTTTTTTACCAAGGGTCGTTCCGCGTGGAAGGGTCAAAAAGTATCAAGGGGGTGTAATAAATCTG
The DNA here is from genome assembly GCA_030142595.1 of Trachelus iudaicus. Taxonomy (NCBI): domain Eukaryota; kingdom Metazoa; phylum Arthropoda; class Insecta; order Hymenoptera; family Cephidae; genus Trachelus; species Trachelus iudaicus. The sequence continues at coordinate 162,335 of JARQTH010000706.1, forward strand.
CTGGCGTTTAGAAGAGGAAAAAAAATATCGGGTATACAGATTTTCACGGGTTCCAGCTAAAAGAAGTGCACCTAAGGACTTTTTAAAGTGGTCAAGGATTCCTTTCCGGCACTCACGATGGCCATAGAGATCTGAGGGGTGGCATGATAGATCTCTGGTTCGAAGATAAAAGATCAAGATCGGTATCCTTCATTATTCTATACGTGAAAACTAGTGGGGTAAGAGTGGTAGCGATTTGTTTTAATTTCTTCCTTGCAAAAGACATCGGGGCTCGTCGTGGAATAATGCATGTGACTCTTCTGTTGCAGCACGGCAGGAATAAATATATCCTCGACAATCTGGCGCCTCCTCATCGAAGCGATGTCAGATGATCTTCCTATCGATGAATACAAATCAAAGAGCATTTTGCATTGCGACTCGCGTTAGGACTCTGCGCGTCCTCGTAGCTTCTGTGCGGACTGTCCTTTGTTCTAGGTTCGTTCAACTTCCTTAAGAATGGTAGGGCGTTACTAGTGGCGAAAGAGAAGAAAGAGAGAGAAGACTATGGGGGAAATAAAAGGTAAAAAGTTCACAAAGGGCAGAACGCCGTTTCGATCCCATTTCCATGGCGCCGTGTCGGAAATAAATCCGCAATCGGTTGGTACGTGACTCGAGTTGCTGTTGGAGGAAATAGAATTCCCTATGTTGTATACGTTGGTGTACCTGTGTAATGGGGGGTTCAGATCCGAACAAAAGCCACCTCCCTGTCTGCGATAAATCAACCCGTGTTATTGTCCTTTGTAATTTTGAAATTTATATCCAAGTGTCATCCGCGGTGACACGATCACATATGGACCATAATTCTTTATTTTCTTTTCTTAAAGTACAGGTAGCTCGTTTGGGATTTACCCTTTCTTCCCTATTGGCTCTCTTATTTGGGGGGGGGGGGGGTGTACACGAGGATTTCCATTGGCGCAGACTTTGAAAATCAAAGGAGCGTCCTTGAAGATTTTCCTGAGCTGAATCGACTGACATTAGTAGCGCGAGTCACGTTTATTGTGTTGGTTATTTTTATTATTGTACTGAAAGAAGAAAAGGTGAGGAATGACGTTTAAAGAGAATATTTTTCTCCTAGAGTGTGGGACATTCAGTTTGACGTATACCCTTGGGGAATTTTTTCAATCTGTCTACTGGATACATGGAAAGAATAGAATATAATTGTTAGCTTTTTGAATTTCCCTCGTTAACTCCAATTACCCTATTCTGCCTGTAGAGAACAGTAACCCCTAACGACAGGAGGTGACGAGAGAATGAAACGAAATCCGGATTTCCGGTATACTCCAGACACCAAAGACTCTTTTATCCTCATCCTTTCTTCTTTTTTTTTTCTTGCGTGTTTTCTTACCTCCTTTTCGCAAAACTCACAGAGTCTCGAGCGTCGTCTTGCCGAGATGTAGGTCCAAGCAGGAAGTCTCAGTGCTTATCCTGTCATCGCAACGCCATTTTGAATTTACTTTCTCAATGGGATATAAGGAGATGAGCCGGGTTGGTTTTGGTCCATGACAAATGAAATAATCAGTCACAGTCTACTATTTTGACGAAATATATCTTAATATAAGAAACGCTATTCTACAGTACAATGTTGCTAACGATAAGGATGCAATGATCCTTCGATAAGGATTCTTCACGTGTCTCCGTCATCAATTGACGTCATCTCAATTCGAGCACAGAGTGACGCCCCTTTTGTCTATGCTACATATATGTACAACAACGTCAACGCATCACTCGCGATTAATTCCCAAGAAAAAATGGGAAAAATTAATTAAAACGTACAATACCGGTACCTCGTTATCACTTATATCGCATATAAAATGATATCCCGACGGTCGTCAAAAGAGAATAGGGGTGATAATAGATTAAATTAAAAGATCCTCCGTTAATTAGTCCTTTTAAAAGATTCACTAACGTCACATAGAAATCTTTTTTTTTTTCATCATCTTGCATCATGCAAAATCGACAAGTCTGACGATCTTCCCGTCTATATAATTACAACGAAAGAACATCTTGCAAATGGCGACCTATTCTTATTATTTCTTACGAAACGAAGGAAAGATCGTCAGTCTATCAGAGAATTTAATTTCTAAAATAAAGATCCTGCCGGAACGTTCCCGTTTACAAGAATTGGATCCACAGTGGCAAAGACACTGAGACGTAGCAGGAAATTGAGAACGGACTAATAGAAAGAGAGAGAGAGAGAGAGATAGAAAGAGAGCAGTCTTTGTAGGTTAGGAACGTTCCGACAGGATCACCTTTGTTTCTCATCTCCCTTACACCACTCTCTTAGAAGGAATACCGGAAGAAGTCCACGACGCGATTATACGTCAGTTTCCATGGTTACTCTAATCGCTTGTTAATCCTCGTGATCCTAAATCTCGACTACGAGGGCGACTACGAGCTGACTCATGAAGATCGCGAGAACTTCTGCCAGGCAGTGCGGGACAAAGTCTTTAGTTGGCCGCTATAACGGCAGCAGATGATTTCTTCTTGAGGACGATGTCCTTGATGTTGAGATTAACCTTTTCCTTGCGAGCAGGTGGCACCGATTGCAGACAGAACCTCTTGAAGGCCTCCAGTTCACGTTCCGCATCGTCCATCTCGCCATCCTCGAGGTCTATATCTTTTGGCGTGAATACGCTCTCTGCAAAAGACACGCTCTGAATACTAGAAATTTTGAGAATGAATGCCACGCTTGTGTTTTTTTTTGCTTTCATTCGTTTCGCATATGCTTTCTATTATCGATTCTTTTTCTTTTCCTTATGGCGTGTTCGTCTACCGCATGAGCATGAAAATTGGTCCCCTTCTATCGTCCATATAATAAATAGAGAAAAGACAGTTAGAGTATTAATGATATTGAAAATGTACGACTGGAGCATATAACGCAATTATGTTCTGCGATACTATCGGCTGATGCGTATCCCATGCCCATGCGATATTGGGAGAATTTCCGTGAGGAAGAAAGAGAGTGTAGCTTTGAAAAAAAATAAATTTTATTGCACTGTTATCAGCAGATAAAAAATATGGCCTTTCCTCTATAGGTCGTATCAGCTATGTCTTAATATCACAATGATTCTCTCTTCGGTCGATCAGACAGATGTAATGTGTGTGCGTGTACGTTTGTATGCACAACAGGCGTGTCTCAAAATTTTCAATAAATTTCGTGTAACGCCATTGGTATTCACTACATTGTATTTACTGTACGTGTAGTAGACATATCTCTCTTTTTTCTCTGTCTCTTTCGTGTTTTTCTTTTTTTTTCTCTCTTAATATTCACTTATTCTCTCTTCAGTATTCTCAATTATTTTACTGACTATTTTAAAAACTACTTCAAACGATTATTCGGAGTCATTTTAGTTAAACGATGGATTAGCTAAGCTGTTCCCCCTAAGTCTAGTAAATACAAAGTATATAAAAATTCATTTATATACATAATGCGGCACGAAATTTCGGGGCAGCGAACTTTTAACGAGGAATCATTGTATCGCGTAGTACGTGAGGTTAAAATAAAAAATGAACTTCGTAGTAGCAAAAGAGATAAGTAAGACAACAAAATGTGTAATCAATGGAAAATAGATTTAAAAAAAGGAGCATTGACTACGTTCACCTATAAAGAGTATATAAATCTTTCCAAGATCTCTAACAGCTAGAAAGATACCACATTCTAGCCCAATACGATGCTCTTTTTCGCTTGGTTCTAACAAAAAAGAAAGCAAAAAAAATAATATCCTCCTGATCGCGAAGCATATCAGACATTACACACCTTGAATGATTCCTCGACACAGATGCATATATCAGTAATATATATATATATATATATATATATATATATGTATATATAGAGTGCATAAATATATATATACATATATATATGGGAATATCGTCAGCGCGTTTATATGAGAACCAAAGAAAAAAAAGGAAGCAAAAATTTACATGTTAAAGTTTGATTATTGTTGTTTCTCACCAACGAGGTTCCAGTCATCGCCGCTTTGTCTGGTGCCGTTGCCCTTTTTTTTCTTTTTCTTCCCCTTTCCGCTCCCGCTCGCTGCCATCGTGGCACTTATCGCCTCGCGGACTGCCGTCTTCGCTTGCTGGACGTCATCCATAACCGCTTCCGACCTGACCTTGGTCAAGGTCACGCTGGTACCCTTCAAATTGATACCGTTCTCCGGTATAGGCTGTCCGTTGGTCACTTTGCTGATCTGAATGTTCGCCAGACCGGTCAGGCCCGTGCAATCCGGTGTGAGTCTGCTTCGCAGCTCAGCGAGACTCGATGGAATAATACTGTTTGTTTGCCTAGCACTGTTCGTCGGCATCAGGTTCGTCCTGCCGTTGGAAACGTTCGACGAGGACAGATCACCCTTGACGATAAAGTCGGGCTTCGGAGGTGGCGTAAGTCCAGCATTAATGGCTTGCTGTAGCGCCGGACTCCTTATCGTGACCATGCCATTCTCAGACACCTTTATAATGGCAGCCTGTTGAGTGGGCTCCGTCTTTGGTGGACCAAATGCTGGATTCCTTATGGTTACCATATTTGTGCCGGGATTGTGAAGTATCCTGGCCGGCTCATCCGTATGGTCGCTCGACACTGACCCGCCAGATGGCTGATTGTTAGTTGGCGTTATGGAAACGTTCATTGAGCTCGCGCCTGATGCATTTTTACCCTTTTTCTTCTTCTTTTTCCCACTGACGCTTTGTGGCTGCTGGCACTCCTTGGATGATTCTGTAATTTAAGGAATTATCGTGTGGGTTAAAGAACTGTGGATAAAAGAACGAAAGAGAGATCAGGTGTAATTAGGTAGGCTTACCTTTGTCGCTGGTATTCGGTATTAGATCTTGCTTAAGCTTTCCAGTGTCCACGACAATTACGTTGCCGCCGCTTTGTGGACCGGCGTAACTCGATTGTACACCGCTCATTGGTGCTGCAATAATCGTCGTCTGCTTGGGCGGATTCACTGGCTTAGGCATTGGTGCGGATCTGATTGGAAGTGGTTTGGCCGGTGCATCGACTTTTGTTATCGTAATGCCTGGTGGGAGCTTAAGATTCTCAATGTTTATCTTGGAATTTGTACCGATATCTTTAAATTGACTACTGAGCGGTGAGTCGAAACGTTCTGTGGCAGTGTTTTGAGTTTCAGCAGAAGACTTTTGCTTAGGTATGCACTGATTAGACTTTATTTGATTCTTCTGATGATCATTCTTTGTCGACTTGTTTGCATTGTTGTTACTGTTGTTATTGTTGGTATTATTTTTCGCTGTCTTTCCAGTGTTTAATTGAGAATTCTTCTCCTGTTGCTGTTGACCCTTTGTTTTCTTAATATTTCCATCGCTGGTGGTAGAACTTTGCTGATGTTTTTGAGTCGTTGGTGTTTGCGGTGGTGTACCAACTTTGTTTTGCTTTTTGTTGTTTACGGTTTGTTGCTGATGTTTACCTTTGTTTTGAGTATTCTGTTGCGAAACAGGTTCCCTATTCTCGGCATTTTTCTTATCTTTCTTAGACTTTGTACTCCTTGTATCGTTCGTGCTCTGTTGTTGAGATTTCTTGTTGTCTTCAGCTTGTTTTGCATTTTTCAGCTTGTCATTGATTGATTGTTGTTTCGCACTTTTCGCGTCTATCGTGTTGGTTTGTTGTTGTTTCAGTACGTTAGAATGGGTCTGTTGCTGCTGACATTTAGTCAACTGCTGCTGAGATTTAGTCAACTGCTGCTGCTGATTCGCCCCACCTTTCGTCTTCTTCTTCTTTCCACTGTTACTATTTTGACCCTGTTGTTGTTCAGGCTTCATTGGATTAGGTTCCTTAGTTTGTCCGTTAACCAACGTAAAAAGGACTTTATCCTCGGCTGGAGTTTGACCCTTTAGAGTTATGGTGACAGTCGGTTCAGCACTGTTTGATTCCATTACCCTTTTAATAGTAACAATTTGTGGCTGATTTTCCGCCTGCGACGGCTTCTCTTGTTCTTTCACTTTGGCCTCTTCGTTCTTCTTCAGTTCCCTTTTCAATTTCTTCCTTTCCTTTTTCGTCAACTTCTTATCACTATCAACGGTATTCGAGGACAGTGAGACACTAGAGTTACTATTCTTAGCACTCGTCACATTATTATTCGTTGCTGTATTTTTACTGTTGCTGCCTTTGCCAACATCGGCTTTGTCGACCTTAGACGAGAGTTTGTTTGTCTGACCAGAATGAACGATTCCATCCACCCTGTCAGTCGCAGCTGCACTCTTATTCTTTTGATTAGTATTTATAGTCATAGTTTTCGCTTTGGCACTATTCGTACCGCTGTTACCGGTAGCGACTTCCGGCTTCTCCTTCTTTTTATTGTTAGTAGGTTGCTTTAACGTCGTTAATACGACAGGTGAAGATGCCGGTAAAATAGAGACTTCCGGTAGAGTGCGCTGAGGAAGTAACCTCTGAGGTACAGGTTTCTGAGGATCCACGACGGTAATGGTCACTTCCGGCGTCTTCTTTTGAAGCTCTATCAGCTTTTGCCTCTCCGCTTCTTGTCTGTCCCCCTTGAGCTTCTCCTCCAGCTATAAAAAATTTATCATTACATTCCAATCATATTTCAAGATTTCTTTTCATTAATTTAAAACTTACTTTTCGCTGTTTCTGCCGCGCCTTTTTCTCAGCCTTCTTGTTATCCCTCTTCCCATTTTGATTGCCTTCGATAAATTCAAGCAACGTCTCCAAATCTCGTTGATCTCTTTGTTCCTGATGAACCGTGGATGTCGTGGACACTGGAGTGTTCGACCTAGCCGCTGAGTGACTCGATGCCGCTTTCGGATGCACAGTAGGATTTACTGGAATCGATTCGACCGGACTTTTTGGAGGACTGCTAGCTGCTTTACATTTTTTCGCTTTCTTCTTTGTTAACAATTGTCTCAGTCTCTCCCTCATCTCATTATAATTTCGACTCACAGGCGCAACCGATGGCTAAAATTAAAACAGAATACTTCTATAAAAACAATTCAATGTCAAAATTATAATATTTTTTTTTTCTTGCCATACTAGACTGACACTCACAACACCGTGACCGAAGACCTCACAGTAACAACAATCACAGTGTCTACTGGAATCTCGTGGTGTCGAGCTACTTGTGGAACAGGAATCCTCTTGATTACTTCCCGAATCCGAACAGTCCCCGTCAGCAGTGCTCACTACATACGTAAGTTGATTTTAAAACTATCCAATAAAAATGAACATCAATCTATATTACTAATACTGACAATCATTACAAGAAACTCTCTTGATGTGCTCTATATTGGCCTGCTTATGACAAGCATGTGGCGTATGATTGTTCTGTGTATGCCCTCTGTGTGTTGTTCCTGTGTTCTTCATGAGGTCTGGTAAGGGTCCGTGAGAATGTGCATGCGTAGAACCTATTGAACAAGAGAAGAAAGTGCTTTCTAAGAGACATTAAAAATCGACAATAATCGATGCGTCACTTTTCTGATCGTCATAGACTATATGACGACAGAAATCATAGTTTAGAAATAAATAAAATTAATCAATGGAACGACGTATAACTTACACCTACCCTGATGCATGGTGTGATTGTGACTATGATTTGTGTTCGGTGTCTGAGTCGTCGAGTGCCGCGTTTGCGTCTGTGCGGATTGCGTGGACCCGGTCTTTACTATTGGCTTCTTCGTCTCAGGACTCGTCTTGACTGGAATACTAGGTACAGTAGTTGCCACAGTTTTTTTTGTAGTCTTACGCAAGCAGGGACACGGAGGATTGTCGACGCTGTCTTTCTTTTGTTCTGCGATTTCTTTCGCGTGCTGATAAACACAAGGACAAGGCTGTGGCTCGTTCCTTCTCAGATCTGTATCCTCCGCAACCCCATTTCGCACATCTTCGGATTGCTGTTTCTCGACTTCCAGACTGCGCGCGTTACACTCGCATCTCTCGTCTTCGCTCTCCGTGCATCCGTTTTCGCTACCCTCGCCGTCGACTCTTTCATTGTTTGTTGGACTATGAAGTTAAAGGAATTAATTATTTATTAATCTGTGAAAATTTTACATTGTGCGCTGCACGCAATCTGTCGTCTATTATCTTGTTCAGTATGTTACCTGATAGACTTCATAGCTCGTTCAGCAAGTATGGCTTTCCTCTTGTATTCATATCCAATTTTAAAGGATTCTAGAAATACACCTGTCAATGGAAACTTAGCGCCGTTGGTACGGCGCTGAAATTCCGTATCCGTTAACGATTCCACGATGTGCGCCAATTGCACAGCTTCATTGCTTATTGATATACTCGGCGTGTCCAGACTTAATTCTGAATTTGGACTTGACGGTCGACTGTCGGAATTTGGAGTTCCGGTGATACCTCGAGTCACGAGAGACAGTAACTGCCCATCGAATTCTCGGAGTTCACTAAAAAAAATTAGATAAAAAGATTTTGTAGTCAGGCAAAGTAGTTCGCGTGACGAAAACAGATCTTAAAAAAATAATTCTAACTTTTCATTTTCCGTCGGTTTGGTCCACATTCTCTGTTGCATGAGTTTCCGCCTGGCTGTAAACATTTCCCAACCTTCTCTAAATTTCCTAACACTCGTCATCCGCTCAGCCTGTTCTCCACTGCAAGGAATTTCATGAAATAAATTTAATCTGTAAATAAATGTCTACGGTAAATCGCGTAAGCGTGAGCTCACTTGTACTTTTCTATAAGTCGTTCCGTCTCCGGCCACGAGTCGCCGATCCTCGTCATCTCATCGTCGAAAGCCAAATATCTGTGCACCAGCTTCTGGTATTCGGCACCTCTGTGCGGTAGTGACTTTCTCAACTGTAACATTACATGCTTCACTGTATCTGCTTAATTTATATCTTCATCCTCACTGAAATTTTAGGTGGAAAGCATTACCTTACCTGTCCTATAAAAGGTTGCAAATTGTCTTGCACCCGCGAATCTGTATACACATAATTCTGGTACAATTTCTTGTTTAAACACTTCCACGTCAGATTGAACTTGCAGAGATACTCTTTTTCCAGAGGCTCGACGAGCGGCGAAATTTTCGAGGTAGCCGAAATCAACGCGTCGTAACCATCCGAGAGTCCTAATAGCATAAAGTGAACGTGTTTCCAGTGAAAAAGTACACTTTCGCTTTTATTTTAATCGCAGACTGCACCAGGGCAGCTGCAAATATATGAGTATAAATACTTGAGGGTAATTTTACGTTTACTCATCGAACTTCCCACAGGGAATTTATACTCTGATGGATATTCAGTGTTACACTTTTCACGGCAAGAGAACCTTAAGCGCAGGAGTTGTTTTGTCTTTTCAAATTTGTTCTTTCTACTTTTTTTTTTTGTGTGTGAACACATGTGATATATTTAGAGAAATGGCCCAGTTCCAATGTGACTGATTATCCGACGGGCCATGGCTATCTTTATATTCAGAAGGCTGTTTGACTCTATTGTCTTTCGTTACACGTTAATGATATTTCTATTGCAAGTGTTAGCGGTGCCACAGAATTATTGCAAACATCCTCTACTGGCAAGATTTACGAATCAGGTGCATATTTCACAATCCTTCAACTTAGCCGAGGCCAAGATACACAACTAGGCATATTATGTTTAGGGTTTTGTTTTATATTGATGCTTGCGTAAGTAGCTCATGGTGTACTTACCGATTAAAAAGACCTCTGCTAAATTATCTATGTGATGATCATGTAATAACGCCAGAAGATGAACCTTTACATCTAATAAAAATTCTTGCACCTGACCCACTAATCTCATGAAAAGTTGCTGTGAGTCCATCTTACATAATCTAAAAAGTGAAATGTGATGATAAAAAAAAAATCTCAAAAAAAGTGAAAAATAGTTAAAGCCTGCTTACTGAATAACTGCACTATGCATAACAGCTGTACAAGGATTATCACTCTGCAGTCGTGGTGATGCTGGAGTACGGGCAGTCTCTACGGCTGTATTAAATACATTTAATATATACTGCCTCAGCTGCAGCCACAGACTTTGCAGTCTTAATGCCTCCTCTAGCTCCGACTTAAACTTTTCTCTACAAAGATAAAAGTTAACAACCACTCTGATTCTTATTCTTGCTTCCTTAAATCAATAAATTCCAAAACAGTACTCACCTCTTAACTTTACAAGTGTCACAGGAACAGTTGGCTTTAGTATGCCTTGGTGGACTACCAGGGTTCAGTGACAAATCGAAGCAACCATTAGTGAGCGAAGTAGAATTTACCCTACCAGAGGATAATTCATCGTTCTGATGATCATCCTCAATGCGGAGAGCTTCACGTTGAACGATTTGATCGATTGTCAAGCACTACAAGTTCAAGACAAAGATAAATAAGAACGTAAAAAAGATTTAATAAAACAGCATTAGCCCAGACACTACATAAGACCATGAAGATGAGACTAGATATACCAAGGCGGATACGAGGAAATCGTTGGCAGAAGGTGAAGGTTCATCGTGATCAGTATCAGCAGCTCCATCGGCCTCCTGACGTTGATCTCGTAGAGGAGGATCAACGGGTGCATCAAGGCCGCCACAAAGAATATCCTCAGTGTGTTCCTTCGCCAGGACGTCACCCATTGCGGCAGCCTCACGTTCCGTGGTCCTCTCACATTGACTATCCTCATTACCGTCGCAGCCGCTCATCTTCTTAACACGCAAAATCTCAATGCCACTTTGTAAGATGTTCACGCGATCCTCAAGCGCGTAACACGGCAATCGATACGTTTTTCGGGTTTCTGACGAGCGGCGTAAACACCTACAGCACATAGCATCAACATTCGCTCAATATGGCGGCTCGCGTGCTCACACATACTATGCTTAACTATGCTACTGCACTATAATACGCGCCATGCCCGAAAGATGTAGCTTCGGTGAGAACCTGCGCAACAGTACGAGTAGGGAGATTGTCAATCAGCCGATTCTCATGGCAGAGATGAGTAGCAGAGACGAGTGGGGAGACGCACAACGCTATGGTTTTAGACGATACAAAAAACATGACGCTAAATCGTAGCGGCGAGTCCGGGAGTAGGATCTCGTGATCATCGCCTCCGTCGATAATGCATATCCCGTCGTAGACGAGTTGAACGTGATCGCGAACGTGTAGCCTGGTCGGCAGAGGTTCTCCGCAACTTACCGCTGGTTACCAGAGAAACCATCAGAACGGGGCCGCTCATCGGATATCGACTAAATATTTTTGTTCTTGTAATCTTAAATTCGAGTGCACAGTGTAGT
>JARQTH010000707.1:742-153291 GCA_030142595.1 Trachelus iudaicus
AGAGAGAGAGAGAGAGAGAGAGAGAGAGAGAGAGAGAGAGAGAGAGAGAGAGAGAGAGAGAGAGAGAGAGAGAGTATCTATGCTCGCGGTCAAGAATGCACTGACAGTTGCATCACGATAATCGACATACGAACTACAGAACAGAATTTTCGAAAGCGAAACATGTCAAACGATTTGAAAATAGAGAAGAATAGGATCACTGGTATTTATCTTCAGTCGATGAATAGTATTAATTTTTTTTTTTTTTAATAAAGAAAAAGTAATTCTAAGAAGGTGACAGACCGGCCGCGAAGTAATCGGGGAATCCATGGCGAGTCACGCGCAAAGTTGCGGACCGGTCTGACGTCTTTAACACAAAGTGCAACCATGACGCGCGCTCAGACCACTTTCAAGAACACGACTGTTAGATTCGTATTGTCAATTTGTTACACCGATCTAGTAAATGAATATTCGTTTTGGTACATCAAGATATAATGGGTGCGAACAATGAGAGAACCGGATGAAGTCTTCCTATACAATTGGATGGTTAAGTATGTGAATTTACGACCAATAGATAGAGTAAAATTATCATTTTTATCGTTCAACTTTGAATATAAATAAGAAGTGCTTATATATTGAAAAGAGTAATTTTATAATTGCATGATTAAATTATAACAGTGTTAATTATTCCCCTCGTCACCCTGGTCATAGTTATTTTTATTATCCGACTTTATTACGCTATTGCGAATGTCGCTTGGTTTGAATTCGCGATGACGCGAAGACGAAGGACTCAGGATTATAAATAATTATTCATATCGATGACAATGAGCGAGGAATCTAGACTTTGAGATTGATATTTTTCAGAAAGCTAATTATATTTAATTGCTAATTCCAGGACTGCTGTATAAGGAATTATCACGTGACTCTGGCCGCGCACAACGGAATATTTTCCAGTAAGCCGCTACGGGTTAAGGTTAAGGTTTAATCGTGGAGTACGAAAACTTCAACTAAATGAATAAACGCGGAAAAGTTTTCGTTTTTAATAAAAGGAATGATAATGATTGCTCGAAGGTAGCAGCAGTGGCTCTATAAGTATAAAGGGAAGCCGTCGATTGACTCTCGATGGTCTGCCTCAATGTTCTCTATTGATTTTAATCGTAAGGTGCGATTGCGAGCCGATTTAAAAATCGAGTACAAGACAAATAGCGAAATAGCTTCGGCTCGATAAGTACTGATGGTCTACATAGGATTTAATAGAGTTGCTGATAAATTGACGCCACGGATTCTTTGGCCTGAGTAAAACGCATCAATAGGGAGGGCAGGTGAGCGTAAGACGACCCTGGACTATTTACCCTTCGATCGGTAGATCGGTTTAATGCGTAGTTCCATGATGCCGATGATGGATATTGCCAGTCGTTGGTCCACAATAGTTTTTGTGAAAATTTGTTTAGCAACCTTCGTAACTTCCTACTGTTATGTACATGCCTAAGAACCGAAAAAGAGAAGAGACTTGCAAGGCGACGTGTACAGCAATCAAAATAATGAGAGCGTACAAACTGTTTTTATTTATTTCTTCTAAACACGTAATCTCCACCTCCGTTCCAAAGTTCAAATTGTTACCAATGCAAAGTTTTGATAATCAAACTTCCAAGACGACATCACTCTGGATAACAATTGTATCCCTTTTAGACGTACAATATTTTTGGAACGCAGCTAGGAATTTCAATTTATATTGACAATGTGCTTTAACAAACGTATTCGCAATAAAAAACGAAAAAAAAAAAAATTGATTTCTCATCCAAGTCGCAATTTAGCATATAAATTTAACATGTACGTGCGTTAGATGTTGTAAAAATCTTAAGATCCATTTAGATTAGATTAGCTACTCCGAGTACAAAGCTTCGTGTACACGAGAACCGCGCGTTGCGAACACATATTTTTCTTCGTTCTTTTCCTTGGCTGCGTCACGCGACGCTTTCAATGGGAAGCTGCGCGAAGGATCTTGAAACAGGAAGTTGCTGTTAGCGACAGTCACACGTGACCCATGTAGTATCTTTGAATCTTTCCGTTATCGGCTCGGCGGCTGAGCTTCTCTGTACAGTTATTCAAGACATCGTTAATGGCATTGGAATACAGAGACGCGAGGCAGGTCAACCGGATATGTCGAATGTTCTTGTACTAAAGTATGTACAGTGTCATCGAGCGAGATTCTTATCACTCATTACCTCGTTAGTCTTATCATCTCACAGAGGGACGCAAGGCAGCACCGAGCGACGGCAGGCTCAAAAGTGGAAACAGATATCACCATCCAAGATACCCCTGTCCGGGATAGTAGTCAAAGAGCGTCTAACCATTGTCAGACATTTTCTGCTGGCCACGTAGCTCCTTGATGCGAATCTCGTTCATGTAGGCCGAGAGTTCGTCGTCCATCAGACTGGCGTCAACGTCTCTCAAACTGCTGTTGCTAATGTTGCACGCCGTCATCGAGTACTCCTCGCGATTCTCATCGATATCGGTAACAGCGTTGTCCTCGATCCCGATTGGAATCGTACAAGTCAATTTACCAGCCGATGACTCCAACGACTTCCTTCTGGCCAACCATCCGAAAAGAGTCCACCACTTTGACGAAGGGCCGTATCCATTGTTCCTGCTTTCACCGTACCTCCTGACACCGACGATTCCCTGCACCTGAAACCCTTCGTCCATGTAGGAAATGTTTCGTATCCCCAACCCGTTTGCTGGTCGAATCGCGCAAATCGGACGCGACTGCTGGTCGTTGGTGCGTTCCTGTAAAGGCAGAATCGTGCGACTGGACTGACCGGAGAGCGAGGTGCTGGTGGTGTCGGTGGCGCCGATTTCACCAGAGAAGGTTCTGCGCATAGATGGCGGAGCTGCTTGCCGCCCGGCGCAGATGGGCAAGGCCTGAACTCCTGGTACGTCGGAGGATCCAGGATCAGTGCAGACCACTATTCCCGTTCCTGCTCTGCTGCTCTCCTCTCGTACGGAATTACCCGACCAGTCCGTGCTCTCTTGAGCTCCGCCTGTTCCGGCGTTTCTGCATCCGAAAATGCCAGCTCCTCCGCGCTGCTGCGAGCGCGACAAACTCGAATACGAACGTTGCTCTCGCTGACTGGCCAATCCGGTCGCTCTGCAGCATCTCGCCAGCGTTTCCTAAAGTCAAATACAGTACGAGTTAGTAATTATGAGTTATGCTGTTGTCGTGTGCGTGCGTGCGAATGGCTGTCTAAATATTTTCGGCTGAAGTGCAAAGCAGAAAAGGATATAGCAGTAAGAATAAGTGATGCATGAGAAGATAAGGATCACGTGCGAAATAATATTGCAATCGAATAATCGCTGATTATTCGAAAATAAAAATTTGTCAAATCCGCAGCATCTATTGCTAGCAGATTTCGCTGAACCGGTTAACGCGATGCGTCTATTACGCAGGACTCAACTACAATTGGCTGATGAATGTATGATAGTTGGTCACCCACTGTCGTTAGATTGTAATACATCGAATGGGTAATAGGAAAAGGGAGAGCATTTCGCTTTGAAAGACTGATTGCAAGTACAATGTTCAGCTTGAAATCGTTTCTTAAGCCATAACTCACCATGAACGCTTCTCGGAACTTGTTGGACATGATGTTGTAGAGGATCGGATTGATGGTGGTCGAAACGTAGTATAAGACGCCGGACACGTAGGTAAATAGAAGGTAAAGAAATTCCATCCAAGGACTGTTTGAATTAATGTGATCTGCCGAGTTGGTCCCATAGATGGCGATAAGTCGCTGCACGTGAAAAGGCGCCCAGCATATAAAGAAGGCTAGCACTACGGCAACTAAAAGAAAAAGAAACAAACGAGAGTAAACAATGAAGGACTCTACGCACTTATTCAAACCCCCCGTAGGCTCTTCCGGTGACATTTCAATTATTCTACTAAGCTAAATTTACGCATCATAGAATGAGCCGTCAACATATTTTTTTATTTATGTCTTTATAGATTAAAACTTATAATATACTCGTGATTAATTCTCAAAAATATTTGACCCAGTATTTTTAGATCTCCGAGTTTAACGATAAAACGCTTTAATTAATCTCCAATGATTTTGTAGAAATATACTTTTGTAAAAGAAATCAAAAGAAGAGACATTTTGTTTTCCTCGGCCTAAATAAATTGACTAAATAAATTATCAAGAACTTCTGCTTGCAGCTATTTTCTTGGAAAGTTTAAATCTTCGGGATAACGAGCAAGAACCAGACGAACGGTAGCTTCCCTGGATGCATCGAGCTCCTGACGGATGGCAGGTAGCGATAAGCGCCCCTGCGAAGAGGAAGCTCGATTAACGTTAGCAAAGACACATTAACATTCCTACTGCTGAGGGTGCATCCTAACGTAATTTTGAGTTTCTTCGAATGTTACGGGTCGCTCTTAAAACAAATATCTGTTTCGCTCTGCCTTAAAGATCGCACTTTTTAAAAGAACTTTCGATTTAACCTGCTCCCTATTTACGGGGAGTAATCGAATATTTGTATGTGTGAACGCACGGATGAATATATATATATATATATATATATATGATTTGATATACGAAAAACTTGAAATATTCAACTGGACACACGATGCACGATGAATACAAATCCAGGAATAAATCTCTACGACGACGGAAATTGCCCAGGACACTCTTTAGGGAGACAGTATTATCGGTCGAAAAGTACGTATGTACCCGACTTTTCAAAAGTCCCATACTCCTTTAATCCTATTGAGCAGCTTTCAAAGCCGAACGATATCAGAGAGAAAGTTTCATGGCTGCTCGATAGCCAGCCAAGCGCGCTCGCACGTTCGAGCTCCCATATGTATAGCTACGCTGGCTTTGGCGTTACTTGGGCAATTTAGTGAATTTTCGATATCAGGATGAGCGGATGACACTCGTATCAGCGATAGCGATACAGGCGTATACGGCGTCCGTGAGTGATTTTCGAGTAAACTGCGACGTCGTAGCTGCTACGTTTCTGGATTAGTTCGTAGTCCTGTTTGCTTGTGCCAGCCGTCTGCACCGTTGCAGGGCCGAGGGATCCGAGAATTTTCATCTTTATCGTAATCATTAAGACTATTTGAGAGTCTTGAGATTATTTGTTCCTGAAGTTGGCTTTACGAGATAATCTGACAGGATAATCATTTAAATCTAGACTTTGCAGGACATTCAGCGTGGTATCGGTTACCGTTGGAAACTAACTCGCGGTAGAAAATAAGTTGCATTTTCTAAGCGCTGTAGTGACGAACGTGCAAGCGTGCCCGCTACGTACTCCTGCGCTTTGTCTGTGAATATTAACCAGTAAATTTAAGTAGCTCTGTGCCCCTTCCCTTTCCCTCCCCCACCCCCACCACCCAATCGCATCCCCATACAAGCTATCATGCTGGTAGCACAAAGCGGAAAAACCGTCGTATCAGACGGCAAAAGATATGAATATCCGTGAGGTAGCTGCGATTAAAGCTATAGTTTATACTCGAGGTGCCAGTAACGTTTAAGCTCTGGAAAAGTCCTGCAAGCTCCTTTCCCTTAAAACTCATAAAATGAAGATCCCTCGAAAACTGATTCAAACAGTTTTTTTTTTCAATTTCTTTTTTCCCCGAAAACTTCAAGCACTGGAATCAAGATGGACGCCCATTCGACTCTACCGTCCGCATGCACCTTTTCATATGCATAAATGAAGTTATCGTTTTATTTATCAGCGAATCTGCCGCTCTTACCAAAAGTTCTTCGCGACCCGTCACGTTCGTCTCCCCGTCTGGCGGCGGCTTTGGCTCTCAGACGAAAAGCACGCAAAATGAATTCCAATGCAAAACGCAGAAAGTGCAAGGCTGGCTCTGCAGCAACTGCGAAATGGTCTCGCGCAGCGGTTTATTATTAATTTTGACTTTTTTTTTGGAAAAATTTCATCTAGCAATCCATAATACCCGTGGGGACGAGTGAGGGGGAGCCTCAACTACGATCAATCGGGTCGCTCAATCCGATCGACGCCGATTGAGAGGAACGCGCACCGTCACGGCTCCCGTTCTTGCCAGCCAAGTGGGACGTCTTGTAAAATTCCTAGGATCTAGCTGCACGCAGAGAAGTGACTATTCTTGTGGAATAAGTCGCAGACTTCTGTGTGTGCGGCATTCGTCTGAAAGATAAATACATGTTATAGTTATCCTTGGCAATGTTTATCGTAATTTCAATAGTAAAAGAGTTGTAAAAAAGGAAGTACGCGTAACGACGGAATGGCAAATGCTTACGCGCCTATGGACAATGTTTTTCCTGCAACGGATATTCATATTTTTATACATAGAATCCCGACTCCCTTGGCACGAGCGGATACACGAGAAAGGAAGAAAATTGCAACTGAATGGATATACGCATAAAATAATGCATTTCAATGAAAGAGCTCGCAGGTCAAGTGGAAAACTCAAGTCGCAATCGGATCATGCAAATAAGATAATCCAGCGATAATTCACGCTCGATAATTAATCGAGGAAAATGATCGCGATTGACATGAGAATAAAATGCTGTCAGGCTGTACGTATAATTGACCAATAAACTTTTCAATTTCCACGGAAGCCTCCTTCGTTGGCTGTTGACGAGGGGGGGGGGGGGGGGCGAAACGAAGCAGGAATCAGAGGGAAGAATCCGATTTACGATATTAAGAATATTTGGGAATATTAATACAACACAATTTGTGATATCCTGGTCTAGCTGCAGAAGCCACCGACGATCGCTGTCCTTCGGCTTTCCATCGTCCTGACACTTGCGATTACATCGACCTTGTCGCCATGAATTCGAGGACTCCGTATGGGATCCGATTAACGAGCAGCCCACGAGGAGAAGTGCTCCCGTTATGACTGATGGAGTCGTTCGGGCACTTTCGAGCTCCTATATAAAATCGAATAGCAGCAGCAGCAGCAATAGAGTGTTTTCGCGACAATAATCTAAGCCCTAAGCAATGGGGAGTGTAATACAACGTAGAGACACGATATTACCTTTCGTTTATGAACCAGCGAATACTATAGGGCGGCCAATAGAAGAATTGGTCCAAAGGACTCTCCAGGTCGTCGTGCCAAATTAACCAACAATTTACGATAAACGTTGACTCTGTCCTGCTGATCTTGCTACTCGTGCTTCGGATGTCCAAACGATTACCGATTGTCAATCGGATTTAAATCGTCTCCACGTGTCTGCTTCATTCAGTCGCTGTTTGCCTGACTGCTTGTAAGCTTCGTTCCCGATTCAAGATTTTCGATCTACGTTCGTGTCAAAGGGCGTCTTGGCGATTTATCACGAGGCAGCCGGAAAGATTTTCATAGTCTTCACGATCATTCGCTGATACAGAGTTTTTAGTATACGATCGCGCGGGACGTTGATGGTAACTTTCAGCTAGCATTGCAATCTGTATCCCATATCCACGCTGTGAAACCCAACGTCACGGTTACGCGAATAGCCAAGGGTATACGAGGAGCGTCGAGTTGTTTGGAAATTTTTGAAAATTATTTGAATCCAGAACGTCGTCTTCGATTCGAAAATTCTGCCGTCGAGTCCAGCCGCGTCGTCGCGCCTTCGTCAATATTTCTTTGAGGCTTTGCCTTCAAGGAAACAGCTTGTAGCAGAAGCGTCGGGCCTACCAGTCGAACGAGTTCGCCGTTTTGGGAGTCGCTAGAAATTGGAAACTTTGGAAGGTCGTGCGAATAGCGCGATTAATTGCGAGGCTGCGTATTGGCAAGATCGATCGAGGCAAACCGGCATTTAGCACTGAATTTTGCACCGAGGACACTCTGTGGTCGACGGGGATCGGCCACGTCGAAATTAGGCGGACGTGGCAGGGATTGGCTAATCAATCCTTTGGATTGAATCCTTTTAAGAACAGATGTGTACCCAAGAGCTTCCGTTGCCTTTTTTTTTCTTCTTCTTATACTCCGGCCGCACTTTGCGTGTAATCACTAATTGATTTATTAACCTCTACCGGACTTTCTTTTTCATATATTGTATTTTGCTTCGCTTGGACTTCACTTTTTGACTTGTTGACACTACAATGGACCTCATAGTAATTTCGTGGCGATCCATCTTACTACATCGTCGTCTTTTACCTTATGATCTTGATCGTATAGATCGGACTAGGCACTTTGGACATCTTGTTTATAATGGGAAAAGGTAATCGAGCACGTACGACGACGCTTTTCGTGGGAATTATAAGTTGCAAATTACTTATTGGCATTCTACACCAGCTCAGGTTCATTGGGTTACATTGCATTGCAGATCCATCAATAAAAACATAATTAAACGATTACGACGTAACTCAAGAATTTCAAACGTCAAAGCGCAAATGAATGACGCGTCTTTATAGACCTACGTCTGCGCCCAAGCCCGTGAGTCGATCGTTATGTCAAGTTTCACGATAAAGCGTATCCTATGCTTTCAATTCCATAATTTTAAAATAATAACTGGACGTCACTTCAAACGTCGAAAATTACCTGGGCCTTTAACAGTTATTATTGCTTCTATCAATTTCGGCCAATTTCCTTTCTACGGTATCAAAAACTTTATTCTCTATATACGCAAGTACTGCAAGTACGCGTGGTCAGTAGGAAGATCTTTGTGAGATTAAAGAATTGCAAACGGCAAACGAAAGGGGAAAGGTGTAAAGATAAATTTATTGGAGCTCCAAATTTCGCGGCTTATATCTGATAGAATGACTAGTAGGTTTAGCGTGGGAAATGCGAATCAAACGAATGCAGATTTTGCCTTTTGTTTTGCCCGTTATTCAAAAAGATATAAAGCCTAACCACTTTATGCAGCACGCGCGTATCAGTGGCTGCACTGCGCTATGTATATGTATACTTTTCTGTATAATTTCGATTCTCAGCGAGGCCGCCGATGCCTGCTAAGCGCGTTCAGCGCGGAATCCTATTGACTTTCAAAATACGTCTTGGACGGAGTCCGACGGGCCGATGCATTGTCTCTTATAAAATGCGAATATGAAATTTCTTATACGTAATGCGAGATACGTGTCGACGGCACTGAGATCGTTGTGCGCGTATTCGGTAAGACCTGCGAGATTTACTTATATATATATATATATACTTATACGATCAGCATTATTTTACTTTGTTTATTATCCTCGTCATTATTATTATTATTATTTTTTAAAAGACTCTATCCATCCGCTTTGATAATTACGATAATATGAAACACAAAATTAATCCCAATGAGAAGCATTACGGCAATGATAATTGCGAGTCGGTTACCGGATAATTATATGTATAAACAGCTATCGTATTTTCTTTCTTTTTAATCAAACAAAAAATTGGCAATCGACGGTCATCGGAGCAATTAATCAATAACTCAATGATTCTAGGAGCGCAGTCCTTGCTGCATAAATTACGAGAGTCCAGATATCTCTGTTATCTGTAGAGATACTTCGAATTCTCGAAACTGTTGGACAAACATTATGCAGCCCGTGGTCTGGATCGTCGATATTCTTGATGCACGTGCACACGACTTTCACACATGGTGCGGCACGATTCAATACAAGCACGCGTGCAACCGGCTCGGGTGTTTATCGAGGAGCGATATTAAAATTGACTTCCGACGTTCATTAAAGTCAAAACAAATTCAAGAGAGCGGCCGTTCCATTTAATAATGACCACCAACAGGTACGACGCCGCCGCCTTTCGGACTATCGAAACTCATGGAAAAGTCAATTGAATAAAAGGCATAAATCATGAGACCGATGACACTGGGAATTCTGCTTGAACTACGTTAATCTGTCTTCGACGATTCCATACTCACCGAGCATCTTCAGAACGCGTCTCGAGGACTTTCCCGCATGATGACGACAGTTCCGGTCTCTGTGCGTCGAGTTCCGATAAGACTTCCTGGCGACGTAGTTCTTGCCAGAGTCCCTCTTCATCATGTTGGACTGTCGAAGCTTCAGGCCAATCAGAACGTAGAGGACGGTGATCAGGATCATGGGAACCACGAAGAAGAGGAAGGTCGAGAGTTCGAAAGAGTGCTGAATTATTTCGTTCTTGAAGGTGCACATTAGGTAATCAGAATTTCCACTAGGATCGGCGACGATGCCGAATTGCAGCGCCTGCGGAATGGCAAAGGACGCGGCGATAAGCCATATCAGTAGGATGAGCTTGATCGCGCGCGACAACTTGGACATCGTCTGCGAGAGAAACGGATGGCAGATCGCGACGTATCGCTCTATCGTGAAGGCCGTGATGGTCAGGACCGTCGCGTTGGTCGACGTCTCGGCGGCCAATCCTCGTAGGACGCAGAAGACTTCGCCGAAGACGTAACGGTACTTGGACCAGACCAGGTAAATCTCGGCCGGCAGTCCTGCCACCAGCAGCAAGAGGTCCGAAATTGCCAGGCTGAAGAGGTAATAATTCGTTGCAGTGTGCATCGACTTGTTGCGCGCTATCACGATGCACGTGCTGACGTTCCCGACGAGTCCGGTCAGGAATATCGCGACGTAGATGATGCTTATCGGGATCACCACGTAGAGAGGGTCCCGGGGGGGATCGTAAGGATTCGATGGCACGCCGCTGTCACTCAAATTTCCATCCTCCGTTTCCACTCTTCCGGCCGAGCCCGACCCCGACCCCGACCCAAGGAAGAGGCTTCCGTTTGTCCTCTGGAATAACTCTTCCTGGGCTTCGCGCACGAACCCAAGGGTCGTCGGCAGCGCGATTTCAAACGAATTTTCCATTTCAGTTGGTACCTTGGGATTTAACGCACGTCAAGTCGCGGCTTGGGTCCAGATGATCACGATGACGACGGCATTGTTAATTTTGACAGTTTACCGTCCACAGTTGCTCATCTTCTCCGGTTGGACCCTTGTCAAAAGTTTTTGATGCTTATTCGGCTTTAACAAACTTTAATCGCGATGTCACGCTTCGCCGAGGAGAGAACGACGACGCCTCCTCGCGTCGATTCGCACGGCGCCACGAGAGACGACTGCAGCGAGCGCGCGACGCCTGCGGACAAGATGAACGGATTTACGAAGCGCGCGCTCTTCCCGACGCCGACGCCGACGCCGACGCCGACGCGAACCAGGGTCACCGTATGCGATATTAGAGGATTTTCCATGTGTTATTGCGACGAGATTCTATTTCTTATTCCTCTGACATGTTCGCACTTCTACTACTATGTTTGTCTCTCCTCGAAGTTGCCAGAATTGGAATTTTACGAGGGATACTCACTCGACTTTGGTCTAGGAGGGATTTTTGTTCCTTTAAATTGGGATTCCGAAAAACGAAAGCTACGCCCACACACGTGCGCCTGTTTAATAAACGGTGCAGTAATAATATAGTCCGCGTAATTTGTGAGTTAAATCGATTAAGGATGCCAATCTCCGACCTTGAAGTTTACGTGCGCTTTGTTTTTTTTTTTTTCTACATTTATTCCCTCTCTCATCAAGTTATTATTCTTAAGCGTTTTCATTGCGCTATATATAAGTATTTATCATTCCTGAATTTTATTGCCAACTCATACGAATAAATGATGCATCTGGGTGCACTGCACGTGATAGAGTGTAAATACACTTCCTTTGTTTCCTGCGATTTCATGAAAGTCATACAAAATCAAAGGGAAACCGAAACGTTTTCAGGTATTTACATCTTTTTCGGATCGATCCTGCAAAATTACGAGAATCTCAAAGTAAGCTAAAGGCGTTTGGCCAAGATTCATTGACGCGCCGTCCCGTGCACGTGCCAGTCGTGTCTATCGAGTGTGCACCCAGAGAATACATAGGAGAATGGGCGGGGAAGAATCGGGATCCCGTAGAATTCTTCAGCTTGAAGGAGTCGACGGACGCCATTAACGATCTGGTTATTAGGAGTCGGGCCACGAAAATTGGTCCTCGTTCCAGTCGCGTAAAACGATTTCATAGGAATTTAAAGATAAAGGAAAAATTTGTCGAGTATCAGTGGGAGACATATGGCTGTCATATTCATGCAGCTATATCTCGGTATTTCGTCGAAAGAGAATGGGGTCCTTTCCGATAGGCGATATCAATCTGATTGCCGCGGCTGCTTCGGTATTCGGCAAACACAGAGCGGAATTCGACAAGCACCGATTTTTGGCGCCTCTTACTCTAACGGTTAGAAATTTACGAGGAAATTAGGACGAAATTAGTCCGCGCCAGATGGCCCCAGTGGCCGCGTAGCCACCCAGGCGCGATATCAATCAGCCGATAGTTGCTCCTACGAATAAAGGGAAACTGCTCAAGGTAGAATTACGGGAAAATTATCGCGAACTGTGCTTTAAGAAATTCCAGTCATAACCTATGAGGACTCGTCGTACATTGCGCGTAACTTAGGAATCTCGTGTAATTTTGGTGCAACGCCACGCACAGCGGGCCCCAGTCTTCCGGCAGGTCGAAATTTCATTAGAATGTGCGTGTGCACTGTATTATAATTTTTCTTTAAGGTGGAATAGTAGTTGAATAGATGTTCGTTTTTTAAGGCCATCGGGCGAATTCTCATTAAGATGGCTATCGCAAATTTACGATTTCATTAGAGAGATGTACTCGACTTCTTTCGCCATTGCTCTTCCAATTGATATTGATATTGAAATTGCGTCCTTAACGGCCTCGAATTACTGTACCCGGTGGACCAGTCGAACTTATCGATCGGTAAAACCGCATCTACGAAACGCATCAAATCCAAATCACTCGAATCAAAACACCTTCCAAGGGAATAGATTGGCTGCTCTCCGTTGCTCCTTCTCAACCATCGAGTCAGCCATCGGTTTTTCTTATTCTTTTCTCGAAGACTCGGCTACTTCCAAATTAACACGTTGCATTAGAAAGTTTCATCTCGTTGGATCTGATCTCTCCTATCCTTTATGTTTCTGCGTTCGATTAAAATAGAAAATCTCATTTCGCGAACTCTGTGAACCATTAACGAAAATCTACTATTCTTTCCGTGAAATTTCATTGATGAAAATCGGAATGCTGTAAGGAATTTCTTAAAGGCAAAAAGGTATACTACGCTGACAATACACATTGCGGAAGTTGAAAGGATTCGAAATCCCATTACGAATTCGAAAATGGCTCCAGCTCTTTTGCTGCCTCAGCTGTTCCAAGGCGGAAGGGCAGCGTGATGCACGCGAGAGTAGGGTGCGGGCTGCTAATTGCGAGGTCCTCCTGTAAACCATGAAATTCGGTTAGGACAAGTTAGGAAGTTCCACAAGTGGTGTGCGTGTCAAATAAAAACGATCGACCCAGTTTTTCCATTTCTTTGACATAGGAATTATCGTCGCGGAGGCCATTTTGTTCGCATCGTTTAGCTGGTTTCAAGTGGACCTTTGCTTCCCTTCGCTCCGCCTGATCGTCCTCCAGTCGATTCATCAGAGCGACGGCTGACTGGCGAGTCGCGCGCGCGTCACACCGACGCCTCAAATAACCACGAGGAGCCCGTCGATTCGCTTTTATCGGGACTGAAACACCATCTATTTAAACGGTCGTTCTAATTTTAGGCACATTTTGACAAATGGCATCACGTCATCAGCGTCGAGCAAGGTGCGTGCAGTGCGTGCAGTCCTTATGTTTTCGTTATCGAAGAGCTAAAAATATCGTGTAAATAATCTCGAGGGAGAGATTAGAATGTGCAAAAAGAAGGAAATTTCAAGACTACGCGAGAGTCGTTCGTCGTCGAGTCGTGCGGCAGCTTCCCGCGCGAGAACAAAGACGTTCCATCGGCCTAATTGTGATGAAATCTACTGTGAATTTCTGTTTCTGACAGGAACTGCCGCAAGGCTGAATTTAGAAAGGCTATTCAGTAGCGGTACGTCCTTCGATCCTTCGATCCTTCGATCCTTGGCTTTACGCGCAAAGTCACTCGAATAGGCCCCGGCAATGTTATTGCTCCCCAGGCTGTCGCCGCGAGCGATGGCCGCGTGCACAAGAGAACGAGGAGACACGTAACCGTAATTTAGGCTTTCAAATTATAGTCCGGATTTGCTCTTCCGGATTAGGTCACGTTTGCTAATCCGACAGCTGTAGTAGATTTCGGCTCTGCAATAAATAGCGCCTATCCAGATTGCGAATTTCTTTGCCCACGAGCACCGTCGCACTGAGGACGCAGGTTGGATCGGTTGGACTGGTGAATCGGTGCAGTATCGATCGACTGAAGTTCAAGAGAGCAGAACAGATAGGAAGATCGGCTTGCCGATCGTTATTGTCTGATTGTCTTCGTTATCGTTCGAACGTGCTTGTGCCTCCTCGATCGAGTACCTGACGACGACTGATCATGTAAATCGGCAGTTGGCTAAACAAAATAACCGAATCGCTGCTCGCGTTTGCGGTCTCCAAGTTAACAATTAAAATTTATTAAGACGTCCGAGGTAGATCCTTAGGATGTTTCTCAGCCGTGGCTTCCCTCGAGTCAAACCATCGCCCCGGCCGTGCATTTGAAATCGCGGAATTATAATGCGCAAAAGAAATGAATGGCAGAACTGTAAGTAATCATAAGTAAACACGCGGAGAATGAAATGCTGCTCTAGATATTTCGATGTACAAGTATATAATTCTCTCCGGCATTGCGACAAAGTCTGCCCTTCGGATGAAGAAACTTTTATCCGAGGAAATTACTGTGGACCGAGTGCTGCCTCCGGCCGAGTTGCTCTAATGCGTGGTCTTAGTTTTAATTTTACTCGACGGTCCGATCGCCATACAAATTTCTATCCTTTTTCTGTCTCCTCCTCACTGCTTTAACTGAGTTATTTACTCGGCACGATTCATCCTGCACGATGTTATGAATATTGGCTAAATTGAAACGATAATTCATGATGCCAGCCGTAGGAAAATTTGCCATTAGCAAAGGTTTTTCGAGGAGGATAATGCTTGGCAGATCAATGGAAATTAATGGAAAATCATTCGTTACCTCTGGCTGAGAAAAATTGGCAATGGAAAATTGTCGTACCGGCAGATTCGAAAGAGCCTCCTCACAGAATATTTTGACGAGTCGATTTCAATTGTCTGCTGTTCCTCGGCGACCCCTCGCGATCTTACAATAAACCATATTTCACTGTTCGTAATCTGTATTCGATAACCGCTGTATTTTACGATCTATTTTATGTATGTATACCATAGGTAGATGCGTAACGCTCCCGTATACACATTGCGCGGGGTCTTGTGAAACTGTCAAGATAGACTTCCTTGCAGCTTTTATTTCGACGAGAGCAGTTGCGCGTTCCTATGCAGAATGGCTCCGCTTCTCCCACTTCGCCGATAAATGTGCAAATATCCAGCCATTATTAGAATAATTTCGTTATTCCTCGTGCTCGTTGGATGCTAGAAGAGTCGTCATTTTCAAAATTCCTTAAGATTAATTAAATTCCAATACATCCTAGAAACCATTCAAATTTCGTACGTGGGATAAATATTTTTTCTCGAAGCTCAGCTCTCTCGTTCTACGCTGCTTTTTCAAGACTCGGGTCGTCCATGTTTCTCCGAGGTGTCTGTCCCTCGTAGGAGAATTTCCGTGTTTTTCTTAGCCGATGCACAGAATCTGTTCGACTCGACTGTAAGAACAGTGCCGTATATTAAATATTAAAGCTTGTAAATTGAATTACCTCGCTATCTAATTGGACAATGTGATGGCGCACTTCCGCGATAAAATAGTGACTGCGACCATTAATCACGGATAATAATAATACCTGAATTAAAATGTATTATCGATTTATTAATGCTCTTATATGTCCTAAGGTATAACAGAATACAATCACTGCCATTGAAGAAAGACCAAGTAAGAATCCAAGATTGACGAATCAAACATAACGGACCCATAGTTATTCGATAGAGACGGTAGAGACGCTTCAGACGCACTCTAGAAATCAAATGGACTGAAAAATCTAAGACGGCGCTTCGGTAATCTTCAATAAAAACGAAGTTGAGTTGAGTTGAGTTTTCCCAAGCGCGTGCAAATACTTTGATTGTTTTTCCAGGAGCGAGTGGCCTCGGTTGTTTATAAATAGGATCTTGCCAATAGTGCGTGGACCGAAGTAGGAAGGAAGTCCACCAGTGAGAAGAAGCGAGGGAGGAGGTTGTACGGTTTCCGTTCGATCGAGTGCATCGCTCGTGACGCATTGGCCGCTTCTATGAAAACTGCACGAATAGCAGTAAAAGGGCTGGCAAGCATGTAAGAAGGATCGCAGGAACGTGTGATTGCACGTTCCGTTATGCAGTCGGCATTATATCATAACGGAACTATGTTCGGGGGGGGATCTTTACCGCTTGACAGCAGACGTCACTACCTGAAATGATTGATCGGTGAGATTGAAAAGATCGATCAACTGGTAGCTCGAATTAAAAATATTCCGTCGATTTACCTCAAACTGATTGGTGACACCCTGGTACGGGTAAACGCCCCCTAAGATATATCGGTAATGACCGTTGTGCCTTATGCGATAATGACCCGGTTTGACGTCTTCGGGAACCTTCCACGAGATGCGGACCTGACTTGATCCTAGGACCACCGACGTTCTCTCCCAAACGAATCTGGATATATTTCAAATTCTTTAGATATTTTTATCTCGGGCTTTCTACGCCGATAAGATACGTACGTCGTCTCCCAATCAGCATCCGTCGCGACGGTAGTCCATGTCTCATCGTCGTTTAGCCTTTCAACAGTCAGGAAGGTACTTCCGGTCATGAGATTGTTCCTGGGATGCCCGGAAACCTGAAATTTCAAAGAACATCAAACGGATAACGAAGGGCTTAACTGTCGAGTCTTAATATTTATATTATCAGGGAAAATTCTTATGACGTGAATTCAGTTTGGTTCGAAGTTTGCACGTGGGCAGCCACGACGAAGACACTGTAAGTGGAATCTCTCGAAAGCCTTCAGAAGTTTAACACAATCTTTCCCAATATGAACTTTGGCTTTTCCTAGGACCTTTTGGGAGTGCAGAGTTTCACCGTGCGGCGCCTACAGGCATCTCAGCTAAGAGTGATGGAAGCGTCTTTCTTGGAGCAAAGCCGGACGATCAGAGAAAAAATTATTTCCTAAGGCCAGTTCACATTGATATCCTTTATATTTATCGAATGAGTCGAGACAGTATGCAATTATGGATGCCGGCACAACTGACGCTTGCAATGGAAATATTTAAACACGTATTATACATATATGTATATCCCCATCGAGATCTCAAGTATAGGTAATGTTAATCTGACTAAGCGCGCTGTGTTTACGTTCCTCCTTCGGGATGGGAAGTGCCCTAGTGGTATCTATACTGTGCGATTGCGTCCTTGCAATAACCTACATAGTGCGACAATACAAGTTGTGTCAATACTTACTGTATAAACACCTCGTCCTCCTCTGTCATAACTGAACGACTTTTACGTAACCAAGTTATACATATAATGTGCAAATTGACTAAAAGCAGCTCAACCAAATCCCTCGCCCACTTAATCGAGTAAGAATTTCCCGTCGCCATGCGCCAGACGAAATCTAACTCCACAGATATAATCTATTTAAAATCTTAGTAACGGTATCATCTTTTTTTTTTAATCGACGAAGAAATCCTGTCTCCGAAATCTTTTCGGTGCGATTTCATTTTACGAAGAATCTTCTTAGTATTCATATTTCGTCATATATTGTAGATTTCCAAAAAAAAAAAGCCAAAAGTCTCGCACTCTCGTTCGATTCAAGCTGACTAATTGTAAGCGAAGGACCGGCCAAATGTTGGAGCGCAGGTGAACCCATAAGCTGCGTTCCTGATGAACGCGCAGCCATCGTAAAATCGGACCCTGCCCAAGTTCATCCTTCCAGTCGATCCTCGAGAGGAGCGAACGAACGTGCCGTAAAATCTTTACGGCTCACTGTTAGCGCTGTGGCTTTACAGGATAAGCGCGTCCATCCGAATAATCGCGAATAGTCGAGTTGCGCTTTATTTATATAAAAATTAAGGATCAAGACTATGAAACGCACACGTCAGCACGAAAGTTGTCACTTACAAATTGAACGGTGACGTCGTCACCTGGAAATACTTTTGCGGGCGGCTGCTCGAGACAATCGCCAAAGTCGTGACGCCACTTCGGGGTGTCGTAGAGCACCGGTGTCACCAGGCTGATCAGGTTCTCTTTCAATAGGTCCGGAGGCGACGGCCCCGGCTCCAGATCCTTTTTCTGAAAACAATAATTATTTGAAGATTCTCCATTGGAAGATTGCTGCTCTTTGAGAAATCTCGGCACGTGTAGGATCAAGGATTTTCGGGGACGGGGTCGGGATGATTCTGGCAGTAAACGAATGCGTTCACCTTAAATAAATTATAACTAATTGTAAGTATAGTGACTTCAATACGGTATCCATGAAGTCACGTGGACCAGCTCGGCAAATGATCGTCTTTTTGTCTCTTCACTCGCTGTATATTTATATGTATTGCCAATATTCGCTCGAGCATATATCAATAATGCGAATTATATATATTGGATTAATGATTATTACCTGAATGGCGGCCGTAACGAGTTCTTGATACTGTTTCAAATAAATGGTAAGCGTGTGGGGGCCATAGATAGTCGAGGCACCTTCGTATCGTTGAATCTGAAAATGAAATACGAGTATTTCCTATAGTGTAAGGTTACAGTCACTCTTGCTGATTCTTATTTTACGTATGTCTATGTATATGGAGACAGCATTCATTACGAAGGCCTCGGTATACGAAATGACTAAGAGTATCACCAAATGTATCTCAATTAATGAGATCCTGTTGATCTTTTCGATTGATACTACTTATATGTTTATGGGCTGTCATTTTGACATATTTTAAATTTCATAAGGAAAATTACGGAAAGGATTTAAATTATTCTTCTACCGCTTTTACTGACTTTTACTCCATTTGACGAGACAGATTGTATATCGAAATTCATTTTCTTCAAAGCTTTCTAATTTTGAAACTCTCTTTGCGATATACCCAAGTACCTATCGATACGGATTCGCGTCAATCTGACGCGATCGTAAAGTGATCATTAGTGTTGGTAAATTGGCTTCACTCGCCAGAGCGTTACTGCAGTAATAAATATAAACGTAATAAAATAGTTAGTTCTGCAAGAAAGTGTAAACGTCAAAAGTAAACATTATACATTTTATATAAATATCTATCTCATAGTTCCGTTTATAAGTTAATGGTACATAATTATCTTGCTTTCAAGTTGGTTTTTTAAAGAAAATGTCTGATTTCTTACACAAGAAATGTCCGTAACGTAGTGTTAAACCGAAGTCCCACCAAGGACCTGAAATAGGCGCGTTTCACGAGTAAGCGTCTCGTGTATTCAAAGGGAACTCGAGGTGGTCAGCGCATTATCGTTCCAGTGGACACGCGAAATTCCACTCGATCTCGTTTTCGATACTTGCAGAATTAACGACTTACAATGAGTGGCAAGAGTCCGCGTCTTAACATTTCTAGTTTGGCAACCTGGAGTGATCTAAGGTAATTCCACCCAACCGAACACAAAATCGTAGATCTTTAAGGACCCTTGGCCAATGAGCAGTCGACCGTGTTAGACAGTTAGGCCAAAAAACAAAAAAGATTCGTATTCTATATTTGACTTATCTTCTCATCTAATACGACACGCATTACTCGTATATTTTTGAGTCATCTGTCTTTTAATAAAAGCGACATACAAATTATAAGGCATCGCGACTCTCTCTTAGATCGATTACATGAAACCGAAATCCCCCTTTACCTTTGCTTGTCAATTAAAGTTTAAGGAATTAATTGTAAGATTTTACCTGATACTCCTCGTACGTAGCGATGTAGTCACTGTAGGTGTTACACAAACCTGCCACTATGACAGACACGTTGGCTTCCGGTATAGCGTCGTTGGCTGTTCTTCTGATGACGTCACGTAGTCTCCTGCCGGACATCGTAGTGAATTCACCGGGCACGCCAGCGATAATGACATTTCCCAAAACGGCTACCTGAGTTGACACCACCTTAGGCTGCCATTCGTATGGCAATACCATCTTGAGAATAAAAGATAACATATCGAACGCTTGAGCATCGTCATTAAGGGCAAACATAGGAGCTTGCAAAATGAAAGAAACGTCAATGAAAGCTCGGAGTCAAGCGTCAAGAAATAGAGCGATTGTTGAAGTAATAAGAGCCGATTAACATCTCTGTAATGAATCAATATGTGACGCACATAGATATATTTATATCGATCACATGGAACTATTCGCGGTAACAGGACTGACCGTAAACCAAGAGAGAAGCTTAAACGCACACCCATCTCACGATCAAATATACACACTGGTAATATTAATGTAATTGGCATTCGAGTAGTAATATAATATTATAAATTGAGCGAAGCCGAAGGGTACTGTATAAAATGTCTGTCTGGTTCAAATTTATCAGATTTAGCGTTTCCATTCTGGATTTACATGAATCCAAGGCAAGTGTTACTTTGGATTGCTCGTGCTGCCATTTTGCAGGGATAGACAGGATATTCATGCACTCAGCGAAATAATCTGCGTCGTTATAAAAATTGAAAACCTTTTATGAACATGAGACGTGTACAGCCTCTCAACGGGACGAGTCGTTCAGTCATTTAACGGCACTCAAATCATTTTCCAACTACGAAATTCACGAGATGGTGTGCACTGTGAGAGAACTTTAGATGCGTAAGGTCTCTGCATTGTGGTATTCGAGTGAAGAAACGATCGCTGAAAAGCATTGCACTTTTGACTTTCGAAATTACACATTTTCAGATTGGCTTTGATCGATGGAAATTTTTGACTACGCGAATATACGCGTTTCCACCTTGAATTACCAAATGCATAGAGCAACCACACAGGTTTCTTTTAAGAGAAGATGTTTCAGATTGTCATGATATTCACACTCGCGACAGTCGCAGCGTGACGCGTACTACTTACTCGTTCGAGTGGCATCCAACTCTGACATCTATCATATATACATTAACGAGAGCATTTTCATCTAGACTCAGGTCCCACTGGATTCGTCCTCTCGTTTGATAATGCAGATCTCTACCTACCCGACCGGTTGCCAATAAAATTGGTTTGGCGCCGTGGCAGCGAACGTCCTCCGGAGTTGGCTCTGCCAGAAAGTTTCTCACTGTGTTCCAAAAAGGATTTGACGTCGTCGTGCCCTGTTCGAAGGCGAAAGAGCCCGGGCCATCTGTCGTGCCAGCTGCGAAGCTGTAGCCCATAGCCGGTTGGCATCCGTGTACCTGCAAATCGTGCGAACTTCCTGAACGCTACGTACCGAACGCCACGGCACAGGAGGATCATATGGTCGGAGCACTTACCGACTACAAATAAACTAGACACGCCTGTATATTCTGCCCTCGTAATTCTCATATATCAAATATATAATCTGTATATAGTATTTCAATGGGTCAAATGTATTTCTAAGTGTTAGCGACATCCAGTCTTGCGTCTCACCGTATCCCATAAGATGTCCTCCAGTCACATTTTCTCCTTCGGTGAACGCTTCCGGTATCAATGTCTACGAAGGCACAATGGCTACTGCTTCGCTATAGCGACTTTGCTGCCTGAAGCATCACCGACGTCCCGTGGAATCGGCACGTGCTCCAATTGATCCAACTGATCCAATTATCGAGAATCGAGAAGTTCGAGCCCACACAGCAAATTAGGTATCGCTATCAAGTTTAATCAAAGTTAAACTCTCGTTCGATCAATGGCCGTTCGAAGACAATAGATTATAGCGGCGACTGACGGGGTAAATAGAGTGGACCTCTTATGGGATATGATGTCACGCAAGCCTCGGTCTCGCAGACAGCTCCAAATGGACTTTGTCCATTGAAATTCTATACTGTATATAACGCATATACACGGGCACGTCTACTAGTCTAATTATGTTCATTCAAATATAATAGCAGGAGGCAATTGGCCCTGCGGCTGTTTTCGTGCGCTTATGTCGTAACGCGGCCGAGGCGCAACTAAAATTGAAGAAAATTCGGATTAGCAGCGACCTTCGGCCAATCAGAAAATATTCCGAAACTCCATAGAGAGATTAGAAACGTTCGTAAACAGGAGTCCAAAGAAAGAGCGAGAATTCTCGGAACAGACTTTTTACGAGTAAATGATCTTATTGCTACAGTGAGTAATACGTTTGTCAAGGACTGTGTCTATGATCGTTTAAGTCAAGACCCGAACGCCATGAAAACCCGGCTTTTCTTATTGTATCGCAGAATTGCGAAAGCTTACGGCAAAACTCGCAGGCCAGCGCCTTTTTCTAGCAATCCGTGATACGTACGCGTCAAGGAGAGATGCTAATTAAAGCATATCCCACGTGCACTTTGCCCACGCGGAGGCCGATTCTCACAATTTCTTGCGATCTTAAAGCCGTGATACGGTTCGCTTCTAAACACTCTGAGATTCTGATCCAATCCATCTGCGATCCTCCTACTGCCATACATATCTATAATATTACCGTATAAATTTTACAATTTTTTATTTGTTCCCCCAAATTTGGTTATTCTACCGAATCTAATTTGATATTTTCATTCGGATAATAGAGATTAAGAATCGCTTAACAAAGGCACGATCACTTTCAGAGTTTGTGAAAAGAGTGCCTAGGAAAAAAGAAAGGGTAGAGAGTATACGAAGAAGACGAATCGAATGCTAGCTCATTTCTGTGCCACTAGCACGGAAGTTAGCAAAGAAGTAGGCGGTCACAACTCCCAAGCGAAATCGGAGGACCACGGAACTAACTGGGTACGCGACTGATGGACGGGGCTGATCTTATTCCTTTGAGGAGCTCCGAGCTCGTCATCGTATCTTGGAGCATCTCTTATCCTTTGTCTCTCATCCGCAGATAGCACCGTATTTAGGACAATCCCTTCTGATCTACTACCGGCACCGGACCGTGTACCATCATTTTATCCTTGAAGAGGAGAAGACTTGAATTTTGCCTTTCACGTTGCAAGCACCGATCCAGCCTCCGTCCAAGCGGAGAAAATTCAGTCGCGCAGCGTCAGCTACCCTGGAAGCTAGCAGAGAGTGTTTGCTCTCACCAAACGAGTCATACGTAGCCGGAAGTGGACGGTGCCACAAGGTCGTGACATTCCCGAAAAGCCAAATACCCCGATTCGATAACATACCCGACGGAGACGGGAGATGAATCAGATAGCTACCCGAATCGTTTCGAGATAAAGTGAAAAGAGCTGAGCGATCAAAATAGTAATCGAGGGGAGCGGCTGATGCTTGATCAGTCTTAACAGAGGCGTGAATAATATAAGTTGCAAGCTTCCAAACGCTTAGGCTTTTACTTGCACCAAATGATCGTGGAGTGTTCGACCGATGACACGTAGCGCCGTTGATTTCTGTTTGGCCTCAAAATTAAATGATGAAGGATATATCCGTCTTACCTGTTCCTTACTTCCGGTGGTTTCATTGAAAACTTCAGCAGTCTGTTTGGGCATGTCGACAAACCGATGCACAATGCGAATTGGTCCCAAGACTTCGTGGACGTTGCCACTCTGCCAGAGTCTCTGAAAGCAACATGAAGAAAATCGATCGTTACCGAGTCGTCGACTTACATAAAATTATAAAGCGTTCCTTCGGAACTCTGCATATCGAGAAACTCCAAGGACGCTCCAAGAGTGAGGGTTAATATCAAGGTATCTAAATTGGCATTGGCGCACGATATGATTGCCACTGGTGCAGAATCTCTGAAAATTGCAACGGATTCTCAGGAAGCGTCCGTATGCGCGTTCCTTGGAAGAGAACCGAACTGAAGTAAGGGTGAGATGAAGAGGACGAAGAGAAGAAGGGAAGCTTCCACAGGGTCCAAAGGAAATTAGGCAGCGTCCGCGTGCATTTGTCATTGGAAATGGAAGAGCGGGAGGAAGCAGCATTAACCGAGCTGACGAAGATTCCGCTTTCCTAAGAGAAGGCCCCCGGCTCTCGTGCCCTGAAGATGCTAAAAAAGTATTTAAAAAAGTGGCAACGCGCAGCGCCGCGACTCGCGTGCGGCGAATAGAGCGAATATTAAATGACACGAGGAGTCTCGAAGAGATCAGCATGACAAAGGCGCCTGGATAGTTTTCAGCTTTCCAGAGGAACGACGCGCGGCTTGTCCCGATGGCTCCGCCGCTATTGCGTTGTTGCGCGTTACGTTGTAGAGGCGTCCCCCACCCGGCGGCCAATGAGTCAGGGAAAGTAGCGGAAGGCGAGTTCGACTAGCGTCGTTGCGTCGAATCGAGCGCACAATGAGAGATACGTGCTTTGGGACGCTATCCTCGCTACCGAACGAACTAGACATTTATCGCGGGATGCGCGTAACGCAATGTTACAATAATGGCGTACGCGTCGCTTCGCTCACTTTCTCATCCACTCTTTTATAACTGTTAGATACAACGAGTGAATGTCTCCTCATTATTGTCTAGATGTAACGCGGAACGAACAGGAAATACATTTTTCATTCACCGTTCTTTCTATGTTCGTGCGTTTTTTTTTCTCTTTTAACATTTTATTACCAATTTCACTGTCCCTCGATTCTTCCTCCAG
Organism: Trachelus iudaicus; assembly: GCA_030142595.1. NCBI lineage: Eukaryota > Metazoa > Arthropoda > Insecta > Hymenoptera > Cephidae > Trachelus > Trachelus iudaicus. The sequence goes on from JARQTH010000707.1 coordinate 25,257, forward strand.
AGGAAGGTCGCAAGCGCATCACGTGACGCATTCCTCTACTTCCGGTCGAAGCAAGATAAGGACTTTGATCGGCCAAACACGATTTAACAAAATAGAGCTCCACCGTGAGACTAAACGTTTAATACTTTTTAGGGGCAATACGAAGAGTTCAGGGCCTCTTGTCAAATTGTTTACATATCCATGATTCTCGAGAAGAGCTCGGAAAGGTTGAGAGGTTCGATTTTGAAAATTCAAAAATTCAAATCGAGACTCCCTTTCCTTGCGAGCACTCATCGTCGATCCGTAATTACTTCGCGAGATGCATCAAACGGCTGAAAATATATCTTTCGAGCAATTGAACGTTAGTCTCGCTAGTTAATATTTTTCAAATAATAATCTGCTTTGTAGAATAATAGACCGAAAAACTCGGACGCTTTGAATCGAACACGTAATGCATACACGCTTTATGCATTTTGACGGATCTACGGATTCATCCATCAATAAGATAATTCTAAATAAGTTCTTCGTGTTCTTCGTTCTCCATTGACGGGGATCGTCACTGGTTATATTGTGTGGCAAGCGAAATCATGTTTACCGGCTCAGGATTCTTGACAATCCTTATCGAAGCGATTCAGGTGACGTAGAGCGATGGGAAAAGGGAGAAAAAGAGGAAAAAATATATTAGCAAGGGATGCATTAATCTCGTTTCCTCGTTCCACCTTGCCGGAGCGGTTCTCGCACTTTGCAAATATACTTGCGTAACTTCCGTTGCGCAACTAACGTTTTTACGTAAATATCCGTTAATTCATTTAAAAGATTTATCTGCACCGCAGGGCGCAGGCTTGATAATCTACAGGTTGACGAAGAGTCGATCGGAAATTTGCCTGCAATTTTTACGACGTATTAATCTATCTGATATTGAAAGGGCGAATCAAGACGTCGTTAATCGGATCGTCTTGTGGGAGCACAAGTGTTTGCACGTTCACACGCGACATGATGATTATCGTATGGCGTCCTCGTCGCTGTCGTCTATTGTAAATAGTACTTACTAGATTATTCGTATCGATCCGCCTTGAAGGTAAACGGCAGTCGTCAAGTAATAGACCAGGAGGCCGAAGAGGCAGGACGACGGTAGAGCGATCGATTTTTCGCTGGATGCACTTTTTTTTTTTTCATTTTTAGCATCAGCTATCTACAGCCTGGCGATGCCGTCCACCTTGCAAGAAAGTAACATCGGCATCCTGGCGGAACCGCTCAAGTTCTTTTCGTATCAAAGGAAACGACCAAGGTCGTTCCGGTTGCTATGCGCTGACGTAATCGCGTGCCAATGAACCGAACGAAAAGTTTAAAATACCAAAATCCTAAATCGACGGTTCATCTCGGGAAAAAGCTGAGCTCCCCTATCGACCGGATAGAGAGCGTGCAGTCAATGGGAAGCTGCCGGCAGACGCGCATCTCGTACCTGTGTCCATGTCTTAATTGGCCCTTCGCCCCATTGGGGATGCTGAATTTCAATACGGTCTACCCAATCATTTACTTTCATTAAGAATGCCTTCGAGACTCGTTCTTTACACCCTCTGAAGATCTACATCGTGTTTCCGAGATTCTCCTCGAGTTTATCTTATTTGCGGTTGGTGCCCTCCACTAATTTGGGAAATTAAATTTCATTTGCTCTGTACGTAGATCACCTTGATTTTATTAATATTAATAAGCAAACTTCCTTTATAAAACTTCAATCACTGCATCTCAGCAGCGTTATTCTATCCGAAAGGGAGAAAAGTGAAGCTTTCGGTAAAACGGGTGAGACCGCGTCCTAACTTTGAAGTTTCAACAGACGTTCGAGAAGCCAGAGAGGCAAAAGTCTCCAGGTCCCACGTAACCGCGGCCGGGATCCCGATCACGAAGTAAAGGGAACGTGTCGACCTTTTTGCGAAGGATGAACTATCGGTTGCACAGCAGCTGCCGTCACAATCCTCGATATACATTCGCTAAACTTCTTTGGCTGAGCAACGAAACCGTGGGAAAAGTAGAGCCTGGCAAAGTAGTGGGTGCGCGTCAGGGGCGAGGCGTATGGAGATCACACACGGTAATAACGACGACGACAAGAACGACAGCCTAGCCGAGCGCCTAGAATCGTAAAGTCTTCGGATGTTAACCGCCTCGCCTCGGCTGCCGTCCTTGCCTCTTGCCTTCCCGTCGCAATGAAAGTGAAGTAACCGCCAGTGGAAGTGCCAATGGAAGGGGTGTCGGCCGACTGCTTGAGGTTAGGTCATTTCTCGGCGGGCGTGGTAGCTTTTTCTTGGAAAATCGTGAAGGGCGTGAGGCACGAGCAATCGGGCTGAGCCTGAGATCCAGGAGCATCGAGGAGGTCCAACCTTACCCGAAGGAATCTCATTTTATCTCTGCACACATTGGCTGGCACTTTGAGGCTTTTGCGAAATGCACTTCGCCTAGGAGCGAGCAATGTAAGACGGAGAGCGAGGATCCGGAAGAGGAAGGAACAGGACTGAGCGAATCGAAGCGCCCGACCACGTGGCTTGGCTTTTCATTCGTCGACTTTCGGTTTATGGGATCATTCAAGAAGCTCCGCTGTTTGCCAATAAACTGTTTAATTATCGTGTTGCATCTCTTTGCTTGTGTCCTTGCTAAAAAAATCCATTCTATTTCATAGTCAAATCCATCTGTGGTCCGCGATAATTCTTTCGTTGAATCGAATTAATAGCTAAGAAAGAAAGGTGATTTCGAAGAGGGACAAATGAAAGCGCAGGGAGAAAATTGTCCAGAGGAAGCTGGGCACATCTGCAAGGCGGGTTTTAATCTTTCGAATTTTCAAAACAATCGCTTATCGTACCGAACAGGGCGCGGCGACACTCTCGTTAGGCTTCTCCTTCTCTGGATTACTGTGGATAAATGTGGGAGTATGGACCGACCCAAGGCTCCAAGGATTAAACGTAATAGGCGTATATGGAAGGATCGGCACATATTTATCCATAGACTATTACCCATGCTCACAGGATCCATTAAAATAGGAGCTCCAGACAACACATGGACGTTGCACACCTAACAGTCAGGCGCAGGCGGAATAAGGTTTCGTCGAAAGAGCCAGAGCACACAGAGTACAAGCGGAGAAGGAAGGAACTCGCTATGAGGATTTCAAGTAAAAACAAATTAGGCCTAGGTAGGAAGAAGGGAGATAATAAGAGTAAAACCACTGGAGAAGGTAAGTGCGAATGGGAGAAGCGAAAAGCGGGAAATGGCAGCGTGGGAGTCTGAACGCGCCTCGTCTGTCCTTCTCGATCGACAATGAACCCTTTGTGCGTCTCGATGTAATATCTGACGGCTCGCAAGAAAAACCTGAGAGGCGCCGCCACCATTCGAGACGACGAGAACCGGGAGGACGCGTCGCCGTCGACGCGCTCCTTGAACTCGACTGAAATCCCGAGAGCAACAAGTTCTGACCTGTCGCAGAGCCCGTCGATCGTCGGTCGAGACTCCCCGTAACCGGAGCAGGCAGACCAAATCGAATAAACGGATTTCGTTAATTTCGTAACGCAGACGTTGAGCATCGTTGATGAGTTCTCTTATTGCGCGTTACGTATACATATGTTTTATTTCATTACGGCAGCATGGAGTAACAGGTCGTCCCAGAGATATTTAAAATGACTCCGCGAGGCTCGCTTTGGCCTAATTAGCTGCGAATACAATGAGTTCGGTATAGCAAGGCGAGGTGTAGAAAGGCTTAAAAAATGAAATGTTCCACAATGGCCTATTAAGGAAATCTATGCGCGCCGTATGTCTTATTACGCCACTCGGGGATTACTTCAATTTCGACGCCCCCAGCCCCGCCACTGGATTCTACTATTTCTACTGCAGCTGCATTTCATTCTGTCCTACTACCAATTTTCTATCAAATTTTGAATCTGAGGCCTCCCATGTAAAATCGTCCAATCGGTTCCTCCGCGACGTGTTGGCAATGTCTTTCGTATCAGCAAAATATTAACCGGAAAGCTCGTGTTTCGTCGAGCGTCAAATTAAGAATCGTATAATCAAAATGAACTACTCACTAAATTCTGTTATTGAGCAGCGAAAGAAAACGAAAGAAAAAAATAAGGAATCGTTCTCGGAGAACGAAGGCGGCGCCTTTGCAAAATATATGTATGGTATATCCTAAGGGAGTTGCCTGAGCTTAATTGGGATGAATAAGAAGCGCCTTCGCCAAGGCTAAGTTTTTTTTTTGCCGTCCCGAAGATCCCGGGAAAGTGTGATACGAGAATTCAATCGATTTTCTACTCGATATATTATAAGAACCGTTCGTGCCTGCAGAAGCTGGAGAAGGTTGTGCATTTTATATGCAGTGCATACGGCATCGAACTTTAACCTACGTCTCCCATTCCGATGATCCAACGGAGCGATTCCTTCGCAGAAGAGACCTAATCTGCGAGTGTCATGCAAAAACGATCCCGGTGTGAATATTTATGGGTGAATTCTGGAAATTTAATGAAAATTCTTATTTACTCGAGGAGGCACGTCTAACGCGTAAAAAAGTACATTACCATAAATATTAACCATAGGATCGCTCACGGTAAATAAATATAATAAATCTTTGAAATCTCATTATAGCAGCGATCCAGATGGATTTGCAGTGCTTAGCCCAGTCGATTCCGTCGAATCCCGTGAACTCGAAAAGGCGCCGTTGCTCAAAGGGCGATCTCGAACGTCGCGGCCGAACGAATCGTTCGTGCGCGTTTTACAGAGCGATCGGCGTTCGCAGGAAAGTAAGTTAGGCCCGAAGATAAAAAGGTTTCCTCGCATGTCAGAGATGCTAATCGCAGCGAAGAAATGTTAACGAGCCAAATCGTTTTAGGTATTCATGTCGTTCGGCCGCGACGCTGCCTGTGAATCGCAGCGCGTCTGTGTGAGGAGCCGCGGAAAGGCAAAGGAAAGCTGCGTTCTTAAGTCCGCGACGGTAGGTGAGTTTCAAAAAATCTGTAAAGAGAGACAAATCTTTGGTCCAGCGAAGCAATCGATCACTCGAGCGATTCGCCACGTTCTTCGCTTGGGCAACGTTGCTCCATGAATTTGGTGAGCGTCGGGAAGACGTTTGATTGCGACTTGAAGTCGATGCCCGTGAGATAGCGATGGGAAAAGGGAGGTAAGAAAATCGGCGCTCAAGGAAATGGCTGCAGCCATGAAAACTCATCCTGTACAGTTGTCGATGATAATGAGAAGTGCAGCTGCACAGAATTTCACGTCTATCCGCGTATAGCCGGCGAGGCAGAACGTCCCAGCCTGCAGCAACGTCCAAACGATGGTTCTAGAAGAACAGCGGCGGCGTTCCCCTTGGATTCTTTTGAATCCCGAGAAAGGATGGGCGCGTCGATGGTTTTGAAATGCGAAAAAAAATGGCACCGCCGAGGACCTTGGGCCCGAGTGGAGCAGCGCACCGTGTGGAGGTGTGCTGGGGACATCCGGATCGACACACACGGGCTGAACGGCCGTCACTGCGAGTGGGAGATGCATATAAGAGCCCGACGAGCGGGGATGATGCTATCAGTGATCTCGTGCTCTCAGGCGGAAACACAGCAGCGTAGTCGGGTAGACGGGAAACTCATCATGTCGAAGGTACGAGGCGACCGGGCTCTGACGGCTCCTGTGCGACGTTGCCACGCACGTGACGAACGTGACGTCAAACTCGGGGTGGCCCATTGGACGTGTCAGAGGCGTCTTCCGGATTCTCCTTTGAGTGGGCATATTTCAAAATCGCGACCTATGCGATCCCGCCTTTATGCTCGGTTGCGACGCACGACGGGCAGAGCTCATCATCGGGGTATTTTTCAAGTCCCACTCGAAAGGAAAACTCGGAAGAATTAGCCCTGGCCCACGTTGGAGCGATCGCGTCGCCGAAGGTGATAACGTGATAAACTTTTGCGTCCGTCAGGAATTCCAGATAGCCAGTCTGGTGTGCGTGATGATCGCGCGATGCAGCGCAGTCGTCATCAGCGGCTACAACGGGGGGCAGCATCCTTACGCGGGCTACGCGAACCTCGATGGATACGTGACCAGTGGATACGGTGATTACGAGGGCCACGCCGCGGCGCTGCCGGCAGTCGATCTTCCCCTGCACGCTGTCTCCGCTGCGCCCCTGCCGGCCATTCGCGCCTCCTTGCACGGCTATGGGCATGGGCATGGACGGCATGGGGCCGAGGACTACGAAGACGAGCACGATTACTACGTAAGTGCTGTGGTTAAGCGACTGAACGTCATGACTCTACAGATTTTTAACGAATAAACGAAAATGCACGTTGATGTTCCACTCAAAAAAAGAGCTGACACTTTTGCAATAGGCGCATCCGAAGTACACCTTCAATTATGGCGTGCACGACCCGCATACCGGCGACGTAAAGACGCAACACGAAATCCGCGACGGCGACGTCGTTCATGGCTCCTACAGCGTGAACGAGCCTGACGGGAGCGTTCGCATCGTCGAGTACACAGCCGACGATCACAACGGGTTCAATGCCGTCGTGAAGAAGGTCGGACCAGCCGCCCATCCAGTAGCTCCTGCGACTGCGCCTACGAAATACGTTGTACCTGCGTCTCACTATTACGGCTACGACAACCACTACTAGAAGCTTCTAGAACCTTCATGACAATCAAATGTGTTCTTTCATGTATTAAGTATTTAAGGTCGTTAAATAAAAACTTTCTTTTGGATTTTTCAACTGTATATATCCCCCCCCCCCCTCTCCCACCCGGCTTCCGACGATTAACCATATTAAAGTAACTAATCTACTCGGAGCTGCTAATTTACGTCGGATAGTCTGATAACATGTAAAGTGGAGTCGGTAAATGTACGACGCGGTCCTCGGCCGGATAAGAGTTTTCTAGGGTGACCGGACCATGCGAAGGAGACTCAATGCTCAGAAAACCTTGAAGACTTTCGCCCGACCCGGGTCAGGTGCGTGACTGTCGAACGTAGCTACGTTATTACGTGGACATTTCCAGAATAGACGAGGAGAGTTCAGGATTAATGAGTTTTGCTTCTACGGGACATCAGCGCGTCGTTGCAAAAGCGCATTAAGGCCATCCGGGACACTTACAGCGTCTTTCCCCCTCTTCGAATGCTCTCTGTGCCCATGCACAATAGATCCTCGCACTCCGGGCTCCAGCATCCGAGAGATGCGGTGAAGTCTTTAACGTTTAACCAGTCCAAGTATTTTCTGGTTAGCTGGATTAAACAGCTTCATTAATTAACTCGGGGAATCTTTCTTCCGAACTGTTATCGCGTCGTGCAATTGCAACTGAGAATGAGACCCGGGAAGGACTTGCACGGCAAAGAACCTGCCATTGCACTACCCTACGCGCACTGACTGTAAACGTCTTCCTCCTCGTCACAATATCGTACGCGTGACATTGCATCCATCACGTATCTAAACTTTCGTCCCCTATTGTCTCTTTCGTCCCAGTCCACTGTACTTGCTATAACCGCCTGAGCTTTATTTACTCGTCTCGCACTAGAGATGCATAGAGCTTTTCAATAGCCGAGGTCACTGTGAAATGCAGTGCAGTCCTTCTGCAGAGTCGTTGTCGAATTACAGCAAGTTTTTACGCTTGAAAACCATAACGCAACCTTCGTTGTTGCTTAGCAGGAAGCAGCGTACTGTGACCATTTGGCGCTATATAAATTGTCCAGCTTGCCCCTACGAGTTATCAGTAAATCTGCTGTGTCGAAGCTTGGCAACATGTCGAAGGTAGGGAGGGGGGGGGGGACACTTCGGAGGCGCCCGTGTGCCTCGTTCACTCTCGGTCACTTCCGGCATCCAATTACCCATGGAGCGCTCTTTTTCATTAGATTCTTTCGCTGGCCGAATAATTAGGTCTACATTTAAGATCGGACAGCATCGGTTCGATCAGAACGCCGTAACATCCTAATTTTTCAATCTCTTCTTCGTAACCATCGGAAAGACCCTTTCTTAGTGCATCGACGCCAGCAGCAGCAGCTTCAGTAATTTATACCTGAACACCGATGGTCGTCAGCTGCTGGAACTCTTGGACTTCCGCATTTGACAATCAGGATTGATTATTCGAATACGCGGCTACCGATCGCCCTTAGCAACGATACTCATGAGATTCGTTGTCGCGTTGGACGTAACTCGGGCTGCTTTTTGATCTTTCAGTTCCTAGTCCTCCTTGCCGCCGTTGCCGCCGTCTCCGACGCCATCCTCGTGGGCTACGATGGCGCTTACGAGGTCGGCCCGGGACCCTATGGCGCTTACGGCGCTTACGGCTATGAACCAGCCCATGCGAGTTCTTACGTATCCGTTGCCGGACCTGTTGCCATCGGAGCTCCTGTTGCCAAGGCTGGCTACCTGGGTGCCTATGGGAATCCCTACGGTTATGGATACGATCGATCGCAGGACTATTACGTACGTATCGATTTAATCCATTCTCAAATTGATATACGATAGCGAAGGCTATACCGATAACGATCTCTTGCCAAAGTGAACTTGAAATCCAATACTAGTCAGGTAAATGACGTCAGAGCTGTGTTCCAGGCGTATCCTCAGTATGCCTACAACTATGGCGTTCACGACCCTCACACCGGTGACGTCAAGAGTCAGGAAGAAATCCGCGACGGAGACGTCGTCAAGGGTTCCTACAGCCTGAACGAGCCCGACGGCACCGTGCGCGTCGTCGATTACACGGCCGACGATCACAATGGATTCAACGCGGTCGTAAAGAAAATTGGCCACGCCGTTCATCCTGCTCCGGTTCCAATTGTCAAATACGTGGCCGTCCCCGCGCAATACGATCACGGATACGGATACGGATACGAGAAACCCTGAGGGACTTGGAAGTCGCGTCTCATTTCTCAAATCCTCGTCATCGACAGTTTGCGCATGGGATTATTTATATAGTTGCACGCAACGCGTTATTCTCATTATTTCCAATTAAATATTTTTATATTGAACTCTGCGCGTCTTATCTCATTACCGTATCATAAGACGCTGATATATTTTTATTTCATTCGTTTCAAATAAAAAGTTGCTGTGAGCTTATTTTTCTTAGAAATTGTGTTTAAAGTATTTATGCCTTTAGCGTGATTAAATTTTGTGTTTTCTTCTTTAAATATAACATTTTTTCGAAAAATTAAGTCTTCGAAGTCTCGATAGATTTTTTTAAAGTCGAAAAAGAAAAACGTAGCCATTTAACTGAACGTGATTCAAATTTTCTACTTTCGTTGGATCTCTCTCTCTCTCTCTCTCTCTCTCTCTCTCTCTCTCTCTCTCTCTCTCTCTCTCTGTCTTTCTTTGTCTCTTTCGCTCCCCGATCCATAGATGGTTTCGTGCTTAAGAAATAAGCAAGAATGTCCAAACACTTAGATAGAATACATGGCGATCAAGAAAAACGTTGCCAACGAAGGTCGGATATTGCAGAATCTGTAAACTCTTGCTTCATATAGTAGGTACCGGTGACAGGGCTGAAGCGTAACGTCTTAACAGCCGAGCTATGTCCAAGGGACACGTGAGCGCGAGACAGGTTAGCAACAAATGATCAGCAGGAAGAATTTCGAGAAATCGTTCCTGAGGAAGAGGAAGAGCTCGACCAAAGTGGCCCAATGAGACAAAAGGCTCTCGATATCTCTCAAGGAGTCGCTGCACAAGATGCACGCGCGCTCGGCTCAATCTCCGTGCGTGAGATTGCGCGTTTGCGTTGGCGCAGACGATTCCGTTTGGCGAATCGGCTGTCGGCCGCCTCGACGAAGATAATGAGTGAGCAACAGGCCCCAATTGCAATTTCACTCTTACCTCCTACTTCTCTCCTTTTACTTGCATCCTTGCATAACAGCACGTGTTAGCGTGTCAGTCGTCATACGCGAGACTGCTGGAGTTTCGTGAGGGTCCTGATTATAAATGAAATAGAATTTGAGTGGTACTATAGGTATAGCGTAAATACGGCAAGCTGTGCCCGAGAACTAAAATTGAATCTATGTTTAATCAGCTGGAACTGTGAATGCGAGTGCTCGTACCTGATAAAGGTAATTGTTGGCAATCGTGCCTAATTGAGGAGAAGAAGAAAAATATATTTAATCCAGAAGCAAACTCCAAGAGTCAGAAGGCCAGCTCTCGAACGCGATACGTTGACGCGAACGATATAATCTTGTAATGAACGTAGGTCCTTGAGTCTAAAGAGCTTAAAAAAAAAAGGAAATAATATCTTACAGGCAAAAATGAACAAAAAAGTATTCCTCGTATTTCGTATAGCATATACGAAAACTTTATAAGTTCTTTAAGAGATTCCGATAGGGGACTGTACGTCGGCTGATATTTACTTTTTTTGCGGAAACACGTAATTCAAGGTACTTCGAATATATTTCTACGATCCTGCGTCCACTTGACGCACACATTGGCTCTGTACATTTTTCATCCTTTTGACTATTTACTCGAATTTTCATCAGACGATTCCAATGACGTAGCGTAATCAAAAAGTGCAAACGATTTAGTTTTCTGATCCGATATCCACATGCGTCCAGTTGCTTCTTCTGGGACTTCAGTGCGGATGCGTCGGCCGCGTAATAAATGACCGATCGATTGCCAGCAGGACGATCGACGTTATTAAAATAGTGAGAAAAGAGTCTAAAGTACAATGGTACGATCGGACAATAGGACAATGGGACAATGACGCAAGTGGTGATCAGTTCGAGCATTCTTTTGTCAGATTTCATGCGAAATACTGGGCGTGTCTTGTGCAATTTTGAGAAACAGCGTCGAGAGCACACGTCAATTCACGTATAGCCTACACTCAAAAGTAGTTTCCCAGCACGTGGGGAAAGTTACTAAATTGTAAAAAAAGAGAATATTAACATACACACGTGAGAGAACAAGCACTCGCTTCACGTTTACGGGAGCCGAGCAAAAGAATTTGACATTCGAGTTGGCAACAACGCGTAGCGAAGCAAGGAAGGTTTCGATGCTGGAGAACAGAAGGAACCGTCCTGCCTCGTAATCCTAATCACCTTCTGGAATTGCATCCCTGCGACAACGTGACTGGTTATACGTTGATCAGTTTTCAGAACGGGACAGGAGCCGACAGAGACAAGGACGAGTCGTCGCACGGCTCGCGACAACCGGACGACCAGGCGAACAGGCAAATAGGCAAAAGCGTGCTCGCATTCTTTACTCGATTACTTTCCTACGGTCACGCCACTTTTTCGCCGCGCGTCCGTTTGTCCTTCATTGGCGGACGCTGGCCGTTCGTTCGTACATTCGGTAAGGCAAGTTTTCAGAGCAAAAAAAGTGAGCCTAGCCAGACCTTGAATTACACAACCGAAGAGAAGCCATTTGTCCGGCCCCGCACGCAGCGCGTTTAGTCCCTATAAAAGCCAGAGCACTGATCGTTGTCAGTACTAGTTCACATTGTTCCGCATCCGAAACGCACTACGAAAATGTTAAAGGCAGGCACAATAGCACTAGCCACATAAGTAGTTCCGTGTCTGACAGACAGACTCACAGAGAGTACCGGTAGTCACCGAACACAGAGGTTCCCCGTAAGACTGAAACTGCGCGAATATATGGACTCTCCCGGACGGAGGGAGGCGTCTTCCTTTTGCGGCTGCGATTCTCTTTGGAGATGGACTGCCATCGCGTACTCTTATTATTTACTCGCGACTCGTGTTTGCATGTCCGATCGCACTCTGTAATTAGATTCAATTCCAAATTTTTGAATCGCCTTAATCCTCTTTGAGAATTCCAGTTGAATCTTCGGGGCTCTTATCTGTCTCGGGGGACGCATAGCACTTGCATGATAATATCACGGGAAGGCTTACTTACGAGTGACATTTGTACATTGAATTCCCCGTTCGACGCGACCCCAGTCTATATGTGTACACTGATATCCAGGAATGCGACAAACGACATAAAAATTGGGCTATAATATTTCTCTTGATCTTTACAGGTGGTAGCTCTGATCGTCATGGCCGCAGTCTGCGACGCCGTCCTATTGGGATACGATGGATACGGTCACGGTGGTTACGGTGCTCTGGCTGATGGTTATGCAGGACATCCAGGAGTTGTAGGCTATGCAGGATATCCAGGAGTAGCGGGATATGCAGGATATGGCGCAGGACATGCAGTTTCACATGCAGGTCTTGTCGGGCCCACCGTAGTTCCCGTTTCTAAAGTCGGATATGGTTATGCGCCTTACGGAGGATACGGGCATGGATACGGCCACGACGATTCCCACGATCATTACGTGAGTTTTTATTTTCCGTCTTTCGCTTCTGTCTCTGGCTGCAGGCCCGTCTCGAAGAGAAGCCCGGAGAATGCAGAGTCGGTTTCTCCTGGGATACCGCGGAGATACGTCGAAGGATTCCTTAAGCGAAATCGATCTGCTCGAGGTTAACTCGATTTAACGTAATTTATCGAAGATTCTTTTCTCCGTGTAATTTTTCTTTATCAGCCAATTAATTTCGTTAGTTCTGATTCCCAGACGTATAACGCGTCGCCTGCGTACTGATAGGAAAAATATCAATCGATGCTCCTTAGCCTTTGTTTAATCCGGTGCCATTTCTGGATTTAGGCCTACCCCAAATACGCCTTTGACTATGGCGTTCACGATCCTCACACCGGTGACGTCAAGAGTCAACACGAGGTCCGCGACGGAGACGTCGTCAAGGGTTCCTACAGCCTGAACGAGCCCGACGGCACCGTGCGCGTTGTCGATTACACGGCCGACGATCACAATGGATTCAACGCGGTCGTCAAGAAAATTGGCCACGCCGTTCATCCGGCACCCATTCCAGCTGTCAAATACGTTACCCCGGTTCTTGCCAGTCCCGAACACGGCTACGGATACGGATACGACAAGCACTATTGAGCCGCCATGACGACATCGTCTTGACCCACTGACTATGTACATACCTTTGCTACCAATCGAATAAACCTACCCTCTTTAAGGAATGGAATTTATATTTCTCAAGGACTTCGTCCCAAGCTTTTCTAATAGAGGGGAGAAGACTATTCCGGGGAGGGAATTCCAGATTAGAGACATCCTAAGCGACGTTGCAGCCTAGTAGAGACACGAGGAAGCTAGGCTGCAACGTCGCTTTGGTATCATTGCGATTGTACCATATATTGAAGTTTGAGCCTGACTTTTGTTCGCACCTGCACATATAGAGTTCCGTGAGAAAGCGCAAGAGGGCAGCACGGGTAGAGGAGTAAAAAGCAGCAACTCAATTTCTCATTCTTGTTTAACTTCCCATATTCCCGTCGACCCAAACTTTCCGAAGCTCTCGTTTACGCTGTCCATTACTCACCATTGACTCCTGGAAGAGTTTCCGGGCAATTATACTTGTGCTCTCAAACATGTCCCTCCCGGGGCCAGAGGCGAAACACATCTCGTGTTTCCCGGGACACGTGTACTGGGCTGAACAGGCTTTGCCGGAATATTCGCATTTGGGTCCTCGGGTATTTGGCGACACGTCTCCAAGATTGCTGGAAGCGAAAGCAGCGACAAATGGACCCTGAAATATTCACGCAAGGTCCTGTTAGTCTTCTGACAAGGCTCTTCGGATAATTTCTGGCTATGGATTCATTTCGTCCGACAAACTCAGGCAATTTCTCTTCTCCTTTCTTCCAGGCAAACGAATGTGAAATTGCGTGACGCCAGGACGAAAATTATTTAAAACTCGTCGCTTGTAGCTTTACCCACCCAACCCACCCCCAATTAGCAGACTGTCCGTAAGACGGCCATAATTACAGGCTTGACAAAAAGTATCTAATAATATTTATACTCACTTTGCCTATCATGGCATCTTTATTCATGGCTTTTTCGAAGAGCACAGAAGCGTAGCCAACGTTATCACTCGATACGAGCCTGTTGGTGTTGTTCATGCTGGTAGGATGAACGGGGAACCAATTAATTACCCCCAGAGGTCGATCATCCACGCCGATAAACTGAAGTTGAGTGACAGTCTTATCCACGTTATGCTCGTACCTTTAACGACACGCGTGTTATCGCTTATCGTGGACTCGTGAACAATTTATTCGTTTGAGGCGACAAAATCGAAATTTCATTCTATACTGACTTGTCTCTTTCAGCCTTTGGGTTGTTCATGTATGCCAAAGGACTTCTGTTGATGTTGGCATCCAGGACTTGACCGTGCGTCAGGAAGATCCTCGCGGGCACCACTGCGTCATGGGCCCGTTCAATGCTCTGTCGAAGTAGATCGTGATCTCTATAAGTATCGCTTACAATTTCTTTTCTCTTCTTTGAAATACAGTAAATCGGTCGCACCTTTGTTATTCCGTTAACGAGAGCATTGAAGGACTCCCGTACGAATCCAAAGGTGGTGACATCGAAGAGAACGTCCAACATGAAACCACCGGGACTGGAGTGCGTGTGGGTACCGCTTATCATAACATTTTTCTCGGTGTAGATTTTTTCGAAACGCGTCTGCAGCTTCCGCAGAACCTAAAAGTATCGAACAGATCGGATCCGAGGACATTTCAAATTATTAAAACGCTACGATCGTTCCATAGATCTTGACCTGCTAACGCGCTACGCTTAAAGGATTTTCACGCTAAAAGGGGTAAAATTCTTAAAATCTGTCTGTCTTACTGCCGCTCGCACTCCGTGCCCGATCATTGCGCTGTCGACGCTGACAAACACGAATCTCTCTTCGCCATCGTCTATCACGAAGGCCCTTGAAAATGTCCGAAGATGGAGTCCCGTGCCCTTTTGATCTATCTTGGCATATCCCATCTAGAGTCGAGTGGAAAGTGAAAAATCATAATCAAGGTAAAATTGGTGGGTGGGAGAGGTGCTCCTGCTGTCTTACGGAAGATCTACTTACAAATACGACTTCAGCTACCGGACCCGTGGTATCGGCAATTCCAACGCCGACGGCATAGGAGGCTCGACCGGCAGGAAGGAATCCGACCAGGAAGCACAGCAGCGGTACCAGGAAGATCGCACCCGGAGGCCGGCAGCTCGACTTGGAGGCTCGACTTCCGGCCTGGCAGGCATTTTGAGGCTTCGCCGAATCCATTCAGTCCGTTACAGAATATCTGCCTAGTCGTCCTTTAACCGAAACAGATAATACCGTACTAAACTCGCGAACTCGCGTAGAACCACTTATTAAGAGCTTCCAGGATTCTCTTGTTTGGATATCGCTTATCAGTGAACTCAACTTTTTGATCAGCAATTAAAAATCATTCTGTTGGTTTAATACGTCTTTAAAGATACGACCTTGCAAGGTCGAATAATAAAAAATCCATTATAAATAAACATAATCGACTGCAAGTTCCTGAGTTTTGCATGAACGCTCGTGTTTCGATACCGCTTATCAGTGAATTCATCTTTTTGATCAGCAATTAAAAATCATTACGTTGGTTTAATCCGTGTTTAAAGAAACGGCCTTGCAAATTCGAATAGTGACACTTCCATTATAAATAAACACAGTCGACTGCAAGTTCGTGAATTTTGCATGAACATTATTTGCACGTATATATTGTTCGCTTGCGTTTCGATACCGCTTATCAGTGAACTCATCGTTTTGATCGACAATTAAAAATAATTATGTTGGTTTAATCCGTGTTTAAAGAAACGGCCTTGCTAAGTCGAATAATGACACTTCCATTATAAATAGACACAGTCGACTGCAGGTTCGTGAGTTTTCCATGAACATTATGTGCACGTACTCCACGTGTTCGATTAAATATTGGATCAATAAATATTCCGAACGTAGGATGCTCCAAACGAATTACCAAAACATTTCGAGGAGAATTTCAGGAATGCCAAATAACCCCAGGAGAATGTCAGATTGTCCGACCGTTTTTTACTCTGCATCCACGTTACCTTGTCGATATGTTTAAAGTCGAACGTGGTAACAGTGTAGCTCTTCCTCTCGAAGGTTCCCGTTCGGGAAGCAATAAACTACACTGCGACCTAAACGCCTAGAGTCCTATTACGTCTGTTACGTTTGAACCCGTCGGCGCCGAGAAAAAACAAATCAAACGATCCTATAGATCAGTGGAAAAGTCTTAACCGTCCGCCATTGGCATCGATCGAACGACGCCCAGATGATTTTAGAGTAACTCGATCGCATTGATGTATATCGCGATCGTTAATAAAGTTTGGTCTCTCTCGTTTCCGTGGGCCAGTGACGCCTTTTACTCTCAGAAGTTGGCTTTAGGAACGCATACGGAACTACGAGGGAAGTTCGGAATTTCGCTTTCGGCGGTCTGACCTAGAAAGAGGTTGTTGGAGAATTGCTTTTACTTTCGGGCCTCGGCCGAGCTGCAGGTGAAACGGCACAATTATTTATCACTCCCGAGAAACTGATCGATCTTATAATATAAGATGCTTCTTAACGCACGTGCTCCATTTTCATATTTATTTATTTAAATGTGTAAACGGTACGCGTCAAGGGGTATACGGGGTATCAATCGAACGACTTCGAAATCATCGTTGGAAAACAATGAGCTTTCGAATTTCGTAATTGAACCCTGTTAGAGAACTCGAATGATTCGAGTGACTAAACGACATTTCGAACTCAATTATTCTTATTCGAAAACGTCATCCGATTCTCATCGCATATATCGAATTTCATTTCTTCTTCAGAATCCAAAGGCAACGATCAATCGTTAGTCGCTGTATGCGAGTCAAGCAAAGTAAACTCCAGAGAAATTATTTATTAAGGGGAGGGGAATCCCCTAATTCGTAAGTCTCGATCGGTTCGCCCGAATATAACAAGAAGCACGTGGTCTTACCTAAACGTGCGCACTCGTCGCGAAAGCGTCGTCGTAGTCGTCGTGGTCGTTGTGCATGACGATCAGTTACGTACACATGTAGTACGTGGACGCGTCGCGCTGAGCGTCGACGAGGCTTCCGATGTTACTTGCAACAAACCGTTTCACCATTTCAGCCGAACTACATCGTACGTTGTTCACGGACGGCAGAAAAGGGCTGGCGAATCGATGCAGCGCGTCCCTTTGTATCCAAATGCGTCATGCAGAACGACTGCTCCGCGGAACACTCGACTAGACTCCCGGCCGCAGCGCCTCCATTTTTAATCTCGAAGGATTCGACGGGGCTCGGCGGCCAAACTGCAGAGCTCCCGAATTGTCACGGGATCGGAGGACACTCTCGGTGGTCAATTGGGTTCAAGCGCGATTCAACTGGCAGCGCTTGATAAGAAGGATCGCCGGAACGAGAGTGAGAAAGGAAACGCGATGCCGAACGAGCAGCGCGGCGTGACTGGCAGCTGCTGGGAGGCGCATCGGTGCGGAGCGGCAAGCAGCACACGCAACACATCGATGCTCTACGATACTACGATAGTTTTGCTGCTGCAGGAAGGGGAACCAGAGGGAGCGTCGCGTGTCTCCATCATCTCGGACCACAGGCTGCTCGTCGCTTCTCTCTTTCTTTCTCTGTCTTTCCTCTGGCGCTGCTCGTCCTTCGTCGCTCTCCAAACCATCTCTATCCGCTATAGCTATACTGTACGAGTTCCGCGTAGCTATAGTATACGGAACATTCTCGAACAATGGGCTGTGCTCTGTTTGGGCCAGTCATTCTAGACATTCTAAATAAAAAATTGAACAATAACTCCAAAAGTTTTCAAACTTACGTGCAATGCCTGGGAGAGTATAAAAACAAACTATAAAATTTTGTAAACTTTTACAAAGTCCGGAACCTTGTTAAAATAGCAATAAATCCAATTTTACTGTATTGTCGCGAAAAAAATTCCAAAAGTTCGGCAAACTTCGAGTAGCGTCAAATGTGTTATTTTATATCAGCTATCAATTTTCCAACCGATTTAAAGATACGGAACATTTCTTTATTAATAATTAATATTTTTCATTACTAAGCTAACCGAAAAAAAATTTCAAAAGTTCTGCAAACTTGAAGTTCCGGACTTTCGAAAAGCTTGAAAAATTTTATAGTTTGTTTTTATATTCTCCCCGAAATTGGACGTAAGTTTGACAACTTTTGAAATCATTGTTAATTGATTGTCTCGACTGACTGGCCTAATTCTCGAATCACGTGGGCTCGACAGTCATCACCGTTACGACCAGTCACAACAAGTTGCACGTGGGTCTTTGTCCAGAGCAGTCCAGAGTCTCTCTGATTCAGTGCTGACTTCATGCGCTACGTTCGATAAATTGCGGAGTTCGGACTGCGGAACAAAGCTGTTGGTGACGGCTTTCGTTGTCTGCGCATGCGCAGACAGGGCACAGCCCTCGAAGGAACGAGGACGCGACGGTTGAAAGACGAGGGAGCTTGAGAGTCTTGTACTTGCTTCTCCTTTGTCATCGGACAATATTTGCTAAATCAAGTGATGAATTTACCTCATAGTCGTTTCAATATTACTTAATTTAAATGAGAATGAATTATTCATTATTAACAGTAGAAACGAACCGTTGCTATTTGTATCCGAAATGCCGACTTCGTGTTGTTCATTAAAACGACAGTACGAAAAAGGCGAAGAAAGTGAATATTTAGGTAATCAATTTTCTAAGAATATTATAAAACTTAAAAGTGAATCCTCTTTCGATGTATTTCGAGAACGATGGAGATATCCAAACGAGTGCCGATTTCCTCGATTAGCCACTGGACACGTAATTATATCTAAGCCATTCACGTATAAATCTCGCGCTATTCGTCATAATCTGTATACAAAGAAACACTCCACGAAATTCTCGATGACTCTCTTATTTCGTATTTAAGATTGCCTTTACTTTTTTTCCAGCGACCACCACATACGATATGATAAGACTGCCAGATTTCGGAGCGGCGCACGTTATAAACCAAGAGCAGGGATATGTTACTGCGTCACGGGTCAATCGGTACCATCAGACGATAATTCAAACGTCATTTGCCATGACGCGTATTTACATAATATTTTATAGATTTTTTATGCAGATAAAAAGCAACGTAGCCTACAGCGTTTTACCATTGCACAATCTGCGGGCAGGTTATCGTTGATACTTCGAGTGAGATGTGGGTCGAGGCGAACCACTTTGAAATTATGGATGTCCAGCCTCACAAGATTTTCATGAATCCATTGACGAACGTGTGTGTATACTTTTTATCTGTGCTTCTGTAGCCAGGCGGAGGAAGCCTTTTATCAGGATTGCCTTTCAAAGCAACGAGTATTATCTCGCCAGGAGGCAGAGAGACGACTCGCAACCAGTTTTACGGGAATTCCAAGAATAAAAACTCTCACGAAAAAGTTATTTCAAAAGTGCAACGCAACATTTCTATTTGACTGAGAATTCTACTGGGACGTTAAAAATATTCTTTCTTCGCCAAGGACAAAATCGTTCGAGACCCGCATGAATCTTATTATTTAAGGAAACTTTATTTTGGCTGCATCCGGCCGCGAAGATAACTCACGTCAGAGTGGACGTCCGAGTTCGTCGGCCAAGACCAAAAGAGAAGCTCGAGAGACAGGGGTAGCGTTATTCGTCTTCGTGTTCGAACGAGCATTTTTTTCGAGTCATCCGCCCCCCGATCCACTTATCGCGAAAACTTTTATCTGCCGCGCAAGTTTAATTTTGAAAAGGGCAAAAGTCAATTCTCTTTATAACAAGTAAACTTTGAGAATGAATATACTAATCTGCTGGTAAATTAAGTGTCGGCAAGTATCCAGTCTTTAAAGAGGACGATGAACGGAGACACTTCGAATTCTAAGACTCCTGAGAAATAATATTGTCAGGGCCGCAGCGACGTTTCGCGGTTTTCTTATAAATCCCGCATAAGATCCCCTAGGGAGGAGCATCGTCGCTGCTTTCGTCGTCGCGAAACTTCGCCACAGCCACTCTTGGCACCGGAGAAAGTAGGAGGAAGACAAATAGCGCAATAGCGATAGATTACCGGGAAAGGGAAAGGGGAATTTAATAGTATCGAGTGGAGCTTTCGAATGCCAATCGGATAAGGCTGTACGTATATTGCAGCGTTAACCCGACTCGCTGCAATCTTTAAGAATTCTTTTGCATCGGTTCGTCGACACTTAAGGATCTGGCTGAG
Organism: Trachelus iudaicus; assembly: GCA_030142595.1. NCBI lineage: Eukaryota > Metazoa > Arthropoda > Insecta > Hymenoptera > Cephidae > Trachelus > Trachelus iudaicus. The sequence goes on from JARQTH010000707.1 coordinate 45,267, forward strand.
AGCAGACATGCTCGAATCAATCGATCGAAACGATTTCACGCCGAATCAACCTGAAAGCAGGAAATCGCGATCCGAATCGTCTGGACGTGCCTCAGATTGGCAAACCGTAGGTTTTATCAGGAGTTTCGAGTCTTTGAAATTTTTCCGATTCTCTGCGTTAACCATGGCTTTGGCTGCGCTGCTCTGATATCGAATTGAAATTACGAGACAAAATGGCGCGTGAGCCACTGATCTTGCATTGTTATTCACGGTCATCTTTGAACGCACCGACCGAAATACTAATTAGAGGCCTTCGGTTGCCGTTGACATTCGACGTATTTGCGAGTGTGACCTTAAAGTTTGTTCCACCCGAGCACGATAACTTTGTCCGAGACACGCAAATTGACTTCCATCTATGTAAAATATGTAAAAAGTTGCCTAAGGGAAGTCGAACGATGCGCGACAGGCCGAATTGCCGAATTCTTGGAGCGGCTGAAAAATTTAATATTCTTCGAGGAATCCTGGGCGAACCTTAATATTTTTTACATGGTATACCCACTTATGCAAAATAATAAAAAGATGAATGTTTCTATTTATAGATGGTACTAGCTCTTGCGGCAGAGACGGCACGAACAGTGAATTTCGTGCTGAGAGCCATTAACGATGCGATTAAATCTTGTGATTAAATAAAAGGTATTCTACTAAAATATTATTTAAAAATGAAAAATCTTGGTTTCGCACGGCAGTGAGGAAAAACTGACAATGAGACGATGAGAGGGGCGGGGGGGTTAAGCTAGACGGAAGAGGAATGGACGCACGTGCGAAATTCCCCTACCTTTGCGCGCACCGAAATTCTTCGGCGTTGCGCCGGCGAGTCAAATTTCGTATTACTAATTTTGAAGTATAAAGAAAAACAAAAGAATCCATAGGATCCTCGCACAAACGTTTTACGAAAGAGCCGGTATTTTGCTGCTGAGAATTCTATTTTCTTGGAGATTACAGTTTGATGAATTGATTACAAGGCCACGGAGGATCCTATCGGAATCGACTTAAAGGCAGCAGCTGCCAGGGGCTGAGGCAGACGTTGCTAACTTCAGGTGGCACTGCGAGCGTCTTTTCGCTTCCACGGAGACGCGAGGATTCCGGACAGGACTGGAAGTCAATTTGAAATTTAACGAATCAACCGTCGACTGCCATTCTTGACGTAGGCAGTCCGTAAGACTACGTAAATTGTAGTGCGCTGCGCTGCAGAAAATTAAAAAGCGCTCGATTGCCTATTCGGAAATCATATGAATATTTAAAAGCAGGAGGAAAAGTAGATTATTCGTAAAATTGTAGCCGCTAGCAACCGTGGCCATTCACCCGCGCTGTTTGCCTACACGAAAGAATGTGGAAGAATAATGCCTTCCTCGCACTATTTGCTGACACCCGATCAGCCGAGCAAAGAATTCACTCGCCTCGCCACGAATTTACCTCCTTACTGCTTGATGGAATCGCGCGCCGTCAACACCTCCCCACGAACTTCGAAAAGTCCAATTGTAGCTTCGCTATTGTCCACGAGGATTCCTCCGGAGCTGAAGATCAATAGTGTTGATTAACAGGAGTTGGAAATTTAAAAATACCCTTTGGTGAGTTAGCAAGATCATCGTTACAATTTCAATTGGTGCCGTTATAAGAATTCTAATGATTCTGTATGATCGATGAAAAATAATTAATTTTTTGCAATCTTATCGGAAATAATTTTGGCGCAGGTGAACAAAAAAAGACGAAGGTAATGATAACTTCGCGCGAGGATTACCACGTGTCTTCCTTGCCAATGGAGGAGATAGCAATTGGCGATGGCGACCGTAAATCCACTATTGCGTCAACTCCTAATTACGGTAAGTCGAAAAATCTTCGAATTCCAGAAATGGAGACGTTAGAAAATTTAAATTTTTCAGCAAAGCCAACCATTGCCTACTGCAAAGATCTCGGTGCGCAGAGTTACTGGGAATTTTTTCTGCGCTACAAATTCGCAATTTTCCTTGGAACTTTGTCGATTGCACTATTTACGATCTTCATCGGCTCGATAATCTGCACAGCGCCTAATGGTACGTCACACTTTTCACAGAAATACAATGCGTCTATTCTTCATTCCATAGAGACCAAGTCTCGACTCTCGCGAGATTTCAAAGAGATTCGTTAGGCGTGAGTGATGAAGTTTCTAACAATGCTCCAGTTACGTGTCCATCTGCATTTCAGTCGCTGTCCAGCCTGATGTTCACGTCAGGGAGGATCATGTAAATACGCAACTGACCACCTTGGAGGATCTCCTCGAGAGTTTGGAGGACATTAACGAAAAGGACTTGGCTCCTGGTCGGAAGGCAAATGACATTGCGGGCGAATTGGCTGCTCTTTACGAACTGATGAACGCTTTGCCGAAGGAAGAGGATGGACGACCTAAACGCTCTGTGGAAGTGACGCCTAGCGGTCGATCCTGTAGAGTCAAAAACAACGAGCATTGTAAGAAGATTGCAGAACGGATGAAAAATCTCGTACACGGTGTTCAGAGCCGAGTCAATGAACTCGGAAAACTAATGACTCAAGCAGGAATCGCAAAAGAAAATGAAATTGGAAATTGGCAAATAACGGATATCAAAGACTGCTTCGTGTGCAGCAAGAACTTTGAAAGCGACTCCATAACGTTTTTTGAAAATTCCGGACCTGGAGAATTGGCAAATATACCTGGTGCGCCTGGTGACACCGGGAACACGCACGCCGTAGAAAACTTGAAGAAGGTTGATTCCTTACTCAGGAAATTCTCTAACAAAACTGTCGTCAATAATTCCAGTGCTCCGGAGAACAAGAGTAAGGACGATTTTAAACAAGATTTGAAAGCTCTAGTGGATCAAGTTATTCCTGAAAAAATTCAAAAAGTCTTGTCCACGTCCCCCTCGACGCTGCCTGATAATAACGAACGCAATGTCTCGGTCGTCTCGGATACTATCGTAATTGCCAATTCCACGGAGTCCACTACGGTGACTTATGCAGTTCCAACCAGTACCGCTGCAACTTCTGAATTTGAAAATAATCTAGAGACTGTCACGTCAAGGATAACTCCTATCGCCTTTACGACAGAGTCGACTTCTACGCGTTACGACGATTTCAGGACTGTAACGACGCCAGGTCATTTCGTGGAGACTACAAGAGAGATAGAGCGCAACACGGTTTCCACGTCGAAGGCGAATCAGTTAAACAGAACCCAGGCTGATCTGGTCCTTTCAAGCGAGCATCCGTCAACTGTGCCGGATGAGAAAATTCCTGAAAGTCAAACGAGCCAAGTGAAAGCGTCCTCGCAACCTGAAAAATCAGATTCCACGCGTGTTGGTGCATCGCGGATGACAGTGTCCACTTCTGAACTTTCTGATCAATCCGAACGTGGCCCGAGGATCGTAACGATTGCGCAACAGTCCAAAGAGAATTTCGAACCGACGGCCATGACTATACCCACGGCGGAAACTACGAAATTCAATCGGCAGACGCAGTATACTCCATCCGTGTCTTGGATGCCATATCCGGTCTGTTATTACGGCTCCCAAAATGCATCGCCCTTCAGGCACACTGCTGCAGGAAGTTTTATAATTCCAGCATCCTCAGTTGGTTATCCGCCTAGTCCCATAGGGCCAGTTGGTCCTGTTGGTTCGATCGGTCCCGTTGGTCCTGTAAATTTCGTTAGACCATCAGCTTCCAGTCCGCAGTTCACGGCCGGTGTGCCGTTTCTCAATATAGAAAATCAAGGACCCCAATACGTCCCAGTGCAAACGCCTATCCAGTATGCTCCGTCAGCCATGCCAAATCCTGCAATGTTTATTCCGGCCCACAAGGTGGGACCCACTGGACCGGGACTGCAGAATGTCCCTATGAACACGGGAAACCAACCCCCCGCGTCTTCGGGGACACAACCCGGATACTATTACTGCACCTACGTTTCCAATCCGACTTTGCAGTTTCCTGCGGTTCCCAATGTCTCGGAATACCAGCGATCGAGCAGTAGCAACACGTCGGACAACAAGGTTGACGCTCAAGTTTCAATGAGCCAGGATCGATCACGTTATGGACACATTTTTTCAGGTCCGCTATTGGAGTTTTAGTTTGTGTAAAAGAATGCGGAAAAAAAATGAATTTTTCAATATCGCGATTGAGACGGGTCACAATGTGTTTCAGATTTTGATGATAACTGTCCACGTGACTCACGATCGTGTAACGACGGCAGCGCCTGCATCTTGAAGTCTCGATGGTGCGACGGTAACGTCGACTGTCCCGACGTCAGTGACGAAACGAACTGCTCCTGTAGAGATCGCGTTGGAAAAGATCGTATTTGCGATGGATATTTCGACTGTCCGCGCGGCGAAGATGAACTCGGTTGCTTCGGTAAGTTACCGACGTATTCTTTTACACGTGTCTGGGCGACGGTAGACACTGAGATACCGGCGCAACTTTGCTGCTTTCTCTTAAGCCTCGAAGAATAAGCAGATGGAGCTGCCGTGCCGTTATCGTTCCTTTAGTGTTCCTCCTTACCGAGAGATCCAGTTATATTAATGAAGCTTATTATTTATACGGAGCATTTTAATTAAATAAGAATTGATCGCAGGATGCGACAGACGATCCTTTAGCTGCGACGATTGGACCCGACGATCGAGATCAATGTGCGTGCCTTTGACGAAACGATGCGACGGCAACAACGACTGCCCAAACGGAAAGGATGAATTGGATTGCAACATTCTGAGTCGTACGGTCAACGAAGATAATGTACGGAATATCTTATATAGTCTGTGATCTTACCATAGTCGTGATTCAGGGGACTGATAGTACTCGCAGCGATAACGACTTTATTGACCTTTCCTCCAGATGTTCATGGTCGGAGATACTTCCGGCTACCTTCACAGAAACTGGCAAGGCCGCTGGTACCTTGTCTGCGCACGCGTCCCTGCTTGGACCATGAGCGCTTGTCTGGCGGAAGTAGGATCGCAAATGCGGTATTGAGTCTTTAAAATTAATCAGCTTGAAATGTCACTGTTAATATTTTGAGAAGTGTTTATTTTTCTCGAATTTTCATAAACTCGATATCAATAATTCTATTGCAGTGGCAACCCAATGACTAGTTTCAACAATTATCCTGAGCACAGATCCATGAGACAGTATCTCGTAGAGACTTCTTCAGGTGAAATAGGCATTTCCGGAAGTTGCCAGAATGGCGCGCTGTACGTTCAGTGTCCAGCAGTCCCGTGTGGCACTAAGGTTCTACCCCATAAGGAGTCTTATCCCACCTATAACATGTTCGAGGATCCCTTACTGGGTACTTCACACGTTCCACTTTCCAATACGACTGAGGAAAAAAATATCGATACCGGAAAACCCCAGTGGAATTCGACTCTGGAGAAAATAGCAAAAGCGCTGACTGGCAGCCATTCGAATATTCGTAACGACAGCGTCGTCCGCTCCGAAGGACGCATCGTGGGCGGCCGTGCCAGTCAGCCAAGGGCCTGGCCATTCCTGGTAGCCATTTATACCGACGGATCCTTTCATTGCGGTGGTACCATTCTTACCGAACAGTGGATACTGACTGCGGCACATTGCGTAGAGAGGTGAGTAGCGAATCTGATCGACGACGTTTCACCAGGATCTTGAATTCGATAGAATCAAGTCTCTTCCTCTGTAGGTACCGCAATCGCTATTACGAGATACGAGCTGGAGTTCTGCGACGGCTTTCATTCTCACCTATGGCTCAAACAGGCCGGGCAGTCGAGGTCGTTTTACATCCCAAGTACAACAGACATAGCATGAAGAATGACATAGCTCTGATTAGGCTGAACGAGCCTCTTCACTTCAATCGCTGGGTGCGTCCAATCTGCCTTCCAAAAAGCGACACGGCTGGACCCAATTGGAGAATGGGACCAGAACCAGCGAGCAATTGCGTAGTAGCCGGATGGGGCGCCACCATCGAGCACGGTCTGGACCGTAAGTCCATAAAATGGATTCTTTGGTAAAATTAAGAATTTCATCGTCAAAAACTGGATCATTCTGAGTTGCAGCGGATCACATGAGAGAAGCTACTGTACCGATATTACCGTTTTGCAAGCATCCGGACGATCGAAACGAAGCCGAAATTTGCGCCGGGATCCCCCAGGGTGGAGTGGACGCCTGTCAGGGTGACAGCGGTGGTCCACTTATCTGCCTGTGTGTCATCAAACTAATCTTATCAATTCATTCGCGTGAGCTCTCAAGGATCTTCAAATAATAAGGATATACTCCTTACAGAAATCCCCAATCGAGGACGCAGTGGTACGTCGCCGGTATAGTGAGTCACGGAGATGGCTGTGGTCGTCCCGAAGAGCCAGGTGCATATACAAAGGTCAGCCACTTTGTCGACTGGATCGACAGCGTAATCAGTAAGTGTTCCTGAAGTATTCCTTAGCATTCGTATTGAGGATGACGATATTGTTGATAATCGTTTGGGGTCTCACTCAGTGCGCGGGAATCCTGGACTTGGCGACAGACCGCTGCAACGATGTCCTGGCTTCATGTGTCACGGCGAAACCGGGCAGTGCATCCCTGCTGTGCGACGCTGCGACAAAAGGGTTGACTGTCTATCCGTGGAGGACGAGGTCGACTGTCAGGCTTACAATAGTCACGATTTCTTCAGAAACTTAAATACTGCCGCCGCTAAAAGTGCAGACGCAGATCTCAGTGCGCCCTCGGCGATTTCCCCAACGGGTAAGGAGATCACTAGTAACGTCACAGAGATCAATTGCAATAGATAGTAGGATGCAATCAATCGACTATCAGGCACGGGGAAGAGGAACCGTTATTGTATATCGTGTAAATACTTAATAGAGCGTCCTTTTTCCGATATGCTTTCGCGTTCGAGAGTAGTAACTCTCGCCGTAGAGAGAAAAGAAAAAAAAAAAAAAGAACACGAAGTCACTGAACGAGTTCGAAGAAACTGCGTGTTCGCACGCACGCCAGGGCGTTTTCTACAGTTTTCTGTGCTTTAAAATGCAATGCGGCCTCTTGCAGCATTAATTCTTGCATATTCCTTTTGGATGACAGTTGCACCTGCAGCCGATGAGATTCCTGTCAACGCATCCGTTCCCGAAAATTCGAGGAATTTTTTGAATTTGACTACGAGCCGGCCCGCAGTTCCAGCAATTAGAAAAACATCATTGCCAACTCCCACTGACAGTCATTTCGTGTGCACGAGGTAAGTGCATCTCCGTGCGGTTCGACTGCAGCATATATTGATTCGATCTTTGCGATGCAATTGACTTGCCTCGGTGTGCAGGATGCTGCAGCGACTGCCAAATAGTAAGCGATGCAACAAAGTGATTGACTGCGAGGATGCAACCGACGAGGAGAACTGCACCTGCAGGGATTATTTGCGGATTCTCCAGCCAACTGCAATCTGCGACGGGCACGTCGACTGCGACGATGGAAGCGACGAGGAGAATTGCCGTAAATATCATTGCGTCATTACGTGGAAATATTATACGCGAAAGCAAGACGCGAACGACGTAGAGAGAAAATATTATAATTTCAAAATTTTCGCAGATGCCTGCGATCCGAGTGAATTTCATTGCGTTAGAAGTGGAAAGTGCATCCCGTTAGATGGAAAATGCGACAGAGTTGCAGACTGCGATCTCGGCGAGGACGAACAGGACTGCTGTAAGTAGTAACAAGGTTTATAGCGCGTTGTTCCTCGACGTCCATTAACGTTCGACGTTCGATCGATTGTATTCGCGTGAAATAATACGTAAAGGGAAACGCAGTACCGTTTCACAGATCTGCATAGAGATGCAGAGTTGCAAGCGCGCGCGCAGACTTACGGTATCTTCGATAAGAAGGGTCCTTGAGGCTGATACAAATTAATATTTCAGTTTCGTTGAGCGACGGTCACAGCGTTACCGTCGATCGGGAGGGACGACCGCAGTTGAACGTGCAGGGAATCGTGAGCCAGTATCAGAATGGTCAGTGGCGGCCATTTTGCTTTCACGCTAATGGGTTAGCTTCGAATGACACGGAAGAGGAGAGAAGCATAGGGCAATACGTTTGTCATTATCTTGGATTCGAGTAAGATTTAGCTTTTGCTTGATCCGTTCGGACTAGCAAATTTTTTATGGAATCCTGCACAAGCACATAAAACATGTATAAACATGCGATTGTTTCGTTCCAATCAGAGACCAGATAAATACCACTAAGACGACAGTGAATGATAAGACGATCGACGCGATTCCGTCTGCCGGTCGCGGTGTCGTCAGCTATCCGGCAGTCGATGTTGCACAGAGTGCCGACGGTACTGGCGACAAGAGCTGCGTCAGTTTGTACGTTAAATGCAATCCCACTCTAAACACTAGTATCAGCAATCACCTGGTGAGCATCAAGGATACCGAGAATCCCAGCTACCTCTGGCCCTGGCATGCCGCCATCTTCGTGGACGGCCGTTATCGTTGCTCGGCCGTACTCCTCGAGCACAGTTGGCTCCTTACCAGTGCGCGATGTGTCCAAAATATAGAGTAAGCAATTCTTCCGATTTGTCGCATTTTACAAGGTCACGTCCAAAGGTCAGGATGATGTCTTCGTTGACCTTACAGTTTAAGGAGCAATTACACAGCAGCTATGCTAGGTCTCTCGCAATCCTACTTGCACGTGGATGGTCCCCATCAGCAAGTTATTCCAGTCGACGAGGCGAAGCTCATTGAAGAGACGGACGCAGTGCTGCTGCACTTGCAAGATCCGGCAAATGCAACGCGACACGTGCAGCCTATATTCCTGAAGAAAAGGTACCTGCCGCGGCTCGTTCTCTTAACTATTTTGGAATTAACGAAGCAACTCCTTCAGGATGCACCCGGCGTCCGATAAGTATCCTTGCGTGGCGACTGGATTGGATGACAATGGCCGCACAAGAACAATATTTTTACAAGCGGACATGACATGCTCAACCTGCAATCGCTGCTACAAGAGAAGTCATCCACGAGATTGTTTTGTTGGTTACAATAATTATTGAAATCTACCTGAAGAAAACATTCCTGATGATAAAGATGCTCATGCCGTTCGCTTATTTTCAGAACGAAACGTCACTTCCTTGGAGTGGAACGATAGTCTGCCAATCTTCGTTTGGCTGGTATCCCGCTGCCGTTTTTCACGAGGAAAACGGTTACTGCGGCTTTCAAGAAAAGCGGACTTTGACAAGTATAGATTTCATAAACGCTCGTCTCGCAGAGGCCATAGGTATCTAAGGAAGATCATGTGCATGCTATACCCGTGTAAGTATCGTTACTAAAGCGTATACGTGACTGAGCCATTTATCTATCTTTCAGATGAAAAACAGAACGTCGCCAAGGAATTGGCAAAGTGCGACGGATTCCGATGTCTTCTGGGTCAGTGCGTCTCATGGGATCGAATCTGCGATGGAGTTCCCGACTGTCGTGATGGCGCCGACGAAGCTGCTGATTTTTGCAGAAGAAAGAAGGATCGTTGTCGTGCCAATCCCGCCGACGCATTCGGATGCAGTAAGTAATCTTCGTTAATGTTCGCTCTTGCAACTACAGAGTCTTTCGTCGGTGCAACTTACAATGCAATTCCCTATAGGATGTTCCAAGTCGGAATTGCGTTGCGCAAACGGGGAGTGCGTACCGAAAGAACATTTTTGTGACCACAAGGTGGATTGTGCGGATGGATCTGACGAGCCCGCTAATTGCACTTGCGCAGCTTATTTGGAGCTGACGTCGCCAGAAAGGATTTGCGACGGAACGCGTCATTGTTTCGATAAGACCGACGAAGATCCGGAAACATGTTACTGCAAGGACTCCAGCTTCAAGTGTGGCAAGTAAGGGAAAATCGAGGAGTATACAGCAGTTTATATACAGCAGTTTCAAGGAGTTTCAAGGAGTTTGGCAAATAAGGTGCTAATTTAATAATGTTCTTCTTCGTCGATTCAGGATGAATGGAACTGAATTGTGCGTGCCGCAGGACTTTGTGTGTGACGGCGAACAAGATTGCTTTACAAATAACGACGAGAATCAGTGCAGAAAGATAAAAGGATCGCTCAGGGATCCGTAAGTATAATTTTGCCAATTAACGGAAGCAATTGGCCAAATTGTCACTTTGAACAAGTGTATTTACGTGTAGATATGCATAATTCTCAGTGTTAAGCATTGACCAGTTTGACTTGATCGTTGAAGAAGAAACATACATGAATGATTTCAGTCCCGGTACCGGTGAGGTGATGCGTCGTTTCCACGGTGTGTGGCATACCGAGTGCTTCAATTTGCCCGTGACCTCCACGACGGAAGTCGAGGAACTCTGCAAAAGTTTGGGATACAAGACAGGCAGGACGCTCACTGAGAGGAGGAGTGCCCTGGAAGAATATGGCGAGCCAAGAGTGGTGGAGCTCGACAATTTCTACATGCTCCGTGTCAACGAGGAAACCTGGCTGACTATGAGGAGTGACAAGCCTCTGGCCAGGCTGGCGTCGCCACGGGAAACCTGCCATCGACTGCTTGTCAGTTGCGTCTAAGTCCTGTACCACCAATTTATTCGGTCCCTGGCATCCACGTCGTGGCCGCACTGGCTCGATGACCATCAGAGGATTTTCTCAATTTTGAAATGCACGATCGAACGAGTCGAATGAGTCGCTTGAGAATGTGAATGGTGCCGCTGGAGGTTTGAGGTTGCCTGAGACCAGCAGAGGGGCAAGAAGCTACTTACTTATAGCCAAGGAGCAGCCGTTTGCCTTCAACGTCAGCGACCCCATTCGCTACATTCTTTTCCCGCCATCTCTACTCCCTTTCTCCCGTCTTGTCTCTCTGATCTCTCGTAGGCTTATCCATCCTCGGAGCGTTCGAGATAGCACCGATGCACCAGCGACGCACCAGCGACGCAACACCAAAGATATGCAGTTTCGGATCTACGTCGAGCACGTGTTTCCCTCTCGCCTTGAGAATTGATTACCACGTTGCAAATCGTTGGCACAGAGCGAATCCACCGATTCCTGACTGCTGAAGTTAAAAGCCTCAGTTCATTAATACGTTCATATAACCATTGTTTCTCGAGGTATCTCATAAAATTACATGCAATAGGGAAATTCCGTGAAGCGTTTGCTGACCTTTCTTTTAGATCCAATCGTGCAATAAATTCTCTCTACAAGATTAAAAGCCACTGTCAATTGTCGTGCAACGAGTAACGAAAGTTATCGTTACCCAGCTCCTTCTTTTTTCATCCGGCTCGAATCTCCTTTCCAACCATCAACTAGCTACGCCTCGCGAGAACGTCATCGCTAAAATGACGATAGTCCTCGCAGTGTGATTATCGATGAGTAATGACCAATCACGGAGCAGCCTCACTCGGTGTCTTCCTGCACAAGAATAACAGAGTTACTCGGCTCATCGTGTTTCCGGCAACAGGGGGCGATGTGACAGTTTGTAAAGGGGGTACCTTAGCTTTCGAATTTGACCCGAAACCGGTACACGCCCTTCGATTATGTAATCAATGACGTGCCACAGGCATGTGTAATGTCGCTTCGAGATGTACCGTTCACCGAGGCTGCGTGAGTCGGGCAAGAGCGAGGTGGGGGGAGAGGCGGAGAATGGCAAGAGGAGAGCGACGACTGAAGAAGTAGGAGGTAGGAGAACGCTGTGGAATGTGTGAAGTCCTCATTACGTATTGCCTACACAGTATATTCGCTAGGTGCCTGTATTCTCGAATCATATTGGTTGAGTCAGAGCCAGGCACTTCACTTCCGCCATCGGTGGTCTTTAACGCTTTTCATTTGCCGGGAAGAGAGGTGAGACGAAGATGGGCGAAATTCGAGGAATCTGCATGCTTCTTATAGTTGCTGCGATAAATTCCTTTCAAAATTAATTGGAATCGATCGCAGAGAAAAATTGAAGGAAACGTCTGCGTTTCAATGACTGAATGACAATGAGCAGGCATAAGATAGCGTGCAAGCGAATGATGTGAGATCGTATACGGCGCGTGAGAGTTCGGCACGTTCAGGTGCGAAGCTCAACGCACGGCTGGTACCGTTACACTTGACAGCAGCTTCCTGTAGGCTGCCGACCTCCGGCTCCGTCGATTCGTTTCTGCATACGCGTGCAACTGGCCATCGAGCACTCCGACCTCATCCACGAGGCTTCCTTCCAGTCCTCGTAGGTCGTCCTCCTGACCGACGTCAAAGCGTTCGTAGGGCGCATCACTGTGCGAAAGCCACCGCAGTGCAAACGCGCATTTTAAATAGAAAACAATTAGAAAAAAAAAGAAGAAAATAAAACGAACGTTTTCCTCGAAGTCACTAGGCGCGATGGCCTGGAGACAGATTTGAAGCTCTTCGAGTCGCACGAGTACTAAGCTGCTAACGGTAATTCGGTACACTCGCGGCTCGGACGTGATTTTTCATGGCGTTAAGAATTTCAAGAATTTCGTCCCATCTGAATTTGTGAAATCTCTAAGAAAATGGCTAATACTTTTGGAAAAGGAGAAAGATTCCTTCCGTCATCCTGAGTCAGCCCAGAAAGCAGCCAATACTTAAACTTCCTTGACCTGTATTATCTTCGGTAAAGAGGTTACGTGGCACGTCACGACCTTAATTCCTGAAGAGGTTGAGTGCTCCGTGGAAGGCCAAGAGGGGCGCCAACCGAGGTGGCGTCGGCGGGAGTAACGAGCGAGTTTACGTGACGGTGTGGCTACACAGTAGAGCGCGCGTTGGCTGGTTGTGAGTGAGTACACCTGCGAGCACGTCTCCTCGATCGTCCAACGGTTTCTCGGCGGGTCGACGCCCTGGCAAAACTGCCTAATCCTTAGCCGGTCACACTCGTGGCTAACCTAGCCTAACCCAATCCCTAATTCCGACGACATTCGAAGAATGCTCATCGGCCCGTCGACTCGCGAACAAGCAGCAACAGGCGCGTTCGAGCAGCACGAATCTAGGAGAGGCGCACGCGTGCGCATGCGCGCCAGCGTAAGCGTCTCCCTCCCTGTTACTCGGGACACCTCGGCATTCTATCAAGTAACCAGATTAATTCTGGCCCATGCACGTACTGCGATTAGATGAACTCCTTTTACGGGTACAAATAATAGTCAGGAACGAATGGATACCTGTAGGTGGACCAGTGCGACTACTTGCTCGAAGTATTTCGAGGCGATTGAGGACTCCGTGAGATATTGGAGTTGCTTGAGCTTCTGGATCAGCGCCTGTCGCAATTCTTCCCTGCTAGAGTATGTCTAGTCACGATTCTTGTACATCCTTTTCTTTCAGTTTTTTCAGAGGGACAAGAGACGGACACCTCTAAGTTTTTTCGTTCAATCCTTCCTTTACATATATCGCGACATTGTTCTCAGGATTGACAACCTAAGGTGGATGAGATGGACGTTACGTACGATTGCGACTTCAGAATCACAACTGGTTTTCCAACTGTTCCTTAATGTTATATGATGGGGCAAAATACACGTCACTGGTTTTGCTCTATTCGTTCGTAATAACATGAGGCGGCCTACGCGATTGGGCGAACCGCTACGCAAGGAACGGACGCAGGACTTTTCGAACGCTGCACGAACCTCGACTGAACGTTAGGAGCGACTCGAATCGCCCTTCGGGTGGCTAAAGGAATGCAGAAAACCGTTTATAGATCACTGGTTCAACGTTGCGAGTCAATAAGTGTATAATAATAGAACAGACTGTATAATATGCCGCTATGCAATGCGCGCAGCTGTGTGTATGCGAGTGCGTAATGACTGCTTACACGTCTATCAGGATACCGAAGGAAACTATATTCAAGGATGACGATCCTTTTTGAAACGGTCATAGGAAAATCCCGTTACAAACAGTATGATGATCGCGATGGACACAGACACGCAAAAAGTTTTAATATCGCAGAGACGATTAAGGACCTCTTGCTAATTCTTTTTCATGGATTTCCGTAATGCATTTTTCTAAATATCCCGGCTCTTACTTTACCGGCATGAAGATAAATCGATCGTGCAAAAGAAAAGAGCAAGGTGGAGGCGAGTTAACGGTAATATTTTATTGCATGGCATAGCACGATATACGTGTAAGGCACCGTGTTGCATATTACATGCAATCTATAGAAGGTTCTCGTTAACGAAGAACGTCCTTTGTCGAGATCCCAAGGAGTCTCGGCCTCGCGTATCATTCCTTAGGAATGTCAGACTGAACTCGCCAATCGTTCGAATCAGTCTTCGTGCGCGTATCAGAATTCGACCATGCTACTTTCATCGATTAAATACAGTCCGAAACAAGAAGTTATAAGGATCAACTGGTACATGACCTAGTTCGTTCCTGCTGGCAGCACTAGCAACTTAATACATTCCAGGGGCGACAGTAATTTCAGAACTGCAGATTGCAGCACATCAGCAGGTCGATCTACGGTGGGATGCTCAGAAGAAATCGAAAGGATTCTCTAGAGAACTGGCAACGCAATGAAAAGAGTTGCGCCATTGTGCGAGGGTAGGCGCCACTTGGCAGCTTCGCTAAAGAATTTTCAGGGTTCGTAGGCATCCTAAGCACAATGCTTTCCTTTTATTTCCAAGCTGAAGGAGGCAGCAGTGCGCAGCGAGAGGCGTCATCTTCGCGATGGTTCGCGTGCAGTGCGAGTTGCCGGGTTGAACGCCTCCAAGTGCAGCAGACCCAATAAGTGCCAGCGGAGACTATCCAGTTGGGAGCTTGCCACGATTATACATAGCTTTTCTGCAGGACTATTCAAGCTCGTGTTGGCTGCTCTAAGGTACGCAGTCGCAGGGGATTGCGCGTGCCAAGCGCAAATTCGATCCCGCTGCAGGATATCGAGAGAATGACTCGTCATCGTGTCACGATCGGTAACCAAGCTGTAATTTAGTAAGAATTATTCTAATTCTTGAATTGCTTCACGATATAAACGTAGATACCCGCTGTCTATGTATAGCTCCACCTACTGCATAATCCTCCATCGAGTATTAAGCTAGGACTTGGTAAAATGAAAATCAAGAGCGTCGCCATGAATCCTCGCAACCGATTAACGGAAAGCTTTAAATAAGTTAATAGTTTGTCAATAAAAGCTTGCTTCTGCAGGCGTCGATATCTCCGATCAAGAGCGGCAGTGAACAGTAAATTGTAATGAATTGTTGTCGTCACCAGCAGCCACTGTGTTCGACAGCCTCGCAGCCCAGAGATACCTCGACGCATACTCTAAAATGGCCAATGGCCGAGCTGAGCCGAGTTGAGTCGAACTGAGCCGAAGCAGCGATCGTAAGATTGCCTGAGACTGCCTCCATGCTGTTCGGACGATTCTCCTTGGTCTCCGTGAGGCCCTGTCTGCCAGGAACCAGCCAGCCAACCAGGTAGCGCCGTTCACCTTCGAGAGCCGAAGCCGAGTCCTCGGTGAATCCCTGTCCCTCACAGTCCCTCAGTCTTGAGGTGGTGACCTGGGGGGAAGGAGCTCTATGACCCTGAATCGTTACGTTCGGCGTCTGCTATTCTACCTTAACTTCTTTCAAACTTTATTTAATAAATCTCGGGCTCCAAGTGCTTCCGGTGGTAACGACGAACTCTCGTGCTACGAAAAAGCTTTCGAAAATTTTCGCCTCGACGAGTTTTCGTGACTTTTCACGAGTACCGGGAAGTGTAGTGCTGTTCGACGTAACGCGAACTGTCTACTGGTGCTTTTTAAAACTATTTTATAATCAACTCGTGTCCACGAATCGAAGTACAAGAGTGTTCATGTACCCCGTACAAATTATATCCTAGGACTTGGGTGAAAGCACCAGCACACGTAAGTACCTTATTTCCAAGAATCCATATCGGATAAACAATCGAATCATTAGAATTTTCATAACCATAAAACTGTCTATCGTCCCCCTGCGAGACGCTCGGATCATGGTTCATTTTGATATTGTGTATTTTATAAGGACTTTTCTATTTTACTGAATGATTTTCGAATGGATGCTGTTCGTATGGTAATTACAAGGAATGAATTCGCACGAACATTACAAGATTGTGGTAGTTACGAAAGGTATTTTAGAATTTCGACTTTACCATGAGACTGCGATTACTCGTAACGCACGAATGCCTAGGCGGAATCAAATTACGCGATGAATTGCCATCGAGACTGGAGAAAATATCTAGATGGTAATATAGTCAATTCGTAAGAATCCGGTATACGTAACAGGAATTTCTGTAATAAAACTCTAGGCACAGTCTTAATCCGTCATAACTTTGAGAATCTTAGTAGGCAAGTGCACAGGGCTCGTGTGAATACCGGTATTTGGTACAGCATCCAATAGTGAGATAAATCCGGTCAAGGGGCGTACCATACTGCGGGCCCTCTGGGTATTATAAGCAGGCAGGTAGATAGGTAGGTAGGTAGGTAGGTGCAGGTAGGTAGATGCGTGGGCTGTAAGGTTTAAGAAGAATGATGGACCGAGAGCAGGGAGTCTTTAAATACTTGAATATTTTCCATCCAAATAATCGTATAACGCCTGATTAAAACAAGAACAATCTGTGTCACACGAGGTACTTGGAATTCACGGACCTAAAGCTTGTAATTCGAGACATTCGCACCAACGGGCATTCTTCTAAATGTCAAGGTCGAATTGCGTCAGGAACGAAAATTACTTGAAACATAGTCAGGAAAGTTCAAGTATACGTCGCAGCCGATATCTTCGTTGATCCCTAAAGAAAAATAAGAAAACTATTTTGAAGACGAGTTTTCATTCAACAAGCTTTTGGATACGCATCTTAAAACAAATGGCCATGAGTCACAGGTAATCGACACATAATTCTCGTGCGTCCAAGCATATTTACTTCAATATCGGCCTAATTTCAAGCAGATATATTTACACGGATGCGTAACGCAATGAGAAATGTCCATTAGCATTGGTGTCTATTGTATAGTTATATTAATAATACTTATGACGAATATACCGTTGTCTTATCGAGAGAATCGATATTTAGTCAGTAAATTTTACAAAATTCCACCATAATGTTAAGAGACGGAGAAGAGTTTTGGGGAATTCGTTAATGCGCTAACGGTAGCGTTCGGTAATTGACGTCGCTAATATAAGAGAAAATCGAGAGAGAGAGAGAGAGAGAGAGAGAGAGAGAGAGTGGGAGGGGGGTAGCGATGGATGCGCAACGTGAAGAAATAAGTACGTACACGTAAGTCAGTTACAGTTAACAAAGGCAGCCAATTACCAGTGTATATTCAGAGAGAATGCGCGCTTGCGTAGATATCTGTATACATGCATAAGAAGCATAACACGCTATCTTCGGAATACGCCACTTAACCAACTATTTAGAACCGGCTATGTAGAACGAGAGCAGTGTACCGAATTGCAGACGAACCGCATTTGCTATTACAGAGACGTCGTCGCTCTCTGCAGTGCTAAAATCAAAGTTCACAATAATTTGTCATGAAGAATCACGGGAAAAAACGGAAACGACCCTGAACGGAAACTCGTGCGCTCGAGTGACGAGAATAATACTAAGGCTCCCCAAGGAGAAACAGGATTCATTGTGCATGGGACAGGAGGAAGGACCAAGGACCTCTGTACAAAGCGCTCCTTCTAAACCATCCTTCGAGCCAGCTTACCACGGCAACTTTTTAGTACATCCACCGTCAAAAGTACAGAATTACGAAGTACGCTGGATAATAATCTTTAACATCTTCAATCCTCAATACGTAAATTCTCTCTGTCGTTGGTCATCGCTCAAGAGATAACTCCAATGACCTTCGCTCGCATTGGGTTATGTTTGACTATAGTATATCCGTAGTGATCTCACCCTCGACCTTGAGTGTCGAAGAGGGCTCCAGCCAAGTACAGCTACACCTAGCGGCCGAAAGTCGCACGTCAGAGAAACGAGTTTACGTGGTTTATCGAGGGAACGTGACACCTGCGAAGGAGGTAGGAGCGGGGCCGGAACGGCAGGAACGGGAGAGAAGCGGTAATAGGAAGCAGAAGCAAAAGCAGAAGAAGAAGAGAAGGAGTATAAAGAGAGAAAAAGGAAAAGAAGACAAAGTATAATATAGAAGTCGTCTGATACACCGTTATATTTTGTTCCGTTCGGTTTCGTTCGACGATCATCGTGTCTCGGTAGTTTCCTCGTCCAAGTTCCTGCCGGCAGAATGTAGAGTCGATTCCTTTAGCGTTTCCCCACGAAGAACGATTGATCGGGACTTCCAGAGTGTCGTCGCCGGTATTGACCTGACTTATATAGTCAACCCCGACGATTGAACAGCGAGTCCATCTAAGGTACCGGAAGCGTCCGCTGGACAATGGCGAGCGGTACTTTGCAGCGTGATCAGTTTGCTCCCTTCTAGTCCCTGCTCTACCATAGACTATCCGCCATAAAGATGGAGTAGTGGTACACTCCTGCGTATCCACTTCCATCCTGATCTGGAGTCGGGATAGGTTCACCAAACTCGATTAAAGCGGAGCTGCTGCTTATACCGATTGCTGAGTATAGAGGAACGGGTGCCGCCGAGACGTAGGATATCATCATCTGGAAGTATGCAACCGATAACACGGCAATCGAGCGTACGTGATATTGCGGACACTTCCTGCGACGAAGACCGTTACCTGGGAGTTTGTCAACGGGGGGAGGGCTATAGCGCTCGAGTACCAGTTACGATCAGGATTATTATTATATACATGTAGGAAAGAAAATTCCACAGAATCGTCACGTGCGACCAGCTGCTGTCTTGTCCATCTCCAATGGGTATCGCCGTCGTTGGCACGAGTTCGCCTTTGAAAGTTATTTTAAAATAACTTGTCATTCGATGAACCATTTTTTTCGTTCGGCAAAAGGATGAAAGTGGAACAAAAAGAAATTACGGGAAGCTTTGGACGTTGTATCAATTATCGGTAATTATGCGGAAAGTTGTATCATTAATGATTAGCGGGCAACTGTTCGCAACTGTTCGCAAGTGATCCCGCTCTCCTCAGGCTGTCCTCGCTGGAGCGTATCGTTGCTGAATGTTTCTTGAATGCAGCATCGAAATCACCGTTGGCTGGCCTACTGCCTGCCGCCGCACGTATCGCAGCGCCGCAACCGAATTCTCGCTTCGCGTTTTCACGCTGTTACGACTACGCGCCGGACCGTTAGCTAGTCCGATTTACTAGAATACACTAGCGGGCCGAGATTTTTCTTTTTTTTTACACCCTTTATCGCCGGGCAAATACTTTCTAGTACTGACCTACAGCCCGAAGCGAAGACGGGAGGTCTTATCTAATGAAATTTCGACTATTCACTTGCCATCAGTGTCTATTTAATAGTAACTTGTATCAACATAGAGGTAGCCATGTAATTATCTGATATGTTCAGCGCACTTATCGCGAAGGGTTCTTAAAGATGCATATGCTTTCACGTGACAACACAGTGGATAACGTTAGCAATGAAAATCGATTGAATGTTTCATTTAAAAAATCAGTAAAGCATCAGAATTTTGAAAAATATCCAATAAAGCTCAAAGAGTGAAGTATCGTCAGGACTTCTTACCGAGTACAGTCCGTGCAAAGACAAGTGAAGTCAATTGCGCAGCTGATTGTGAGACACGACAAGCAGCTCTTGTCATGCACGAAGCCCACTCTCGAGATACCGTTACCCACCGATAATCTACACTCCACACTCTACGAAAGGGACAAGCATCGACTCCGAGAGTTCAACTCCGTGACGACGACGATCTCGTATCGTAATCGTAAACCTGCCCGTCGACGTTCCCTTCCCTCCTGCCAATTCTAGACTAACGGTGCCTTGTAGGGGCGGGGCGCTCATCTAATTGCAAAACAGACGTATGGCTGCTCACATGCGACCATCGATCCTTCGACTGTGCATTCGAAAGAGTATTTCCGGTATGAAGCAGCATCGGGCATCTGAAATGTAATCACGCGTATCAGGAGATGCGCAACGAAAGACCAAACGGAATTTGCCCCCGGAAATGTCGCACGACGCTAATTAGCCAGGCGTCTTAATTGCGGGAAACGTACTGCTCCAGTTATGCTTGGAACTGATTGCCCAAGACAATGCCGTTGCATAAGTAGGATTGAAGATGGGAGCAGAATCTAGATTGAAGCACGCACTGCGTGAGATATGCGTCCAAATTGGGGAAGTGCGGATGACCGAACGATGGGACTTTTGCGATTGCTGTGACACAGCGGCGCAGAGCGCGCGCTCGCGCGTCGGATAATCGGAAAAGGTTATTGTTTCCGATAGGGAGAGCGCAGGAGGCTGACGCTTGAGATTGCCTACTCGATTATTCGATCGAGCCTCTTTCCTCCTTTTCCCACGCGATTCGTCCACCCCCTGTTCGCCGTTGCGTCACGCACTCGTAATTACCGGTACCGACGCCGCCCGTCGTCGGCCGCCGTGTTTGCAAAAGCGCATTCAACGCGTATCTTGGGCACGTTACATCAACGTGGGATCCTTCGTGAGAGAGGAGCTGCGTTTGTTTCCCGGCCCGGTGGATGCTTCCTCGGAATAAGACGATGTAAATGATTGCGCGATCGCGAAGGTTATGACGCGAAGGCGCGGAGCTGCCGGTTGGTACGTGTTTCTCAAATTCCTCGCTTTCATTCTGTATAGGCAACATTCATGAATTAATAAGGAAAAAAAAAACCTCCTGGGATGGGAATTTCTTTCGCGCGAATTGCATGGAGATTCTCCGTTGTGTTTTCTCGACTCTGTCCTCGCGTCTCTTGCAGCATCCAAGAGGAGGATCGCGGGACTCCGTGCGCGCCTAGAGCCGATCGGCTTTCTCGTCGAACTTGTCCTCAAGATCGTTTCCCAATAGGGACAAGCGAAACGAAAGGCTGAACGTCCAGGGTAGGGAAGCTGATTATTTCCGCGAACGCGTTCGCGCAGCTAGAACGTCGCTCTCATTATATTTATATTTTCTATTTGTTTTCAACGGTGCAGCTGTTCGACGTCTTGGCTGAGCACAATTTGGGTTGCAGTTCAGTGCGGACGCACGCGCGATCGCCACGTGACTTAATCTATCAGCGATGTTTTGCTGAGCGATACTTTAATGCCAGAATTTCCGCACGGCTATACCAACGTTACGTATCAATGTTTTATCTAGGATATCGTCGTAGTCATTACGCCTTTACGCCTATGATGTATATGTATATGTATATAGAGATACAAATAATGAGGTTGCGGGGGAATGGTCCGCAGTCTTACGCGTGGATGTAATAATGTCTTACCGAGTGAAGAAACATTCCCGTGCGGAATAAGGCGGATTCCATAAGGCGACTTTCTAGAGGCGCGCCTTCGTTCATGCTCTCTGCCGTTGCGTTCAAACCGAGGCAACTATTGCCGCCTCGCGAAGGTCCATTTAAAATCTTCTATCTTGCTTACGTTCGGCATCTAACTTCTGGTACGGTTGCGCGAGACAAATGATTTATCTCGTTAATTTATATCGTAAAAAATTCACTAGAAACTCGAGGCTTCTCCTCGTATTTAAAATGGCCACGATGCACCGCGACCCAAGATCGCCGAACGAGTTACGAATTCCTTGAGCCACGCCTTACAATTAAGTCGCTACTGTACTATGTCGATCTCGCTTTGGAATTAATGTCAGGGACTCGTTAAAAGTTTTTCACTGAAATTCCTTGTCGCTTTATTCATCGCAAAATAATCTGACAACGAGACAATGCAACGAGACATTCTTTAATTTAGACATTGTGTGAATTTCTTGGAGTTTCTTAGCTCCGAGAAGAAGACAGAGGTCGTGAGGTGTCAAAAAGAAAAGGATGTTGTCGAATAGAACAGAAATTGCATTGTTTATCACGTAACGAGGAGTTATCGGAGAGTGAAACGTGGGCTTTAAAGAATTCTTTTTTTTTTTTATTTCAGAAATATGCTGATAAGGAAATTGGCGGCCATTCTGGTCGCCTTCCTCTTGTGCCATCTTCAGCCATCCCAGTCTCAGGTAAGAAAAGCAGAAGAGCACGCATTGCATCGGAAATACAAAAATAGTCGACGGTCGCTTTATAATCGGGCGACAGCTTTATTCCCCTTTGAAATTCTAAATCGGTGAAACCTGCGTGCGAGACGGGCGTCGGGACGCCCGAGCGAGCGCGCCGACCTGCTAGCGCTACTACGATTTGCATCGTTTCTCTCCACACGAGTGTAATTAAAGTCCAGCCGGAAGTGAAGAAGACTGCCTACGAGGTAGGGCTTCCTAACCGTGGGACGTTTCGCAGAAAGATCCTTATTCTTGTTCAGGATAGAACCATGACCAGAACCTCCCTTCCTCCTCATCTTGTTACGTAACCAAAGCAACGTCCCCATAGCAAAGCCACGTCTTATATTATATCTATATATTACGAGGTGCAAAACGTAGGATGAAAATTTTCGAGTTCACGAACGTCATTTTTCAATGTTTCGGATGCTTCGATCAATTATTAAATCCATTAGACGACCATTAATTTGGCAATTTGATTCCAGCGACGAATTCCCACGGTCGTAATACGTAATGTGGCTTCGACCGAACTCCATGGTTGTTCTAGAGGTCGGTAGGCCTGACGCGGTTCGATTAGTTACGAATCTGATATTACGTAGCCAGTATATCTACTACGAAATATCCTGTCACTCGATTCGATTTTTTTTTTACGACTTTTACCAGGTAGGACCAGTCAGTCCAGGCCAGTCGAATTATAATGATACACCTATGTGGCATTGACGGAATGACGCGTGGGCGGTCGATATCAGGGAAAGGGGAAAGAAGAAACGAAATGGAAATAAGAACGCTAATGATTTCACCTTCCCGATTCTGCCGTGCGAAAAATTACAATGTTTCCTCTGAAAATTCAATTTGAATCTAGTCTGCCCCCTGTGTTTGCTGCTTAGATATCCCATCCGGTTTCCTTAATTTTCTCGCGGTCATTCTAACTCGGCGACTCACGAGACACGGTTCGATGGTGGCCAAAATTATAGAGATTTTGGATTCTTTCGATAACGAAGCCATTTAATTTTCAAAAGTTCTCAAAGGATTACTGCCGGAAAACTATGATCGCAGAGGAGCGAGAAGAAGAGGTGCCTGCCGTGCAGCCGGTGAAAGTGCATAGTAGTCCCGGATGCCTTGGTAGGCCTGAGAAACAGAACTTAGTATTGGCAAGGGAGCATCCGGTGCACGCAGGTACCCGCTGCCACTTCGTAATGCCAATTGGCTACCCTTGTCCTCTGGAGGAGCCTTCTCAAAGGTGCACTATAGGGGGTGGCTATACTGCTGCACCGCTTGACAATTTCGTCCGTCGACGTACCTGCATGCGTACCACTGCTTGCTGCTCCCTTAGATATTCGCAGTCGATATTAATCGACAATGCTATATCGATACATCGTACCTCTTCGGCAGAGTGTCCGATCGACACTCGAATTATTCAGTTGTCGGGAGAATCAATAATTTGCAGAACGTAACGATTGCACGCGGAAGAATCGAAATATTGATTAGATGTGACTTAATGCATGTAATAATATAATTAGATAATGCTAACAGTTCTTCTTGAAAATCTCCTTCCTACCAAGATCAAACGGACGGATCATCTGGAAATTGACTGGATGCTTGTCGGCATCTCGTTATTTACGTAGATTCTCATCACTTTCACTTTGTGTGTAGCGTTGAAAAAACAAACTGTTTCCCAATGGCGCTGCACCATGTTCTCCTATCCTGACTGTTGAGCGATAATTCAAGAGTTTTGATAGCCGGCACAGACAAAATGACTTATAACTCGTGTAATCAACATGTGTAACTTCGCACGTCTTAAGAAATTCTCGGTCGTCGCTTATTACAGCCCAGAACTTTCTAAAAAAAAGATCTCTTCGCGCATCGACGATTACCAACGTAGGTACAGGAGCGACCGTTGATTTGCATAATTATTTGCATAATTTCATTGATACTGCTTCTAACAAAAAATCTCCTATGCTCCCTGCATCTCTTTGCCCTTTTGAAAAAGATTTTTTATTTACGAAAACAAATTATTTCGGCTTCTGAATACAGCCTCACACCCATTTTCATAGATGCACAGCAATATTCGAAAATGCCTCCATAAACGTATCGAGCATTGATAACGCGATGACGTCTTGTTGCCAAAGGGATAAGTCCAAAGGCAAGACCCATTCTGTAGCCGGAACATAAAAAGGGCAAACAATCAAAAAAAAAAAAACAAATTTCTCTTTATCCGTGATTCTGTTTCACTTTCTGACGATACCTGCGCGCCTTAAAAGATAAGAGCTTAGCCAATTGGTGTCAGAAAAGTGACAGCCCAACCTTCCCCTTAATACATAGGATTATCCCCGATAAAAGAATCCTATGCTTTCTTCTAAGACTGAAAATCCATTGTTCGTTTTGCAGGTTCCTACTACGAATATCTTCAGCTGCCCGAATGGTGAGTACACTATGGTATTTCTGTGTTGGGGTGTACGCGTACATTGTGCACCAGCAATTGGCGCGGAAAGGTGACGGAAGGAAGACGGCAGTACCTGTTCAGGTAGATGGTGGTTTATGATTATGCATGCGCGCGGGGACGTAGCACGGAGACTTTTAGGCCGAGCTTCGTAGGGAAAATCGGGGAGATCGAAGACGGAATTCGACAGTGTCGCCACCAGCGGCGAGAATCGCTGATGAATCGAGTGGAGAAACCGGAATACGGATAAATAGCGTTAACGAAAAGAAGAGCATCTTAGATCGGCACCGTACATTTAAGGAGACCAAAGGCCCGGCTAAACCGCTGCACGCAGGTACTCGGGCCTCCTGCAAAACTAAGTCCAGCCCATCCATCGGCAGGATGAACGACAGCGTCCAATTGAATTTCGGACAGCAGGTTTCAGTCCGATAGTACATTCCTGAAGTTCCTTAATAGCGCTTGAAAAATTACACAGATATCGCGTAATCAGTGAGACGGCTGACACTGGATGAAATAGCGTCTTGGTACTTTGATAACGCGTACTGCAGTTTGTAGTGGAGGTCACGCTCCTTGAGTCGCGAGCTTCGGTATTTCCTCTCGGCTGTGGAATCTGGAGAAAAAAAAATCTCGAAAGGGTCACGCTCGTTACATAAACTTCTGGGATGATAGGAAACTGAAGGAAACGTAACGGATTTACGAAGTTTATTACTGCTTATCTCTTGTCTCTCTTGTATCTCTTGTACCGCTCAGTCATTTAAATGCCTTTAAGCGACTTTCTTTATTTTATCTGTGCTACTTGAGTGCAACCGTCTGCAAATTGCATTTATCCTGTAATAGTTTGCCGGTAACGCATTCCTCGAGCGCATGATAAGGCTAGTTCTATTTGGGTAAAAAGAAGAACCTGATTAACTAACGGGATGCTCCGGTTTGAGTGACGTCGCGCGCTGTTATCGAAAAACGGGAAAAAAAAGGTCATTCCGCCTGAATAAACGGGCGCTTAACCTGCATATGCTTTTATAAACATACGATTAGCACCACCATAATTTTCTGTCGTGTTTTCACAATGAAATCAATGATCGCGCATATCCGCGTATTTATAGTAACACAATGCGCGCGTCCATCTGCTTTCGGCTGAAAATAAAAATGAAATTACAAACCGTGGGTTTCTCTTGAGGCATGTTATCGCCGCGTGATAAGCAAGAGAATAGCTAAGAGCCAGCATCGAATGAGAATAACGAAAGAGACGGTAGATACAGGACGAAGCCCCGGAGGGGAAAGAGGGCAGGAGGACAAGACGGCATTCCTACACGATGAGTCGGGTTCTCACTGCATCGCTATACGACCGATCCTAAAAATATATATTCGCGCAACAACCACACGATCCCGTCGAACGGGACGTGTCGCGTTATCCTCTATTAGTCGGAATATCTTGGCAATATGGCCATCCGTTGCCATGGATGTCCGCCGTGTTGTCGGTGCTGTCTCGGGTTTCCTGCGGGCCGGGTCTCCCGTCGAACTCCTCAGAGGCGATACACGTGCTACGTAGACTCGTAGCTTCTCGGTTGGGCTCGGGACCCTTCGGCTCGTCTCTTCAGGAAAGCACTTGCTCCTTGACGCGTAACGGGGCTTCAGGATCACCTGATAAATTGCCGATACTTGCCATGAGTCTACCAAGTCCATCAAGTCCACCAGGTCTGCCACGTAATAATACGAAACACGAAAAAGCATCCATGAGAGAAGTGAAAGTATCGATGACGGTGTTCGTTTGACCTTTTGCGAGAAGAAAACTCCTGGCCAGTATTCTTTGCGGCACCAGGTCCCTCGCGTAGTGGCTGCAGACACCTGCTCTCCAGATTCACTGATCCCGATCCTGGCATACGTTACCAATCTTAATTATCCACTCTTTATGTTTCATCGAGATAAGAATAATCGCATTTACGAATCGTGTTCACGCATTCTATTTAACAGTACAATAAAATTCATTCATGGGACTCTGGATTTCGTTTTCTCTTACATATGTCAAAATTTTACGAAGCGACGTCGATCGTGCACTCGCGCATGTAATTCCGTGAAATTGCTGAAATTACTCGTAACGAGTCCTTTTCACGGACGATCGTGCACACGCGTGCAACGACACGCGACGAAGGAAACAAGACAAGGCAGGCGCCCACGGTATTTGCGATAGGTGCGCCACGCGTACAGGTACATCCGTATACGTGTAAATACATTGGAGCGCGCACGAATTCCTACCACGATTATCGGATACCGTTATCCCGCTCTTTATTGGATTCGCCTGGCTCGTAGGCCTCGAGAACGCCAAGAATTAGCGGATTTTGATATTTTCTATCTTTAAGTAACAAATTAAATTCTAAAAGAACAGTCAAACTGAAAATAGCAGGTTAGCAATGGATCTCGAGATTTCGAATTCTCCTTTTGCCGTATTCGTGGTGACATTAAGAGAATTGCGCAAGTGGAAGTAGAGTAGAGTATCGCGTCGAGTAGGGTGGTTTACTTAAAGTCGATGGCTCGTGACACGGATAACCTTCTCGGAAACGGAACGAACACCGAGTACCGGCTGCCAAGTGCTGGTAAACCGGCAAACCGACAAACCGACATACCCAGCCCGTCAGCAGCTGTGATACAACCCGTTGAGCCCGTTGAGCCCGTTGAGCCCGTTCATCCGGACTTGGCTCATTCGCTGTCAGCGCCGCGGCGGCGGCGGCGTCTCTTTCACTCGACATCATCCTCGCGAGCTTCATTCGTCTCCGCGCGACTGCAATTCCCACGTAGCAAAAAGAATTGGGGTCGAACGTCTGCACGTCCATCAAACCCGAATAGGTCAACTGCTCGTCGAAGACTCAGCCGCCTTTCGTTGTGCACGGATTTCCCTGATAAGTCCATTTTTTCAAGTCCCGCATAAACTTACCCTCAAAAACTGTTTGTCCTACCAGGTTGGGAGCTACGAGGGATTCACTGTTACAAGTTCTTCAACATCAGGCACTCGTGGGAGAAGGCCGCCGAGCTATGCAGGAGGTAAGTGCTTCGAAAAATCTATCTCCCTCTCTTTCCTTCTCATGCAAATTACTTTTTATCGAGTCCATCAAACGAGAGTGGAGAAATTTAGGCGGTTCCGTTAGAAAATTGTTCAATCTTGTATGAACGGCACGCAGTAAGACGGAGGTCTTTCCTCCCTTGCTTTCGAGACTCGAACACTTTACTTCCTCGTTGAACTTCACCTTTTGGAAGCACCCGTGACGTCATTACTTGCCGACGAACACGTCGCGACCTTGGCGACGATCATTTACGTCGAGTTACAATTTTTAACTTTCAAATGATAACCACGATACACGTGTTATTCCTGTATCCGTATTGTTCCTAAGAATATTGGCTGAGCGAGAGGAGACAAGACTCGTGACAAAAGACACATCGTCGTTTCCCATTTCTATTGGAACGAATGACGACCATGATTTCCGACCTCAATGCGTCATCGAGGAGTGACGTCATCAATAGTTCATCGACGTATACGCGAAACAGGTGAAATCGCCGATCCGTTCGTACGTCGATGCGACACACTGAAAATGCTTATAAATATTAAATTAGATGCGTTAGCCAGCTTTAAGGAGTTTCCATGTAACGTGCGCATTCCATCGCTCCGATCCAACGAGTGACGAATAAACTAATTGGAAATCAATGAAATTGTGTCTCAGGTACGGCAGCGAGTTGATGGTCGTAGAAACTTATGGGGAAAACAACATGACTGCCAGCATGATCGGCCGGTACTCGAATCGTTATTGGCTGGGTTTGGCCTCCCTGGACGATCTGCGGACCAATACCCTGGAGTCAGCGGCAGGCATGCTGGTGTCCCAGTACGCAGGTAAGAAGATAAAAAAAATAATAAAATTGGTAGGAAGCGAGATGTGAAAATGTTTGTACTGAAAGTGTACACACGCAAGCGCAAAGTAAGTCTTGGGATGTAATCGAGGTCGCGGAAACGCGGAACTCGCACACGGCACAAAGACACACTTTTCCATCGAGAATAACGAATCAGGATGCGTACCTACAAGTGGAATTGTAGTTTCACGTCGCGCGACGACGTAGCGTTTTACATGCACAATGGTCGGTCCGACACGACTTTTGATCGACTTAGACTGCCATCTTTGCAATAATGCTTCTGTGTCCGAATATAGGTTTTTGGGCTTCGAGGCAACCGAATCCGAGATCCGGTGAATGCGTCGACGTCACCTTCACCGAGGAACAGCAATCCTGGGAACTGACCACGTGCGAATCGCTTCTGCCATTTATGTGTCGCGCCGATGCCTGCCCAGCAGGTCGGTCTTACCGTTCGACGTTTAATAGTTTTTACCTGCGTCGACTGCTGTGTCCCATATCCTTATTCTTTTTGTTGCTTCTTGCTTTCATCTTTTAAGTACAATTCGTGATGCCTCGTTATCTCTCGATAGGCTCCTTCCATTGCTCCAATGGCAGATGTATCAACGCTGCCTTCAAGTGCGACAAGCAAGACGACTGTGGCGACTCGTCGGATGAACTGGATTGTCCTTCCAATTGCCAGTTCTATATGGCAAGCAGTGGCGACGTGGTCGAAAGTCCGAATTATCCTCACAAATATGCTCCTCTGAGTAATTGCAAATGGACCTTGGAAGGACCTCAGGGTCACAATATTCTTCTACAGGTATTAAAAGATTTTTTTCTTGTGACGCGGTTCCGCATCGGACTTTATCGTTTCTTTGAATATTTTTCGAATGCTGCTTGAACTTTTAGTTTCAAGAATTCGAGACCGAAAAAAGCTTCGACATCGTTCAGATCCTGGTTGGAGGACGGACCGAGGACAAATCGGTGAACTTGGCTACCCTCTCGGGCAAACAGGAACTAAGCAGCAAGCTATTTGTCTCAGCCTCCAACTTTATGATCGTCAAGTTCAGCACGGACGGTTCCGTTGAGAGGAAGGGCTTCCGAGCCTCGTGGAAGACGGAACCGCAAACGTGCGGTGGCGTCCTACGGGCTACTCCGCAGGGTCAGGTTCTCACTTCACCAGGATATCCGCAGAATTATCCTGGGGGCTTGGAGTGTCTTTACATACTTGAGGCTCAGCCTGGCAGAATAATATCCCTGGAGGTGTGTACCAACCGAAGCGCAGTGCCGAAGAAGATTCAACAAGGCAAAGCATTTAAATAAAATACAATTGTCTTTTAGATTGAAGACTTGGATCTTGAAATCAACAAAGACTACATTCTTGTGAGGGACGGAGATTCCCCAATGAGCCGACCTGTAGCGCGTTTATCCGGAAAATCTGAAGATAATCCAGCCGTCATTGTATCCACCGGGAGTCAATTGTATCTCTACTTCAAGACGAGTTTGGGCGATTCTCGTCGTGGTTTTAGCATCCGTTACACTCAGGGCTGCAAGGCCAGCATTACTGCAAGGAATGGAACAGTGCAGTCGCCATCTTATGGATTAAACGACTATCCAAATAACCAAGAATGCCTATTCAGGGTGAAGAATCCACAAGGGACTGCCCTCTCTTTAAAATTCGTTAATTTCAACGTTCATAAGACAGATGTCGTCCAGGTAAATTGAATTCTGGAATTGTCCAATCTTAATATCCATTCATCCTGAGAAAGCCAGAAGTAACGTAACGCGAACTAATTTTAAAGGTTTACGACGGTCCCAATGCCAATGGACTCCGTCTGCATGCCGGTAACGGTTTTACGTCAAACACTCGACCAAAGATAACCCTAACAGCTGAGAGCGGTGAGATGCTGATCAGATTTGTTTCCGACGCCCTGCACAGTAGCACGGGGTGGCAAGCGGCGTTCTCAGCAGGTAAACTGTCTTTCTGTTCAATTGGCAGGATCATTTTTACAAGGATGACATTTGACCAGGCATTTTCCGCTTTAGATTGTCCTGCTCTGCAACCTGGAGAAGGTGCACTAGCTTCCAGCAGGGACACCGCCTTCGGGACAGTCGTTACGTTCTCTTGTCCCTTGGGACAGGAATTCGCGACAGGAAAAGCAAAAATAATAACTGAGTGTCTACCTGGCGGAAATTGGTCCATCACCTACATACCGAAATGCCAAGAAGTTTACTGCGGACCGGTTCCTCAGATTGATAACGGATTTTCCATCGGTTCTACGAATGTTACTTATCATGGCTTAGCTACTTATCAGTGTTATGCTGGTTTTGCATTCCCATCCGGTCGTCCTACGGAGAAGATTTCCTGTCTCGCTGATGGAAGATGGGAGAAAAAACCATCGTGTCTTGGTACGCACTGGCGAAAATATTTTTATAATATATAGATATACTTTATCGATTGAACTCTTATCAATGACCTTCCGATTGCGTAGCTTCCCAATGCGCACCACTTCCTGAAGCGCCACATGCAAACATGACGATTTTAAATGGTGGCGGTCGCAGCTACGGTACCATCGTCAGATTCGAGTGTGAACTCGGTTATGTAAGAAGCGGACATCCAGTTATTCTCTGTATGAGCAATGGCACCTGGTCCGACGATGTGCCAACGTGTTCCCGTAAGTATTGAACGCAAATGTTCATAGAAAGTGGAGTTAAGCAACAGGCTCACAATTATTTCGAATAACAGGAGCTGCGTGTCCCACTCTACCTACGATAAAAAATGGATTTGTCGTTGATATGACGAAAGATTACTACTTTGGCGATGAGGTCCGTGTTCAATGTAATAAGGGCTATAAGCTCACTGGTTCCAATATTATTGAATGCGGTCCTAATCAAAGATTTGATAACGTTCCCTCCTGCGAAGGTAAGAGAATTCATATTTTTGTGCATTTTCTTTTTTTTTTCACGCATTTGTTTTCTTACAGACATTAACGAATGTGCATCCAGTCAGTGTGATTTGGCATCGACTGAATGCATCAACACACCCGGTGCATTTACGTGCAAATGTAAGTCTGGTTTCACTCCTGCTATGGAATGTCGTCCAGTAGGCGATCTGGGACTCATCAATGGCGGTATTCCTGACGAATCGATCGCAGTCTCAAGTTCAGAAAATGGATACTCGAAAGCCGTAAGTAGAGAAACAAGTTTCTAAGAAATTTTCTATTCTAAGATATAAATCACAAGGAATGGAGCATAGAGCGACAGATGTCCCTGACTCTATCCTCGAAATACATTTTCTTCCTGTAGGGCATCCGGTTGAATAGCGGTGACGGCTGGTGCGGTAACAGTATAGAACCGGGTACCAATTGGGCAATGATCGACATGAAGGCACCCACGATCATACGTGGATTCAGGACTCAGAGCGTTGGACGCATTGATGGAAACATCGCGTTCACATCCGCAGTGCGAATCCAATACACAGACGATCTGACCGACACTTTTAAGGATTATACAAATCCTGATGGAACTCCTGTGGAGTTCAGAATCCTGGAACCGACCCTATCCGTGCTGAACTTACCTGTTCCAATCGAAGCAAAGTACATAAGGTTCCGCATTCAAGATTACGTCGGCGCGCCCTGTATAAAACTTGAAATTATGGGATGCACCCGGTTAGAATGTAGCGACGTTAATGAATGCGCCATTAAAAATGGCGGCTGTCATCAGAAATGCGTCAACAATCCTGGTAGCTACTCCTGCATGTGCAATACTGGATTCGAGTTATATAAAGGAAACGGCACTGCCGGATACTACATTGAAAAAGCGGAATCTGGTGAACGCGATGGCGACCTGTACCAAAAGAACAAAACATGTGTACCCGTGATGTGTCCGGCTATATCGGCTCCTGAAAATGGAAAAGTCCTTTCGACCAAGGTAGATAAATCTTCGTATCTATTGAATTCTCTGATAAACTAACGCGGTGCGCATTTTCTTTCACAGTTGCAGTATCACTTTGGGGATCTCGTGAGATTCCAGTGTAACTTTGGTTATGTACTCTCAGGATCATCGTCCATCGTCTGCACCTCTAGCGGTACATGGAACGGAACAACACCTGTGTGCCAGTGTAAGGCTCATCAATCATCATCGACGGCGCACCAACAAATTTTTCTTAATTTCGTAATCTAATGCTGACTATTTAAATTTCTGTAGATGCGAAATGCGTGTCGCTTCCTGATGATAAGAATGAAGGTCTGTCGGTAATCCGATCGGATGAGGCTAGTGTCCTGGTACCTTTCAAGGAAAACGTGACTCTGACCTGCGGTAACAATGGACGGCTATTGCGAAACACAGCGACTTCGAATTTCCGACAATGCGTCTACGACCCAAAATCAGGATTGCCCGATTACTGGCTATCTGGTCTACAGCCAGCCTGTCCACGCGTCGACTGTGGGAAGCCATTACCGACCCCTGGTGCAGAGTACGGTCAGTACGTGGACACCAAGTATCAGTCATCGTTCTTCTTCGGATGTCAGGATACCTTCAAGCTAGCAGGTCAAACTAATCGTCACGATAACGTGGTACGCTGTCAAGCGAATGGTGTCTGGGACTTTGGCAACCTCCGCTGTGAGGGTCCAGTATGTGAGGATCCTGGAAGACCTAGCGACGGATACCAGATAGCTCGTAGCTACGAGCAAGGATCAGAAGTCCAATTTGGCTGCAATCGACCTGGTTACATCTTAATAAATCCACGACCAATTGCCTGCGTTCGTGAACCGGAATGCAAGGTCGTGAAACCCTTGGGACTTGCGTCGGGACGTATTCCCGACTCGGCCATTAACGCGACGTCCGAGCGACCTAATTATGAAGCAAAGAACGTCAGACTGAACTCTGTGACAGGATGGTGCGGCAAGCAGGAAGCGTTTACTTACGTGAGCGTTGATCTTGGCCAGGTGTACAGAGTCAAGGCCATATTAGTGAAGGGTGTAGTAACCAATGACATTGTTGGACGACCGACAGAAATTCGTTTCTTTTATAAGCAAGCTGAAAGCGAAAACTACGTTGTCTACTTCCCTAACTTCAATCTGACAATGCGTGATCCAGGAAACTATGGCGAGCTTGCTATGATCACTCTACCGAAGTATGTACAGGCCAGGTTCGTCATCCTAGGTATCGTTAGCTACATGGACAACGCCTGCCTCAAGTTTGAACTGATGGGCTGCGAAGAGCCCGCCTCGGAGTCTCTTCTTGGATACGACTACGGGTATTCACCCTGCGTTGACAATGAGCCGCCAGTCTTTCAAAATTGTCCACAACAACCGATCATCGTGCAGAAGGATGCGGATGGTGGCTTACTGGCAGTTAACTTTACTGAACCCACTGCCATTGACAATAGCGGTAGCATAGCTCGCCTTGAGGTCAAACCACAAAGTTTCAAGACACCTGTGCGTGTCTTTGAAGACACCCTGGTCAAGTACGTGGCCTTTGACTACGATGGTAACGTGGCCATCTGTGAGATCAACATTACCGTTCCTGGTACGTATTTATACAATAGGCACCCATCGAACGACAGAAACCGTTGGATAAAATCCATGCCTGTCTTTAAAATTAACGCTATTGCCTTCTGCAGATGTAACTCCACCCAAACTGAGCTGCCCTCAGAGCTACGTGATCGAGCTCGTCGACCGTCAGGAAAGCTACTCAGTGAACTTCAATGAGACACGTCGACGGATCAATACGACTGACGCATCTGGTCCCGTTAAGATCGTTTTCGTACCAGAACGCGCAATTATTCCCATCGGAGGATTTGAAAACGTGACGGTATACGCTACAGACTCTTCCGGCAATCGAGCGTCCTGCCACTTTCAAGTGTCTGTGCAAGCGACGCCGTGCGTCGATTGGGAACTGAAACCGCCGGCTCACGGTGCTCTGAACTGTCTACCTGGCGACAAGGGCATTCAGTGTATCGCCACATGCAAAGCTGGATTTAGGTTCACGGACGGTGCACCTGTCAAGACTTTCGCATGTGATGCCAAAAAGCACTGGATGCCAACTTCAGTGGTACCCGACTGCGTATCCGAGAGTAAGTGAATTGCAGTACTCATTTCTTTGAGCTGATTACCCTCCTCGTTCAAGTAAAGAACTTTGATTATCTTTGTGACATTACAATACAGACACGCAACAAGCTGATTACCACGTTGTCGCCTCGGTGACGTACCGTGCCAACGGTGCTGTCACTCAGACTTGTTTACCTCAGTACCAAGACTTAATGTCACAGTACTACGTCAACCTCAATGGGATCCTGACCCAACGTTGTTCTGCCGTCAATGTTCCAATGAACGTTACGTTCGTACGATCGATGCCATCTCTCGTCGAAGAAAACGTTCTCAAGGTATACGAAAGATTCATATAAGTTCGGGCGAGAATCTGTGAAAATTGCATAGATTATAAAAAAATGATCTCCTGATTTAATTGTTTACAGATGGACTTTGTCCTAGCTATCGTTCCCGCCGTGCGGCAACCACAACTGTACAATCTCTGCGGTTCTACTCTGAACTTGATCTTCGACCTGTCTGTACCCTACGCCAGTGCCGCAATCGGACCTTTGCTAAACGTGTCTGCTATTGGAAATCAGTGTCCTCCTCTACGAGCTTTGAAGTCAACGATTACGCGAGGATTTACTTGCAGTGTCGGTGAAGTTCTCAACATGGATACCAATGATGTTCCACGTTGCTGTAAGTCAAAGCTATTCAATATGACATTATTGATTTATTGTTCGTAACCGAATTCCATGGCCCTCTGGTACCTTGCAGTGCACTGTCCCGCTGGAACGTTCGCTGGCGAGAAACAGAAGCAGTGTACCTACTGTCCCAAGGGATTCTATCAGAATAGCGACCGTCAGGGTGCATGCCTGCGCTGTCCATTTGGAACCTACACCAAAGAAGAAGGTTCCAAGAGCATCGACGACTGCATCCCGGTCTGTGGTTACGGTACATACTCTCCTACAGGTCTAGTACCGTGTCTGGAGTGTCCACGTAACAGCTACACCGGGGAACCACCGACTGGCGGATATAAAGATTGCCAGACATGCCCTGCGGGAACATTCACGTACCAGCCAGCAGCACCAGGTAG
This sequence comes from Trachelus iudaicus, assembly GCA_030142595.1. Classification (NCBI taxonomy): domain Eukaryota; kingdom Metazoa; phylum Arthropoda; class Insecta; order Hymenoptera; family Cephidae; genus Trachelus; species Trachelus iudaicus. Next base: position 80,667 of record JARQTH010000707.1, read on the forward strand.
AGATCGTTGCCGACCCAAGTGTGCTCCGGGCATGTACTCCGATACGGGACTGGCACCTTGTGCACAGTGCCCCAAGGACTTTTATCAACCTCAACATGGTGCCGTGACATGCTTGGAATGTCCTACCAACATGTACACTGACGGACCTGGTGCTGTTGGTCGCGAGGAATGCAAGCCTGTTCAATGCACCGACAGTGCATGTCAGCACGGTGGCCTTTGCGTGCCAATGGGCCATGGGGTACAGTGCTTTTGTCCTGCTGGATTTTCCGGACGTCGTTGCGAAATCGACATCAACGAGTGTGGGTCCCAGCCTTGCTACAATGGCGCCACTTGTATCGACCTTCCTCAGGGTTACCGGTGCCAATGTGCCAATGGCTACTCTGGCATCAATTGCCAGGAAGAGAAATCCGACTGTAGGAACGACACCTGTCCAGAACGCGCTATGTGCAAGGACGAACCCGGCTTCAACAATTACACTTGCTTATGCAGGTCTGGATATACAGGCGTCGATTGTGACATTACTGTAAGAAAAACATGAAGCATTTCTATCAAACTTTCCACATAAACTCGTTGAGTTAGATGATACCAATACAATTTTTTTTCAGATAAATCCTTGCACGGCTAACGGCAATCCTTGCAGCAACGGCGCTACCTGCATGGCACTGCAGCAGGGCAGATATAAGTGCGAATGTTTGCCAGGATGGGAAGGACAGAGTTGCGAGATCAACACGGATGACTGCGCCGAGAGGCCTTGCCTCCTCGGGGCAAATTGCACCGATCTTGTGGCAGATTTCAGCTGCGACTGCCCTCCAGGGTTTACTGGGAAACGCTGTCACGAGAAGATTGACCTTTGTTCCGGTAATCCCTGCTTGAATGGCATCTGTGTAGACAATCTCTTCAGTCACGAGTGCATATGCCATCCTGGCTGGGGAGGTGCAGCATGTGAGACCAATATCAATGAATGTGCCAGTAAACCTTGTAAGAATAATGGACAGTGCATCGACGGCGTCGACGACTATACTTGCACGTGCGAACCTGGTTACACCGGCAAACAATGTCAGCACACCATAGATGATTGTGCATCCGAACCTTGTCAGAATGGGGGCACATGCATGGACCAATTGGATGGTTTCGTCTGCAAGTGCAGACCTGGATTTGTTGGTCTTCAGTGCGAGGCTGAGATTGACGAGTGCCTCAGTGACCCTTGCAATCCAGTTGGCACCGATCGGTGCGTCGACCTAGATAACAAATACGTCTGTCACTGTCGCGAGGGCTACACTGGAACTTCCTGCGAAGTCAACATTGACGATTGTACCTCGAATCCTTGTCTGAACGGCGCAACCTGTAGGGATGAAGTCGGTGGCTTCAAATGCTCCTGTCCTCAAGGGTGGACGGGAGTACATTGTGAGACTGACATTGGCGCCTGTCAAAATAGACCCTGCCAGAATGACGCTAATTGTATCGACCTCTTCCAGGATTACTTCTGTGTGTAAGTAATCACTGGAGCTTCCCTGGATTGCATCAATTCGATATCAATTAAGGTCTATATTCTTTACTTGTTTCACTGTATTTTTTGTGCTGTCCAGATGTCCCTCTGGAACTGATGGCAAACAGTGCGAGACCGCGCCTGAGCGTTGCATCGGCAATCCTTGCATGCACAACGGCCGCTGCCAAGACTTTGGGTCTGGTCTCAACTGCTCGTGCCCCGAAGATTATACTGGCATAGGATGTCAGTACGAGTACGATGCGTGTCTAGCCGGTGCCTGCAAAAATGGAGCGACCTGCATAGATAACGGTGCAGGTTTCACCTGCGTTTGTCCTCCTGGTTATACCGGTAAGAACTGCGAGGATGACATAATTGACTGCAAAGAGAACTCCTGTCCACCATCGGCTACTTGCATCGATCTCACTGGAAAATTCTTCTGCCAATGCCCGTTCAACTTGACTGGCGATGACTGTAGAAAGAGTACGTTAACAGTCCTTTATGTAGCTGTGTCGTAAAGTCGTATTATCATATGTAGATGACTCTATAATACATAATTGTCTTTCATCGTAGCCATTCAAGTGGACTACGATCTTTACTTCAGTGATCCAACTCGTAGCAGCGCATCTCAGGTTATTCCATTCTTCACGGGTGCAGGAAAAAGTTTGACCATTGCCATGTGGGTTCAGTTCACTCAAAAAGATGAAGCAGGCATCTTCTTTACTCTGTACAGCGTCAGGTAAGTCTTTCGCCGAGGATTTGTCTCATGACTTTTAAACGCAGTCGTATAGAGTATCGATTTTTCCATTAGCTCTCCACATGTACCGACGAATCGCAGACCATTGATCCAGGCCCACAGCAACGGCGTCCAGGTGTCTCTCTTCCCTGACCTCCAAGACGTCTACCTGCCATTTAGAGAGTACGCCACGATTAACGACGGCCAGTGGCACCATGTTGCGGTCGTTTGGAACGGCGATAACGCCGGTGAACTTATACTGATAACGGAAGGCTTGATCGCCAGCAAAACGGAAGGATATGCCAGTGGCAGGAGTCTTCCATCCTAGTACATATATTTCTAACTCTTTTTGATAAACTTTATCTAGCTTTGTTTTCCAATCTTTTACAATTGTCATAATTCCAGCGCATGGGCTGTCCTTGGAAAACCAAGAACTGAAAACGTCAAGGGCTACACTGAATCCGGATTCCAAGGACACTTGACCAAGATCCAGGTGTGGAGTAGAGCCCTTCACGTGACCAATGAGATTCAGAAGCAAGTGCGCGATTGTCGTACGGAACCTGTACTTTATCAAGGTCTTATCTTGACATGGGCAGGATACGACGATACTATTGGCGGTGTCGAGAGGGTCGTCCCTTCGCATTGCGGACAGAGAATATGTCCCGCTGGTTACAGCGGTAACAAGTGTCAGCAGTTGGAGGTTGATAAGGTGCCTCCAAAAGTCGAGCACTGCCCTGGTGACCTCTGGGTCATCGCCAAGAATGGATCTTCCATCGTTACTTGGGATGAGCCTCACTTCAGTGACAATGTAGGTGTAACTAAGATACAGGAGAAGAATGGTCACAGGTCAGGTCAGACTTTGCTCTGGGGCACATATGACATTAGCTACGTCGCCTACGATCAGGCAGGAAACTCTGCAAGCTGCAACTTCAAAGTCTACGTGCTTTGTAAGCATTATTTCGGAAATACCCTTTGACTCCAAGTTACAGTTCACTGTATTCAAATTCTCTGTTGTTCCAGCTGAATTTTGTCCGGAACTGGCTGATCCCATAGGCGGATCGCAACAATGCAAGGACTGGGGTTCAGGGGGTCAGTTTAAAGTTTGTGAAATATTCTGCAACGCGGGTCTACGATTTTCACAAGAGGTTCCCAAGTTCTACACTTGTGGCGCTGAGGGTTTCTGGCGACCAACTACCGATCCTTCCTTACCGCTGGTCTATCCCGCCTGCACGAGTTAGTACAAGTATATTAAGAACGAGAAATCGTTGCAACAGTGTATTTGAGCAAACATCAAACGTCTGTGTCCTGGTGTGTCGCAGGTGCTATACCAGCTCAGCGTGTCTTCAAAATCAAGATGAACTTCCCGACTTCAGTGCTCTGCAACGAAGCTGGACAAGGAGTATTGAAACAGAAGGTCCGCAATGCCGTGAACTCCTTAAACAGAGACTGGAACTTCTGCTCGTACTCTTTCGAAGGTAAATTTTATTAAATCTACTTTGCAGGTTGATATTCATAGTTACCCGTTTTTACGAACAACGACTTTCAGGTACACGAGAATGCAAGGATCTAAGTATTGACGTTCAATGCGATCATCGTGTTCGTTCCACTCGGGAAACCAAAGACGAGGATGGCGGCACCTACATAATTTCTGCAGCTGTACCAGCAGAGGCGTAAGTATTAAATCTAAAATGACTGAAAATTCTTTTTTCGTAAGCCTTACGTATACGACACGTAACTCTACGTTTAATGAATTTCGACTCTTGGCGACTCATCTTCGATCAATGGAATTCTCAATCTTCCAGATCCGTTTAATTGGTCGATCTGTCGATTATGTCTTATAAAATTTGAAACTTTCTCTATCGGTAGTAGTCTAGGTAAATTCTCATGTAGCGAGAACTGAGCATGTGTCACTTATTTTACATCGTAGAACGAGACAAGCACGCCAAGGCAGCGATACCTACGAAGTGGAGATTTCGTTCCCGGCGATAAAGTAAGACCTCTCACGACCTCCAGATCATTACCAAATCATATCCTTAATCACCATCCGTTATCATTAGAATGGGAATACGTGTGATTCATACGTGCTCTGATCAAATCCTCCTGCTAATCAGAGATGAAAATCTGCTTATTGTGGCATGAAAAGTCGGTGGGCCAATGTGGCTTCTCCATTGACAGCATGTTGCGCCGGGATGTTCCATAGTTTAACAATATAACTTTACTCAACGCGCACGTCTTACTAACAGCGTATCTACTGACCTGACAATATGGAGAGACTGCTATTCCTGGTACTCACAGAAATCAGTATGTCTGAAATTTAACTCTAACCAGACATCGAAGTATATGTATAGAACTATTGTAGCACCCTCATCTAATTATTGACAGACGCGCATGATTAATTACTCAAAATGGTCAGACACAACGTCTCATTGTTATAGGAATTAAGAGTGTACTTTTTTTTTTAAAATCATTCACGTAGGCATGAATATGCTATGATCATTTTGTCCAGGTACATAATTGCCTCAAGTCCATGTATCAACTGCCATTTATCCGAAATATTAAATAACTGTTTAACCACTTGTACACCCAAGAAAAGATTACATAACAGAAATAATTTGGTAACTAGCTCATCCTGAGGAGGGTCCGGTGGAATTGCTGAAAAACCGCTGTATATATATCTGCGCTGAAATCGCGCATGCCTCCAGCTTAAACCCACAGAGAAATCATGAGTAAAATTTTGAAAATACTTGTAGCGATCCGATCGTCAACACGAATTCGAACGAGAGAGCCAACGTTCAGACGTTGCTGGAGAGGCTGATTCTGGAGGAGGACCAATTCGACGTTCATGACATCCTGCCGAACACTGTACCGGATCCTGCATCTCTGATCCTGGAATCCGACTATGCATGCCCAGTGGGACAAGTCGTGATGGCTCCTGATTGCGGTTAGTGAAAAACAATTCTTTATTAAATTCAGGAATTTCTATTTTCTATGTTCCTTTAACGATTAACGTTCTTCGCTTTTCAGTACCCTGCGCCGTTGGCACTTATTACGACGAGACGAGCAAGAGCTGCGTCTCTTGTCCGGTCGGCACGTACCAGAGCGAGTCAGGTCAGCTGCGCTGCAGTTCCTGCCCAGTAATCGCTGGACGACCCAGCGTCACCATAGGACCCGGTGCACGAAGTGCAGCCGACTGCAAGGAACGCTGTCCAGCTGGAAAGTACTACGACGACGACGACGGTCTCTGTCGCAGCTGCGGCCACGGATTCTACCAGCCCAGCGAGGGTAGCTTCTCTTGCAAGCTGTGCGGCCTGGGTAAAACTACCAGGACAGCGGAAGCTGTGTCTCGGGAGGAATGTCGCGACGAATGCGGTTCCGGTCAGCAATTGGCAGTTGAGGGAAAATGCGAACCATGCCCAAGAGGTACTTACCGTACCCAGGGCGTGCAGGCCTCCTGCCAGGCTTGCCCTCTTGGCAGGACTACACCCAACATGGGTTCTGCTGCGATCGAGGAATGCTCCCTCCCCGTCTGCGTTCCTGGCACTTACCTCAATGGAACCCTGAACGAATGCCTGGAATGTAAAAAGGGAACGTATCAATCGGAATCGCAGCAGACTTCCTGTATCCCGTGTCCGCCGAACACCAGCACCAAGGGTCCGGCTGCAGTAAGTGTAGATTCATCTGAACGAACGATCTAACCAGTCGTCCTGGGAATGTCTTATCGAGAGGGCACGATTTCTTTATTGTAGACAAGTAAGGGCGAGTGCACCAATCCCTGCGAAATGAACGGAGAGGAGATGCACTGCGATGCGAATGCGTACTGCCTTTTGATTCCCGAAACCAGTGACTTCAAGTGCGAGTGCAAACCAGGATATAACGGAACCGGGAAAGAATGTACCGACGTCTGCAAGAGTTACTGCGACAACGAGGGTGTCTGCATTAAAGACTCCAGGGGACAGCCATCTTGCAGGTGCAGTGGAAGCTTCACTGGCAAGCACTGTACCGAAAAGTCCGAATTCTTTTATATCACCGGTGGAATCGCTGGAGGTGTCATCCTTATTATCATCGTCGTTCTCCTCGTTTGGATGATCTGTGTCAGGTAGGTCTTCGCTACTGCATTTCTCAGATACACTTCATCCAGCATGACTCCACGTGTTCTCATACGTTCATTGTGTTCAGATCCTCGCGCAAGAAGGAACCAAAGAAGATGCTCACCCCGGCAACAGATCAAAATGGTTCTCAAGTAAATTTCTACTACGGTGCGCCGACGCCATACGCAGAATCCATTGCACCTTCCCATCATAGTACCTACGCTCATTACTACGACGACGAAGAGGATGGTTGGGAGATGCCGAACTTTTACAATGAGACCTACATGAAGGGTGTGTGATTCTGATCCTCATGCCAGGAGCGCTATATTGCTGTACTTTTACTTATTAATTGATTACCAATTATTTCAGAGAGTCTTCACAATGGCGGCAAGATGAACAGTCTTGCTCGCTCGAATGCCAGCATCTACGGCACTAAGGATGATCTCTACGACAGACTGAAGCGCCACGCTTATCCCGGAAAGAAAGGTTCGTCCCGCTCATTCAACCCTTACGGTGAAGCGACCCTCAACTCTTGAATGAGAAACGACGAGACACGCGAACTTTTTTTTTATAGATAAAAGCGACAGCGACAGCGAGGGCCAGTGACTCCGGGTGTGAACTCCGATTAGTTTCGACGAACGGATTTCGATCCGTTGGACTCTAACAGGCTCAGCAACGAACGACGATATTTCTCGGTGCTCGACTAGAACGAAGTCGTCGTGACGAACACAATTAATAAAAAGAGAGAGAGAGAGAGAGAGAGCGAGAGAAATAATCATATCTATTTTCACGGGAACGCGAGTTGTATTCGCTGCGCGTTCGTCGGTATATCACAGAACGAGGGAGTTTTCGCAAACGAGGGTGTTTCTCATTACAATCGAAGTACACGAGGTGAACCGCGCGAGCAGAATCACTGGAATAAACGAAAAGCAAACTGATAGAAACGGGCGACGAATACAACGGGAGTCCTGGAGTTGCGATTAGCCAGTGAACGATCGTTACTTTGGCACTTCTCGATAGGCTCGTACGTAACGCGAGAATCCATTAATCTTTATTTTCACATAGTCCCCCGTAGCAAAGCGCGCCATTTTCGAAAGTCACTTACGCGTTGGCACGCCTGACGTAGACATAGAGTCGGCCTCATTGGTTGTAGCTATAATGTAAATGAACTTCCGAGTACCGTAATGTCAGTGAAGGTTCTTGCACCGATGGAAGGGAGAAATAATAAAGCAATTAAGCGCAAGCGGTGCGACAGAGAGCAGAGATGAGATATTCCCTAGATAATAACGAGTAAGAGAGACTTGAGGAGCTGCGTGCGAATCAAGGCGACGCGCATGCGTGTATAGCTGTAATTTTTGTATTTAATATCGTGTATTGGTCATCCTTTAAGAAAGTCGAGTAACCTAACCCTTGAGTAACCCCAATTATTAAATAACGGTGCGAATGTGAATCGTGTACATGTATGTAATATCAGTTGATAAGTGTCAATTTATATCTTGTTATTATAAATATGTATTTTGTTTGTACAATACTTACTTATAGATGTGTGCGTGACTCGAGCGGTATTGCGCACCGCAAATGAGATGACGATAAGATTATAATAATATAATTGTTCAACACTTTGTACGTAACGTTGTTTTCAATTATCAAACTTTACCATAGTATTACAGCCTTGAAACTTTCAGTTTCTCGGAGCGACTAAGGCTTCTCGCAGAGGTGAAATTTTTATCTTGGCGATCACCTCAAGACGAACTCCCCACTCTTTTGTGCTTCGTATTCCTTCTCTTCCTTTCCTTGTGCTTACGTAGTAAAACGCGAATAGGTCCCGAGTGGATTTTGTTTCGGAAACAGCACGAACTGTAACACGTATATGTAATTTTATACGTAAATACGTTCCTGCGCTCTTATTTCCATAGACTGGTCCCGCGTATCCAGAAGGGAACTACGATCCCTTAACGTGCAACGCAAGAATCCCTCGGGAGCCGAGACTCAGGATAATAAAAAGTTCACGAATGCTGCTCAGATTCGTATTTTTAGTCGCTGATTCAATACGGAGTACAATTATAAAAATCAAAAATATTTATTTAAAGTTTTATAATACAGTGTATATACAGTTTTACAGGATCTGCTATATCTTGAATTTTAAATTACAACAATAGGACACTCGTCAGTCTTGTCTCTTCGTACCGAAACACTTTCGTCACTCAACCTCGCGCGCCACTTCACGAAACAATAACTTAAATAAAATATGAATTATCGGGCAGTGCAGAAACGACAGATGGTACGACAAGTCAGCCTCCGAAATGATTTTGAATTGTATGATTACTAGCGCATCCTTTGACTTGCTTATAATTTTTCGGCCGATCTCGGATGCCTTTCAGAAATATCTGTCTCTTCTTGTTCGCAATGTACTGTACATATCACATTCATAAAAATAGCAACAGCAGAATATTAGTCACACTTCACGCGTAACGCACTCACATACGGCATTGATCTTTGCTGGACGAGAGTCAATGGTTGGGAATTGTTCTCCGTTAGATTATGTAGTCGCAATTTTATAATCGAACCCGTTAACTTTAGTCGGTGCAAATAAATTACTATCTATCATTTCACGATAGTCGACAATTAAAGACTGATTTACTTATTCGTGATTAACAACAAGTCGACCTTGATAAATGAATTATGGACGATGCTCGGAGAACGAGAAGCCTTCAAAATGTATTACCTACAGATTATAAAGAAATAATGTGGGTTCATTGTGATACATCATAGGAATCGTGTCAATTGAGAAATAACACAATCAGTATATTTTGTGAAATATTTCTTGAAGATTCCACATATATGCGCGTATGCTAACTCCCATTAAATATTCTTTTGATTGGACTATCCGACTGGTTAAACTATATCGGTTGTATTGATTTATAAACACTCTGTTGTTCGATACTTTTTTCGTTTTAAGAGAGCGAATGTCAAAAGAATTAATTTAATCGTAAAGAAGACGCTGTTATAAAATGCGTATGCAGACGTATAAAGTGTAGCGATACACTAACGGGAGTGATAGCGTTATCCGGAGATTGGAGGGCGGGGGGAGGAGAAGGAAGAGGGGGGAGGGGGGGCTCATGAGAATTATCAAGATAGAAAACGTAAGCTTATTCCTATTTATAGATGACACGACTAACGAAATTTCGACATTTAAGGTCGAGCGACGTTCACCGAAAACGATAAATGTTCTACTCTCCCGAGGACTGTCACTCGCGACAGATGGGAATACATCGAGTTTAAAACTGAAATAGTGAAAGATAATCGAATAAACAAAAAAAAATACTGCTGATCGTATGAAGTTCACAGGATCGAAGAATCATCAAGTTCTCATCGTAAGAGAAAAAGATTCTATCCTTCGAAACGTCGCATAGCACTAGATCATATTTTCACATGTCCATCTCCTACTCGCAGCCAATTAAAACTGCGAAATCTTTAGTGGTATTTAAGGTCCTTGATTACCACCTTGGGATTTATGTTTATCAATTGTGCAAGAGTGGTGCAGTTAACTTTCATTCGATGCCCACCGACCACCATATAAGTGCTCAGCTGGCTCATGTTAACTGGAGTTGTCGAGGCGCCGTAATACGAGAATTGCTTCGGCTTCGAAGAATCGAGCGAGGCGCCAGTCGAATCGCTGCTGTCTTCCTCGGTCTCGACCGACGCTAATTCCGTGATGAATTTGAGTCCTGGTGGGTATCGTGGCAATGGGTTCGTCGACTTCCTCGCTACCGATTTAATCGTGCACGGGACGGGATGCACCCGAACTGCAGGTTTTGCCGTAGACTTCTTGGCTACCGAATTGTTCTTGGTCGGAGAGGAGCCTAACGTCTCTTCGGATAGTTTATCTTCCTGGGATGTCGCACTGGTTTCACTGGTAGTCTCCATGGACTCAGGGTCCTGTCGCAATACCTTCTCCATGAGCTCGTCAACAAGTTGCTCGTAGTTGACCACGTTTTCAATTTTCAATTCCATTCCGACATGAGACAGAGTACTGTGAGCAACTACGTTGCCAGTGGTACTGAATGTTTTGCTGCAGTGCTTGCATCTATATGAATCTACGTGTCTCGTGACATGTTTCTTCATGGCTCCCACGGAGACTGCAGTGAAGTTGCATTTAGGGCAGCTGTAGCCCTTGCGCAATTCCTCGATATCGTGTTTCTTGAAACGCATTGGAAGATGCGAGTGGAACATATTGTGATGATGTTTCATTTTGTTTTTAGAATCACAGAATTCATTGCACCACTGGCATACCCAACCCTCCGTCTTATGGTCAGAGACTTCACGGAACTTTATAGGCATATTGTCATGCTTGCGACGTACGTGGAGCATTATGTTGTTAATTGTCGATGTCTTGGGACAGTATGCACACTTGAAAATCTTCTGAGCTGGACGCACCGGGACCTCCATCTGCTTGTACCTGAAGGGCAGCCCGGTCTTCCATTTGGATGTATCGTTTGGCTTTGGATCTTTATGTACCATGTTCCAATGCATCCTCACAGTCTGCAAGGAGCTGCTACGCAACGTGCAGTAGAAGCAGCAGTACATGGCTTTCTGTTGGACTTTCGTAGCTGTGATGATCTCCTCTTCTTCGATATCGTCACTGTAGTCTTCGATACTCGTCTTCTTAGGCTGGGATTGTAACTGACCTGAAGACGCAGAGGTTCCCGCCAACGGTATGTCCTCCGTCTTGACAGGTAAATGCGGATGATTGATTTCTGAATGTTGCCAGACGTCCACTTTGTCGGACGCGGTAAACGTACAATATGCACACTTCAGGGTGTTCCTGGTTGCGTGAATGCGCATATGCGCTTTCAGCCCTGTGAAGTTAACCGCATTGAATCCGCATACTTTACAAACGTCCTGAGTATCAGAATGTTCTCGATCCTCTCCGCGTCTTTCAGATTCATCGACGCTGATTCGGCGCTTTCGCTTTTTCGAGGTCTTCTTCGGAAACACCAGCCCGTACTCCTTCTCCCAAAACTCATTCGTCAGATCGGGGCCACCTGCCGCAGGATTATGATTAATCTCTTCAGGTTGTCCAGGATGCCGAGAATGGATATGTTGGCGCATCATAAGCTCAGAATTTGTACTGCGATCGCAGTAAGGACACAGGAATCCTAACCTCTTCAAGTGCGTCACCTGCACGTGCAACTTGAAGCCCCTCATTTTGGTAAACTTCATGTTACAGTGCTTGCAACAGAAAGTTTTTTCATCTTCGTTCTTAGACGGAGCTGAAGGAAATAAGAGAGTTTTAAATGGTCATGAAAAGAACTTTTTGAAGGATGCCGAGTCCACAAGACTTATTAGAAAAGAAAAGAAAAAACTTACTGGATGGCGCTGAGCTTTCCTGTCTCGATGATGACTTATCTTCAACGCTATCGTCTAGGTTATCTTCCTTGATGTCTATCACAAGGTCATCGTTGTCTTTGCTGTCATCGTCGTAATTATAAATATTCATATCGAGGTCCATCGTGTTATTACGCAAGCTGGTAATGGCCTGCGCCAAGTCCACTGTTTTGGAACCTTTTTCCGTTGGCTTCTGTGTCGACTGAGCGGCGCTCAAATTCTTCACAGTTACAATCTCAAGACCCATTGAAGAATTTGGTCGCGACAAAGTTCTTTCTGCATTGTTCTCAACTCTGCCTGTTTTCGTACTAGCGATAACACCACTGACATTGTTTGATCCGTTTGAAGTGTTCGTACCGCTTGAAATAATGTTCGCACTTGTCGTAACACTTGTGACATTAATAATCTTAGCAGAACTCGTAGTCACTGTAGCACTTGTAGTCATTGTGTCAGTAGTAATTGTAACACTGGCAATAGCGTTTGCGTTTGCGATACTTGGTATAATGGCAGTGCTCGCAGCACTGATCGACGTACCGGCAGTGCTTGAACTATTACGTTGCTTAACTGCCGCTTCTCGCATCATAGTACTTTGTCTGCTTAGCACCGTAGCGACCTACATAATTGCAAGTAAAAACCAAAATTACAATAATTTATCATTACACAGAAGTCTTACCAATGGATTGCTTCCTACTTGCTTCAATATTTAAAGGAAAGCTTTACTTACCCAGTCTTCGATAGAGTTGTCAGGAGTGAGCGGTTCATGAGCGGGTTGTTCGCCAGGATGATGTTTACTGAAGTGTCTGAATAATATCGACCGATTAACGGATAAAAATCCACATTCCTTGCAATGCCACCTGGAATAAAGGAAAGCCGATAAATAGCATGATACATAACACGAGCGAATAAAGGGAAAGGGGAAGAAATATTATTTTCAGCGCGTTGTTATAGCAACGACACAAAATCGCATCTAGGATGAACTTATGATTTGTTCGAACGGCCTTGAACAGTGAACGGGCATCGTATCGTGTAAAGAATGGTCTGTCAAAACCGTGAAGAATACAAAAGAAACTTTGGCTTCGTAGTGACGTTAATATATTATGAGTACATACCTCGCGTATTTAAGTTCTCTGAATAAATGATCCCTCATGTCATGTTTATATCTAGATTTGAACTGATTACACAAAGTACAGACAAACATATTCCCGAGAGGTTTTCCATATGGACCAAATTGTCCCATGTCTGAGTCACTAAGCTCACTGAACTCCTCGGAGACACTGGATTGCATCTTTGCGTTATCTTTCGGTGAAACTTCAGCCTGATTCGCAAACTCGTCGGAAATCTGGGTTTTGCCGGTATTTCGCGTCTTACTCATTCTCGCAGTATCCTCGGTGTCAGTTATCCTTTTTTCACAGGAAGCCGAGCGTTTCGGCTTATCCTCAAAAGGTTTAGAACCGTCGAGGGATGCCGATTTGCCCGGTCTTATTTTTGCAGGTCTTGTCGAGACATCAACGTCACTCTTTCGTTTGCCTGGCTTAGGGGAAGATTCGCTCGTTGAAGTGTCATTCTCGTCCTCGAGAAGTATTCCACGAATGTGTCTGACGCGCGGCATGTCTCTTCTCCATAGAGGCGTCGTGTCGAAAGGCTCGTCCTGGCTACCTTGTTCGACAGGACCCTCGGTAGATTTTCTGGGAACTCCCTCGATTCTTTGATATGTCATGGTACAGCATGTTTTCGGTTCACACGTATGCTTCGCAGATGCATGTTGGCTGAAATTGACTTTAGCATTTGTCTTGTAAGGACAGAGATTACATTTAAACTGGGCTTTCTCATTGTGATTCCTTGATGCGTGAGTGTTCATTTGCGCCTTGTAAACGCATTTAAAGTCACATATATTACATTTCCAATTGTTGCCATCTGGATCCGGAACATCCTGTGTCGTTTCCTCTTGGTTCAAGTGATAATTTTCATTGCTCTCCAACTCTCTTATAACCTTGACAAATGGTCTGTTCTCGGAATGCTTATCAGTCAAGTGCCTCTCCACGACGTGCCTGCTCAATCGGGTTTTACTATCAGAAAACATAGGAATCGTTCCTACCGCGATGATGACGATTGGTGAAACATTTGACAAGCACATTGTACAATTATATTATAGACATTATAAGGAGATGTAAGAATGCGTTGCATTAAAAAAAATAGTTATTTCGATTGTCAAATGCTTCAATGCCATTAAATTATAAATTTATACGAATAATAAATGGACATTATCCATTGATTGGTATTGATTTTATAAAATATGCCCACCTGTGATAGTGATGATGGTTGCAGTGAGAACATTTATAGAGTCTGGTATCATGCATTTTCAAGTGTATTCCCATTTTGTCGATGGCAATATTCTGTGACTCCTGTCCAGGAACAGAAGGAGGACAATGAGGGCATCGAAAGTATGGCTCCTCGGAGTGTAGGGCCTTAAGATGATATCGTAGCATTGCTTCATCGACAGTCAAATAATTACATTCTGCCACACCGCAGACATATCTGTAAATCATTAAACACTATCACCATGAAAGCATTGAAGTAAGATATGGCACCAATGTGAAAATAAAAATAGACCTTTTATGCTCAGGTACAAACTTTGGCATGCTTTCATCCTCGTCAATCTTAGGTACTTCTTTTGACTTTCCACCCATCCGTCCATTCTGATGCGAGCTGCTAGCAAGGTTAACCATCTTGTCAAACATCCTTTCCTTTTTATCCAAACAGGGAACAGGATTGACAGGACCGGATTCAGGTACAGTCTCGTCCTTGGCGTGAAGCTGCAGGTGTCGGATCATGTTCGTCCTAACCTTAGTAGTATAGGGACAAACTGCACATTGCACCTCGCGATTATAAATCGCCTGACGAGGAAGGAATTCTATGTCATCTGGACTGAAAGACACCTTATCTATTTCCACACTTTTCTCGACTTCCTTCTCAGCTTGTTTGGTCGTCGCACGCTTCTTTCCATTACCTTTTGCTATATTGAGGCGCTGTTAAAAATTTTAACTACAGGTTAATTCATGAAAAAATTGACATTCACTCAACTCCGCATCTTCGGTTGACTTACGTTCAATACGGGTTGAACAACGAAGAGACCATCGACAGAAGGATTTTTTGGATCCGCTGGTACAACCTTACTATTGCTGTGCTTATGTTTTGCTTTCATGTGCGCCATTGCCTGATAAGACACCGCACACCTCATTTTGCAGAGTCCACAACCAAAGCGCTTCAATCCGTGTAGCTTCAAATGCTCCAGCAGAAAACCAATTTTAAGAAAATGCTTGTGACAGTGTACGCAATTCAGATTTCGATTCTCAGGCGCCGAAGTGCATTCCTTCAAGTGTGTTCTCAGCAGGGCCGCATTCGCAGCTCCAAACTGACAATTTTCATAACCGCACTTGTATAGATCGCTACCGGTAAAACCAGTGTCTCTAATGTCATCCAACGTTAGAGGCTCGTTATTCGATTTTTGCGGCGTGCTGTGACTACTAACACTCATGTCATACGAAGTGTTTGAGTTTTCAGCACTGCTGCACACAATCGGGGGATCCTCAATTTTTGGCTCCAGCACATCCTTTCTTGGCCGACGCTCGTATCTCTCTTCTCTACCAGTAGTAATTGTTCCTGAATTCGACTTACTGCTACAGGTGTTCACAATATCCTCCAAAATTTCTATGTCGCTATCTTCACTCTTGCTTCGTTCCTTCGTATTCTGGCTACCGTCACGAGATTCCAAGCCTTTCAAAAATTCAGGATTGTCCAAAATATTAATGTGAACAAACTCGTCATTGCAGTTCGTCCCTTCCGAAAATCCCAGAGGATCCACCGCATTTTCCAGGGCATTCTTCATGTCCTCGTCGACGTATTTCAGTAGTAATTCAGGTTCTTCGAGAATGTGCTTCGAATCTTCTTTGGCATTGTCCGCATTCTTATCGATTAAGCAGTAGACACTTGTTTTTTTGGTTTTTAATACGGACAACGCATCCGAGACGGTATTAAAACTCAGTGTTTTTGCTACCTTCGACGATGGCTCTGATACTAACTTGGGGTTTTTGTTTACAATTTCCGAATCACTTTTCCGAGATGCCTTATCAATATCCTGTTCCTTCTCATTCTGCTGTCTCTCATCAGATTGATTGCTTACGACATTCTTAACGCTCTCAATGCTATTCGCCAAGTTATTCGATATCTTTGATATGGTACTACTTTCGGCTTGATTCAATCCGATAGTACTATCCGCTACTTTTGGCATTTCTATGGAAGCAGCACTTGTTACGTTGCCCAATGGTAATGTGACAGCTTTCACAGTTCCGCTACGCGATGCTTGAAGAACCTCAGACTGCCCAGTGTTCTCTTTAATCAATTTTGAAAAGCTATAATTATCTTCCAAATTTATGGTTATCAGATGATCGACTGTTCCCGTGAGCCACTGCAAAAATCAATATCTATAGGTTATCGGTGAACATTAATATTGTTACCTAACTGAATCTACAAATCTTTGCCTTAGTAAAAAAAAATATTATATAGGGGAATCGCCATGTTTTTTTTTTTTATATATCTTACCCGATCAGAAAAAGATCTTTCAAGAATAACAGGTATCCGGTTACAATGGAATTTACTAAGATGACTGTGCAGTTCTGCCGTGGTATCCGATCCACAGATACAGTACAAACACTGATACTTATAAACGCCATGTAGTTTGTAGTGCTGAAAAATAGAGATAAAATAAGAACTTGTATTATATTCATTGGCATTAGAGATCCATAGATTAAGAAAATATATATAGAACATACGGAGAGAAGCTGTTCTGGCTTCAGACTTGTTGCTGGACACAGATGACATTTAAATATAGACAGATTGGATCCATGACTATTTTTTAAATGTGACTCAAAGTTTTCGGGAATGTAGAAAGTCATACCGCATTCTAAAATGAATAAACCGTAATGTAATATTCATGCATCTAGTGCACGAATGTGCAGTATAGTACGAGAAAGAAGTAATTCGTTGAAGTACCATGTTGACAAACGAATGGAACCACATAGTCCCGTCGATCAATGTTATCCTTAGGTGGTTTTGATTTAACATTGTGACAATGCAGCACGGACACAGGTTTATTTTTGTGACAGGAACTCTGCAATGGAACAAAGAGATGAGTTGTCGGAACATTAAATTAGACTGCAACCACGTAACATTTGATAATTCTTACCTGGTGAATTTCAACATAACTTTGAGCAGCGGCTCTGTAGAAACAGTAGCTGCATTGAAACTGGCAGAACGAGTGCTTTTCCAGTACATGTCGTTTAACGTGCGCCACGTTTTTTAGAATTTTATAACAGTAAGCACAATTTTGATAATCGTAGGATGACTTTCCGGGCTTCTTATCAGCAGAAATCTCGTGTTCTTGATAATGTCGACAAAACTGATCAACATGGTCCGTAGTGAAGCTGCATTCCTGGGACATACACTTGTACAAATGACGAAGTTTCGTTACATCCAGCATCAACTTATAAGCGTCAGTGGATTTGAGTTTCAAGGCCACAGTTTGGTTCCCATTATCTATATGCTTTAGGATGCTGGGCGAGTGAATGACCTTAACAATTTTGCAGCTGATCTTTGGCGAGGTTCCAGTAGTGGTGACAGTGACGGTCTTAGGGTTAGTCGCAGGCGCAGTAACAGTTTGACTCAACGGTACCGACAATCCCAACGTTGTAGGATTCAACTGAATAGCAATTTGTGGCGTTGGCGCGATAGGCATGAACTTGCTTGATACCTGAGGTGGACTTATAGCTATGGCTGAGGTCGAGGGTGAACTTTTCAGTGGTATAATTTTTACCGAATCCCGTGAAATCGTGGTGACTGCTGGACTTGGTGGTTTCGATGGCGAATGGCAAAGAATAGCCGAACGAATATTTCTCTTGAGAATTAGTGGATTTGTTCTCTTTAGGAGTGACATCGACTTACATTTAACTGGCGATATTTCCATTGCTTTTCTTATGTCGCTCACAATTATCTCATTGCCATCGTTATTCGCTGTTGGAGCAAGGCTTACGACATTCTCGATTCTGAGGAATGAGCACGTGTCATCCGTATTTGTTTGCAGAATGTCTCTTTTCGAGTTATCACTGGTTGTTGCATCGACTGTTGCAATCGCTGTTGAAGAACCGTCTTTGTTTTCCATGGGAGTCATAGGTTGAGAGAGCGTGTCTCCGCTTAGACGCCTCAGTCGAATGAAATTCTTTAACTGGGACGTGTCGTCAAGCATTACGTCAGATATTTCTTGTAGCTCATTCTGTCTACCACGAAATCGTCTGATACTTGTCAAGGGTATAACATTTGGAGGATTGGGAATATTTTTCTTAGGAGAAGATCCCTCAGAATTCGATTCCTCATCGTGGGCAGAATCCTCTTTCCCCGATTGATATGAATTGCCACCTTTAAGTTGAGCTGCTAGTCTATAAATAGTTGTCATCATAGGATCCTGGGAAGGGGTACTGATATTCGAAGTTTCCTTGAGCAACGTGTTTACATCGGTTGACAGTTCATTGTCTGACTGGTCCGAGCTAGAATCCGAGTCGTAAGGCAAAACAGAATCTCCCAATGTTTCATCGTCACTAGTATCGGATCCGCTCGAATTTCTTTGTGTATCATCACCTACTGTCAGTACCTGTGAGAGCTTGTGTTCCGAGTTATCGCCGCTGATAGTTGGTTCGACAGTATTTTCCGCAGCATCGTCAACCATATCAACTACAGATACATTAGATTCTTTTTCTTTTTGACTGTAATCGGTCACATCACTTGAACACGTATCTGCAGCACCGGATAACGACGTGGTACTCACTATTATTGGTGTTAATTCGTGTGGTATATTTACGGCAGAAGACTCGAGTTGTTGATTGTCCGTTGACGTTGTCGCCATTTTATCCTTGAGCTTATCAATAATCGAAAGTCCTCTCTTAGAGCCATCCTTATTTAACTTGATACCAATATTCTCGATGACTTCTTGCATTTTCTTTTGTCTTTCCAATTGAATTTCTACCTCCTTGTGCTCAAGTTCCGGTGGACACACAAAAGCGCTAAGGTTTCCAGTAACGGTAGGTCCATCTACATCTCCTTGGCCACCATCGACCTTAGCTTCGTTTTCGTTTTCCTGTCCAGACGACCTCTCCTCACTTTGTCTCGTCGTTTGGTCTAATTCCGGCTCGTCTTTAGATACGATTTCAGAGTTTTCACTAGAGACATGCATATCAGTTTCTACCGAGTTCGCAGCCGAAGCACTACTAGGAGTTTCGGCGTTCGAATTCTGCGCACTGACTTCCGTTTTCTCCGGTACTTGCATCTCCTTTGGCTCAATTGAATCCTTGCTCGAGTCTTTCAAATTGTCTAGGAGCTCCGTTCCTTTGGCATTATTTGCGCCCTCTGTTAGATCTTTGGACATATTTATTTTGATAAACTTTGTCTCAAGCTCGGCGCTATGCCAGTCCTGCATGTGCTTTTCTATGTTACTTTTTTTCAACTGCACGAAGTTGCATCGTAAGCATATGTAGCCGTAAATACTGTTCTCATCTGGAATGCTGTCCTCTGTGATAGCAACTGCTACCGTCTGGGACAATTTGCGACAGACCTTGTAATAATGCGTTCTCATAGATGATTTGGCGACCGCTTGATAAGGGCAGCTCACGCAACGGAATCTGTACTCCCCAGTGTGGGTTGTGCAATGCTCGTAGAAGGTTTCCATCGCGATATTGCTAGCTCCGTCGGTAGAAAAATGACAAAATCTACAATAAAACCTGCATCGTTCCTTGTTTATGAATCCAACGTTATTTTCTTCAAAATCCCTTTCTTGTGCTTCTTCAATTGCAAGTTTTGCCTCTGACTCGATTAATCTAGAAATTAGTGCTCCAGCACTTGGATGATTCAGTTTATAATGGTGAACTATGTTCTTGCCGGAAAAGAAACAAAGTAGACACTTGTATCTATCTTGGCCAGACCAAGTGTAATTAATGAGATCCTCCATTTTAACGTTACCTAAATCTTCTTTTTTAACAGTACTTATATCAATCTGTTCTTTAGTGTCCGCTTCTTCATCGCCCATTATAACAGTCTCTTCTTTGGGTACGGCCGCTACAACGCCACCTTGTGCCATCACCGTCTCTTCTTCGGATCTAGATTCCTTAATAACTACTTTGAAATTTGTATCTAGCTTGATGGCTTTCATTTCAGATTGTGATTCGTTTATATTCGTGGATTCGCAGTGTTCGTTACTTGCTGAAATCTCTTTTTGAGCACCATTATCTTTTTCAGTATCTGTTCTTTCGGGGACAGTATCGGCCGCTCCTTTGGCTTGAGTACCTGATGAAACAGAAGTAATGACCTCTAATGCTGCGATGTCTTTAGGTTGGTCCGTTGGCATACCCGTACTTCCTGATTCTGTACTTTCTGGAATTGGTGAAGATACATTCTGTGTTTTCTTTTTTCTTTTCTTGAGAATTCCCATTTGCCAATTTAACTTCTTCTTCTTCTTCCTCGGAACGGCCTTCTTAGACGCTTCCCGAATAGATAAACTGTCATCAGGTTCCTCATCGGCTTCCAGGTCACTCTCTTTATCCGCAGCAGATGAAACTTTCTGTACAGCTGACTTAGGACGGACCAATCCTACCAAAATATTACTCAATAGTTCCTCGTTGGTATCCGATAATAAATTAACCTTACGTTTTTGTGTCTTCTTACTAGTAGTAGTACTGCTGGATAATGAAATATCCGAAACAATACTCCCCTCGTCGGTACATGAAGCAGCGTCGTCAGCCTTGTCCGGAGCAACTTGCATAGTATTTTTCTTCCTTACGTACTTTCTACGTTTACTGAGAACGGACTGTGGCCGTTTTTTCGGATCATTCTCTCCTTCAGGGATTTCGGAGTCATCTTGCGGCTCAGGATGTAGGGAAATATCTACGGCAGCTACTAATTCTGACACGTCAATACCAAAACTTTCATCCGAGGAACTGTCGAACATCATTTTTGATGAATCAAACTTACTTAAGTCAGCCTTCTCCAGTAAAACTCGAGGCTCCTTCAGGATATCCTTACGAAGGACTCGTTTACTCCTGCGTAAAGAGTCATCTCCTTCAGTCTGCATTGCATTCTCAGGAGTTTGCAAATTTTGCTCACTGGGAGATACTTGATCATTTTGTGATGGCTCCACTGTTTCTGATCCGTAAAGATTGTCTGTTCGGTGTGCCAATGGTTGATCCTCTTCGCTCCCAGAACTTCGTAAAAATTCCTTTGATCTAGTTTTATTAGCACGTTTAACCATTCTTTTAGGTCCCCTGAGCCTTAATGTTTTAGATCCTTCGCTATCAGATGATTTTACACTTTTAACTTCCTTGTCGGAGAGGCCTACTGGTGACAATTTCTTTGTCTCTATAGTAAGGCCAGGAAGATTTTCAACAGCAGCATTCAAATTCGACTGGCCTTCTTTAATCAATCTACACATTCGATGACCCGTAGCAGTTACAACACCCTCACTTATAAACATTTCCCTTATATCTTCCTGCAACATCTCCAAAGAATTTCTTCGCTTTGATTTCACTTTCACTGGCAGTTTAGCAGAGTTCTCTTTATCCTCAACCTCTTTAGAGTCCTTGTTGTCAGTACCCTTGCTAGCATCTTCTTCAACATCTTCTTTCTTACCATCCTTAGTTTTTCTCCTTCCAGCTTTCCTTCGTTTCGTTACAGAATCAGTATCATCCTGATTCTTCGACTCCGTCAGTTTAGCTGCTTCATCAAAGACTTCAGACTTCTCTGAACTTAGTTTACCAACGGTATTATCTTCCTCCTTCGAGGTATCTCTGACACTTGTATTCTCTTTTATCAATTTCTCATCGCCATCACTTTTCTCTGGTGTAATCAACATTCCAAGTCTATCAGCCAAGGATTCTTCCTCTGAACTGTCTGAAACTATGACTCGCCTCTTCTTCTTCTGTTGAGACTTCTTCACTTCAACTTCCTCCTTATCTGAATTACTGCTGTCCGAGTCAGAGTCAATAATTTTCTTTATCCTCCTCAACTTCTTTGTTTGTAAAACTTCACCAATCTTGTGCAACAGCTTCGCTTGCTCCAAAAGCTTCTTACCCTCGCCAGACTCTAACGATTTTCTGATTAGAGCTTCGATCCACTCCTGCGTTACGTCCTCCTTCAATTTCGATCCTCCAGATTCCTTTGATAACTCGCCAGTTCTCTTCCCATCGCTATCCAGAACCGACTGATCTTTCGATTCCCTTTCGCCCTTCGTAGACTTAGCAGATATATCGAAAATCTCCTTTCCTGAATTCGTATTTACATCAAATGAAAGACTTTCTTTATCTCCTTTTTTATTCTTTCCAGACGAGGAACTATCCTCGGCAGTAAATCTCACGGTACCGTCATTTTCACCGTTTTCTCTCGGAGATACGATGTCCCGATCAGTTCCAGTATTTCCATCGATTATATCATCCCACTGTTCGGGCTCAGGACAATCTTCATTATCATCTTTACCCTCATTGAATATGGATACCGGTGGTGGATCTGGACGTTTGATCTTTGGGATCTTAAACTTCTGTAATCCAGATCCAGGCCCTGCCTTAGCCTTAGTATCTATCACCCCATAGAGACTCTCCAACGGTGACGACATCTTGTCTTTAGATGTTTTATCGTTCGTAGCAGTTTGCCTGGAGTCCACCTCGGTATCCTTTTTGTTCTTCGCCTCTGCAGATTTCTGAGTTTTAGTCTTGTCTTTACCTGTTTTTGGCAAGACTTTACTACTGTCTTTGGATTCTGAATTACGTCTCCTGGGATCTCGATCGTTGGTATTTGTTTCTTTTGGTTTCATAGTCGAGGACTGAATGTCCTTTGCTAAACGAGGATCTCTTACGTTACTAGAGCTGTTAGCATCTCTAGGTGGAACAGCACTTTGGAGCGGATGTTCCTGACGAATACGAGGATCTCTTTCGGAGACACGATTTCCATCCCTATTAAATCGATTAGTGTTCTCCCACTCTGGACGCGAATCACGATTAAATCCACCTCGGCCTTCGGCTCGAGCTCTGGTGTCATTGTAATAACGTTCTCTCCCTCTACCACGTCTGGACCAATTTTGATCTCTGTTCCAGGGACAAGGTGTACTGGAACGTGCGTACGGATTAGGTGTGCTTGGTCTAGGTCCATCCGAGCCTGTGTTGGGCCTATTACGAGGTTGCTCGTTGTCCCGTCTAAACATAGGTTCATTTGGTCTGTTATTGGGCTGAGCCTCCCACCCTGGTCTAACGTGCGAGCCAAATTCATTGGGCATCTCATAATTCGTCATTTCATAATTAGACATCTCATAATTTTGCGGCATTTCATAGTTCGCATCGTATGATGGTCTATTCTCTCCTTGGTAACCCCTAAACTGATTACCTACCGAATAGCTTGTTGGGGACATCAAGGGTTGTATTAATGGTACGTTACTATTAGGCACATCGTTACCACTGAATCCTGAGTTCATTTCTTGCGTTCGCTGAGTCGGACTAATCATTGGTCTAATCGTTTGAACATGATTAGGAGGAAACTGCGGCCTAAGTTGTGGATCATTCATAGGATGAGGTTCCATAGGCATAGGATTCGCAACTCCTGGCATCTGCCACATATCCGGATGAACATTGGGAGGGCGTTGATACGGATTTGGTATATGTGGTTGAGGAGGATTGATATTGCCACTAAATTTACCACCAGGACCCCACTGAGGTCCACAAAATTCGTTCCTGCCCGGTGATTGGTGATCGGGTGGCCTATTGGCTATATTGCCGATTTGTCTATTGAAATAATCTGGGTTGTCTCTGCTTGATGAAGGCTCATTAGACATTGACGACTGGGAACGTCTTTGGTACAGTGGATTCCTTTCTTCGGACTTTGAAGGAATTTCGGTATGACCCTGCAGATTAGTCTGAGCCATATTTGTTAATTCGTCCTCCATCAACCGAGACAGCACACTGGATTGCCTTGGGTGCCTCTCGTAATTGTCAGCGTATCGTGGCTCGTGTTCGCGTTCTCTACAATTTGGAGACGGTGGCAGATTTCGAGGATCGGCTGCCTTATCCGTGCTGACTATCGTTGACGGAGCGGCACCTTGCGAAGTAGGCTGACCCGTAGTTACTGCTTTCTGTTCTCCAGCTTTTGGATTATCGAGCTTTCCGCCTAAAGGCGGAGTTACGCTCCTGTTAGGTAAATACTTTTTACTAGTGAGCTTAACAATATGCTTGTCTACTTCCTCCCAACGTCTCTCACTTTCCCTGTCAATGTCTTCCTGTGACAACAGAAACCTTCTAGGAACTCTCGTTTCTTTGTTATTGATGTTCGCATTCTGCTGTTGCTGCTGATGCTTCGTCGACTCTTTCTTCGTCGTGTCCTTCTTCGTTTTATTTACTTCTTCGCCCAATCTCTCCCAGACGCTACCTTTGCGTGACTCATCTTTCTCCTTTCGGTTGCCTGCTTTCTCATCATTCTTTGGTTCATCTTCCTCGTTCAAGAGTTCCGCCAAATCCTCAATGGAGAGCGGTGGCTCCGTGAGGACCGGCGGAGGTGAAACTAATAACGAAGTGGTCGCAACTGGCTTGGGGCTAATCTTAGCCGAGGCGACGGCGACGCTAGCGACGACGGCCTCTTTCGGTCTAGGCGATGTATTTCTCTTAGCAAATAAGTCCGGATCGGGAGACCTTAGCCTGGCGTCCTGTACATTTGGCGGGGACTCGAGCCTCATTTCATTACCCAAATCTAAACTCAAACCCGCAAGTCTATTCTTTTCTAAAACAGAAGAAAGTCTCCGCGACCCACCAAGAGATGGCACTGGCACGGTTGGTATATGACGACCAGGAATTGTCGTAAGGGACCTACACTCAGAACCAACTTTCTGCGGCAAGCTGTTTCCTACTAATTTAGCTGCCGTAACAACGTCCTGTGAAGTTACTGGATTCGACTGCCAGGACGGCCCTCTGGAAAATTTCATGTTCTTCTCGGATTCCTCTAGCATATCCCATTCGGAAAAATTGCTCTCGGACCGGCCGCTGCTCGAGCTTACATTCGAATGAGGTTGCTGATCCAATGTAGTTTCTTCTTTTCGCTCTGTGGGAATGATTATTGGGGCTTTGGTTGAGACTGTCTCACATTGATCAGGACTCGCTGGTTTGCTGTCCAACTTGTTTGTGGAAAACTCCTCCTTACGCTCCGTAGGAATGATGATTGGGGCCGCCTGTAACGCTGGATTGGGACTCGCCGGTGGACTTGGGCTTGCTGGAGTCTCGTCCATGGCTTCTTTCTTTGACCACTTGGTTTCCTGTTGCTTCTTCGTACAGACGTCGTCCGAAGAGCTGAAAATTTTATTATCTAGATTTTTCCAACGGAATGCCAGGATTCACTAATCATAGCAGTCGGCCAATTGCGACGTTTGAAAACTACTGGAATCGAAATCACAGAAAAATGATCATTATATTTAGAGACAAAAAATAAATCAAAGAAAATACTATTGAACGGGATCAATAATGTAAATTGTTTTTTTTTTTATAATGAACAATATTATCCTTTGCAGATAATAAATAACATTTGTCTGTACGATAAGTTTCATACTACACTGAGATTCAAGAACACTCAGCGGATATATATTCACGTAAAGTATGCGTAAACTTGGATTAAACTAGATTTCGATACTTACTCCGCAGCTTGCACGGTGGTGACGTCACACTTCTTACTTGGAATAGTTAATTCAGGTGTGTTTCCCTGAAACTCGTGTAGAATTAGAAGAATTAAAATACAAAGAAAAAAAAACATGCACTACAGGCCTGGAAAAGAAGCAAAATAAATAACATGACACGTTAGGCAGTCAGAGCAAAGACACGTGAATACATACAGATTACACCAGAGATTTGAGAAAGAAAAATTGATTACGGCGATACTCCTATTTAAGATTGTTCAATAGAATGAAGAACTATATTGTCACAAGGTGTATACAAGATATATATATATATATATATATAGAAAGCGAGTAATTAAGTCAGACAGTGCTATGAGAAATAATATGTTCAGAAAAGATAACAGTGCTGTTAGTAACCATTCAAGAGAATAAGACACATAATAGGGAGATATACGATCATAAGTCTCGGTATTAATTTAGGCGAAATTCTAGAATAAAGTTATATCGTTGTAGAAATAGAGTCAGATATTTGAAACGGTTTCTTTTTTTCATACATAAGAGACACAACATTCCCTTTTCTGGGGATAAACATAAGATTTGGGGTCGTTAAAGCTCACGAAAGCTAATAGCGGCCGTGCATCATATCTTATGTAAACCAGTCCAATATAATTTTGCCAACTGAGTACTACACGTGAAGTCTAGGAGAGGTGGCATACGAATACATGAATATAAAACAAATATATAGAATCCAGAAGAAAAAAAACATGGAAGAGAATATTTGTCCGAATAGAATATGCTCCGATTAGATTTTGCAAAGATCATTCTTTATGCGTAGTAAAATGCTGATTGAACGGTTGAATTTTATGAAGAGACCAATACGATAATCTTGAAAAAAAGAGTAAAAACGAAAGTTTCCTTCCGAAACTTAAATAATTTCTACATTCACGGGACAATTTTAATTCGTGCAAAAATTTCGTAAATATCTACCTTTTCTACTTTATTGTGCAGTTTCTGTAGTACGTCTTCGCATCTCTGCAAGGTCTCAATCCTCAACCTGTTGCGTGAAGGATAGCACACGATTAATTCGAGCACTCCTGTTTCTAAAAGGGCTACTCGTTTCACTAGGCAATACGTTTATACATCATGGCCGATACTCTTTATCTTTTTTTTGTTTAAGTCAATCAACACTCTTTTAATCGAACAAAAGTATGAAAACAGCAAAGACCGTGAGTAGTGATACGACTTCTCTACTAAAACGAAATTTTTCGTTAGTGAAGCGTACGATATGCCGCACCGTCTCCATATTAAATGCGGGTATTCATGAAAATGCCAAAAAGAAATTGTACGGAACGATAATCGGATTAAAAGGCAAAAGTAAAAGTTAAACAATCGTAACTCGTGAAATATAATATGAAAACTTTGAACAACGACACAAATATCAAAGGTGTGATAACATGCTCCAAGTGGTGCAGCAGTCTAGAAAAAAAATGGATTGTGCACTTAGCAGCAAGAGAACTCAAACGTTTGTGGGCCATGATATACAAATGACCAATTCTAAGTGTAAACATAGTTCAAATGAGGTAAAGAAAAAATCGTATGCAGGCTTGCGAAATCGTTGTGATTTTTATCGAAGGTACCACACGAGAAAATACTTTGAGTCGATTGACGCCACGATGCGATTCAAGCTGAATAAATGATTAGCGAATCCTGGTATAGAATTCGTCGCTCGTTACGCGCTGCTTCGTATAAATAATATAATGGTTTAAGGATTTTTGTATAAAAATACATGGCACTGTAACAACGATGAATCAATTGGAGTTTTTGCATCATTTGCTTATTCTCCAGATTAATCCTGGTGACCTTATCTTATTTATATACATAATTCTAAGGAATAAATGACTAATATTAATTATTGAAACTTTATTGCTATAACGATGAAATCGTGACTTTGGCAGAGCACCGTCATTGAGATGAGATCCATATTGAATTGGTAATTATGAAAATTACCACCTATCAGTATTGTGCTGCTGTGTGTATCTTTCGTATCGGGTAAAATCTTGATCAGTGATCGTAAGAGATTGATGATTAATAGTGTATAATCATGAAAATATTCACACTCGTTGTATTTGCCTGCGATTACTAGTGTCGGATGTCGCAATGTCTGCATACGTTTTAGGTATCAATAAACGCAATAAGAAATCGGCTGACTTGCGGTTGTAATTGCAAAAATTCGGTACAGTGTTTCACGCGTGAGCCTCAGGTACCGTAGGCCGCCATTCGGCAACCGTGGAAACGCATCCAAAGAAAGGTCAAAATCTTTTCTATGGTGCGCACGTGCGGTGAATCGCAAAATTAAAGATCAACGTTCAAAACCAAACGCAATGATCTTTGTCAAATTCGCTCGATAAATGAGAATCGCCTTGTTTCAACTGCAAATAAAAAATCGCACTTGCGCAAGCACATTCTTACACCATCCAAAGGTACTTCTGTACTTGAGCAAAGGCGACAGTCGCAAGTCAGCCAATTTCGAAAGCGTTTGACCGATGCGAATAGATCTGGGAATCCCCGGACACGGTTCCACAGTACTTTCTGGTACTAGGACGTCTTTGGGGCACGGGAGAAGAAAAGACGAAGAATAAAATAAAATAAAGGAAGATGGAAACAAAACGTACTTCCTCTTACTGTTCGAGAGAATTCCGTGGAGACTCTGCATTTTCTGCAGTTGCACCTCTCGCGATCTGTCTTTGACTTTCTGGAGTCTTTTGATCATCGCCTCCAAGAAGGGAATGTACTTTTGCATCTCGGCAAACTTCCTGTCGTACTCGTCCATCCTGACTTCTTGAGCTGGCACACCTGCGTCGACAGTCAAATCGAAATATTTATCTACTCCGGCCCTCAACGTCCCTTTCGCCGCCGTTTCTTCTCCATTATTCACTCTATACGGCTACCATGCTTAAACATCCATCAATCCTTTTTGTGAGAGAATACGCAAATCCTGCGCGAGCGCCCCTTTCACAGAATTCTTCCTCCTTAAAATAAGATGCAAACTATCCACACGCACGGATACGTACTACGTCGCAATTAACGATTCCCAAAACTCATGAGTTCTGTATTCTTCTGTCAGAAATTGCACAAATAAAATTTTTCTGAACGGGTCTCTCTTTTACCGAGACCTTTACGATTCGGAAACTCGACCGATTATCGTCTCGCACACAAATTAAGGTCAAATTGTCGCATTTATAACTTTTAATTTCATTCTGACATTCGGCAGCTTGCTTAGGAACAACCGAACGATGTATCGTTGAATTACTGACTAAGTAACACACGCACACAACTAAATCATGATTTTAGCTTGTTGCCAATAGAGTAAAATTGAGAACGATAAGGAGAATAATGGAATTTTCTCAAATTCACTCCTACACAGCTGGGAAAGTGTTCACTCTTTGTCATTGATTACATAATTCCTCAGTGGTGTCCTTGGCAAATTTCCTTAATCCTATATTTAACTATGAGTACACGACACGCATCGCACGGACCGGCCCGGCCCGCCCATTCTCCTCCACTTAAGCTTGCTGCAAATAACGCAGCTAGCCATATTGTTTATTGCAATCAAAAAAGTTATTGACTGATAGATGGATTCGCTATTGACTACACTATTGATCCCGAAGTCTGCGAATTAAACTGCAAATGCACTATCCTGAAAATCAGCCTTGGATCCTCTACTAATTTTCCAAGTCCTTTATACACGCGACAAGAATTAATTTATAGGCTGATTTACGTACTCTATGACATAATACTGATCGAGGAATCTTGCATTTCGAAATGATATTTTCGATGACTTCACTTTTCCTATCAAACCTTCACTCTATTAGTTGTTCGTATGTGAAGATAATTGATTACGTCTCGCGATTTCTACGTGTGCGCACTTTTTATCGTACGTCGACATGTCCATATACAACTTCAATATACATATATTAATTGAGTCTGATGACGTCCGCCAAATGCAATACATATTAGGTAGTAATTGTCATTTTTTGATCGATCGTCGGAAGCAACATAAATTATCCATTGCGGAATAATAATAATTACTGTACACGCCCTGCCTTAAATTGCATTGGCATTGCATGGCTCAATCTTGCGAAATAATCGCAAACGTCACTGTTCTCGCTGAATTAGCAAATAGGTCATATCAGCGATTCGTGGGAAACCTTAGGGAACTACCTCAGACTTTTGTTTTGTAGTAAAATCCGTGAGACTGGCTGTAAACTATTCCGTGGTAATCTTCCTCAGGCTTTTACAATAACATTGACACCAGCACCACAATGCAAAATACATCTGGTAGTTAAAAAAATATATCGAGCAATCGATTCTCTTCACTTTTAGATACGTAACAGGTTTCTACAAAATGCTAGGTGCGTCTTGAGTGACGCGTGCGCACACTCCCAGCCTGAACGGGAACAAAGACACTCGGCCGAACATCATTCCTTCTCTTTCTTCATTTTCTTCGT
Organism: Trachelus iudaicus; assembly: GCA_030142595.1. Lineage (NCBI taxonomy): Eukaryota > Metazoa > Arthropoda > Insecta > Hymenoptera > Cephidae > Trachelus > Trachelus iudaicus. Next base: position 110,602 of record JARQTH010000707.1, read on the forward strand.
CGCGCGACATTCACTTTTCCAGGAGATGATCAGCTACGACTTGAAGACCCTACGTCTGCTGTCGGATTAATAACACTCTCATCTAGGTATCCGACGTAGACGCTCTGGCATCAGTGACCCTTCTGCCGATACAATCAAGGAACTTGGAAATTCGGTGGGAGAATCCAGACTCGAAGATATCCAAGAGAAAGTCCCTAGATGATGAGTACAATCCCCCTAGGATCCCATAGGATCTCTCATATTATTCTGTATTGAATCCTCGAGGACAGCCAGATTATCGTGTCTTACCGTGTCGTTACGAGGCCACCAGAATATTTCCTACGAACTGGGCGATGAAAATCGATGTAAACTCTAGTACGGCAGGTTCTCTCTTACCCTGGCAATAGGCAGCCATTGGAGCCAATTCAAAGGTTGGTTAGGTAAGTGCTGGTTGCTCACGGAGACTCATCGGAAACTCAACGAATCTTGACCACGAAGCCGAGTAGCAGACGATGTGGTTCTTCTTCAAGTTAGACAGGTGAACATTCTTGCTGGGAAGGAAGGTCGTAGTCGAGGGACAAGTATCTCGAGCGCGAGCATGTTACACTCCGCCACGAAATAAGCAGTGCGTTCGATCCTCGCTCTCCCGTTCGTGGCTCTCGGCCGGTTGAGTACCGCTGATTCTTCACGGAACCAACAGCAGCGACTCCTCGCGCTCTATCGCTCATCCACGAAGTGTTACAGGTTTCGGCATTACCGTTTACTTCCTGGCCATCCTCATGTTTTTATCCTTTTTCTGGGCCTGTCCGGGAGTACACACTCTTCGAGCCATGTAAATACATTCCACGACTACAATTCCCGAGTCCCAAAAACTGCACCTCGACACCACATCGTGCACAGTTAGCATTTATCCTCTGAATATTATACTGATCGGCACGCGAGTCAATCTATTTTATGATGCTGTCCCTGTCCTGCATCGTTGAAGGAGAAGAACACGATTTTCAAAGACATCAAATGTCAAGAAAAACCATGTCAATGAAAACTGATCTTGTTGATCATTCACCTAAGACGTACGTCCAACGCAGTGAAAGAGAGAAAATGAACGCTGATCATTCGTAAAGATCCTTGTGGATCGAAGGACCCATGTATATACCATATACACACACATATATTCGTGCTGGCCGCGATTTTAATGTCAGAACCTTTTGTACGGCCTTGATACAATCCTAGAGTACCGCCAAGCTGTACAATTTTGCTACCGACAAACATGGCCGTGCCTCGTTTCGTATAAACTTGCTGTAATGGTCGCTCATGAACTTCTGGGACTTTCTGCGCTCTGCGCTGTCCCCGTGTTTCACTCTTACACTATCCTAATCATACATATGTCCGAGCGTGTCGTAGCGACACGATATTCGCTAGCATAGAACGTCGATTCGATCCTCACTCAAGTATTCTCGTTCATGAACGTGTGTAACGAGACTCTCAGTGCCACGCGAGGAATATAACCAGATAGACAGCATTGCTTCACGAGACTATTTTCTTATCTCTTATCAAAATCCGTCGACGCTGTGGCCCCGCATTAGTTTTTCTCTCGCGATACGTAATACGCATTCGTACCTCCGTAGTCACAGCAGACACTTCCACGTTTTAAAGGAGAAGATCGCGACGTAATTCCGAAGTGGAATTGTAACGTAGCCCGAGTTACTGCCGTTTGACTGTCAGGACGGCGAAAGGGATCGGCAGAGGGGAAGAGAGAAAAAGTGAGGAGTGTGGGCAGCACGCAGAAACACATGAAAAACCTAGAAACTTATCTCGAATTGTGTGACGTTCAATACAAAGTGGAGAAGCACATGTGCCATGCTCAATCAACTGGCCATTACGCACAGATATGCTGAGAATACAAGATTCAGATGCCTCTCTCTAAGAAATCACATGTCAGTACTGACAATAATTTTATGCATTACGAATCTACCTAGCTGCGGTTCGCTAGCGTTGTATAGTGGTTTTACTTGTCGTACTCGATATTAGCTGATTTTTGCAACCAAGAATTCTAACCTCCAATTTCATCCACTCATACTGCCTAGAAGAAGGCGCCTGAATAATGAGACTGATGTTATCTTTCTCGTTCTATATGTCTCCCCCTCTCTCTCTTTCTCTTCGACTCTCCCATTTTTCCTCACTCTCCTAGTCACTCGCTCTCACGGCACGACTGTGACGCAGACGCACGCGCGCGCGCAAATACGTCCCCACAGCTGTGTGCATAGCATTCGTGATGAATAAAATCGACACTTTGGACGGAGCTTATTATATCACATCATACGTACCGAAATGCCACGAAGTTAAAGGGACTTAATGGTTAATGCACAATTTCCACGGGTTCGCCACCGACGAACGATAAAACATACTTCCGTTAGATTCCCTCTTTACGTTCACATACAATGTATATTTACTGCGCACCTAAATACAGCTCGAAGAGAGAGCCTTTATTATTCCGACCGATGGACGAAGACTTGGGTAGATGGCAGGTTGGTAGCAATGGCAGCAGGCACTGCCGGTAGACCTCTCGCCTTTTCACACTAGAGAACTCCTCATGAACGGGGAGCTTTTCACGTCGCTACTGGCTACGATGCAAACGTTCCTCTTGGTTCTCTTGTTTCTTCATCGAATGAGTTGCACGATTCGAACGCGCTGGCTGACTAGAACCTGTCACTTTTCATCTCTAAAGTGTGTGCACGCCGCCCTTTTCGATGGTATCCACTCACCCTTGTTTACGCTGTGCGACCTGTCTCGCCAGCATCCGCTAGTGCGCGCGCGCACGAATCGCAGCGACACCAGCGGCTGATTCCCAAACCATGAAATGGGCAGCACGGTCCCTTTCTTGGACAATACTGGGTCCGTTATCTTCCCAGCACGCGCATATAAAAATTTAACTGCCATTCGAGCTTCTTTGTTTCCTTTTTCTTAAATATACAGGCAATTTTATAGAAAATTCTTTTAATTCGCTAACGCGATGCAACGTGTTAAAAATTCAAGTATTGGTAAGGATTTTCGCATAACGTAAAAAATATCCTTGGCCTTACCAATATTTGTAGTATTTTTTAAGGTAAGACCTTGGAGAAACATTAAGAAATACGTTTTTAAAGCTCTTTTTTTTCTAAATCGACGAAAAGTTTCAAATAATCTTTTATGGACACGTTTCCTTGACTCTTTCTATTCACTCGTACTTATTTATGATATCGTCGAAAAAGAGTCTAACACAGTCGCCGTGGAGTTATTTTGTTGAGACTATAACCACTATAGCTACATCTGTCCAAATCCACTAAAGCACTATTGAAAGTATTACAAATGAAGAATTTGATCACGAATTTACTACGTGCAGATTACCTTGGCACCGAACTTAACCTAAGAACAAAAAGAAAACCGGAAATATTCGTAACGCCATGACACTATTATTTTCATTGATGGAGAATGTTACTCATTTAATAAACAAAAGACACAGCACCAACAGCTATAAGAACATTTCTCGAAAGCAAATGACAAAAAATCCTTTGAACAAGGAAAGTCTGCTGCATAAGTTCCATATTACTTAATTTATTAAGTCAAATTAAGTCAGAAAAGCTTGAAGAAATTTAGCTGCGTCACCACTTGGAAAGCATCAGCCTTTTTTCCTTACTAGAAAGTAAACGATAATATGTAATAAGAAATAGATATAAAATGCTATCCCAGTCTATCGGTTCACGAAACACTGCATTCATAAATTAGTAGCAATGACGGACAATGTTCGAAAAGACAAAGGCCAATGAGTTACTTTGAGGTTTTTTCAAGTCGTTTCAATGTTACAAAGCAAAAAGTACCAATTTACAGGGATAAATTAATTACAAGCTCCAGTGTGCTGATTCAACACAACTCAAAGTCATGCCATATACGAACACACTGTGTAACTTGTCTTATTTCGTACGCAGAACTCTTGACTAAATTAGCACCATTCTTTTTTCGTATAAAATCAGCCTCAAAGAATGATTATACTATGTAGAAAAATGTGCAGAAATGTTAAAAAGTTACATACATGAAGATACTTGAACGTATAAACGCGTATTACGATGTGCGGCTGCTATCAAATTGGAATATCAGGCGACACGAGACGTGTCGGACAATAATCACAAATCCACACTTTTCCTCTCGGCAGTCCTGAAGTGCACGAATAAATATTCAAAACGAATGGCTGAAGTAGATGTGGACGTTAATGTCACGTCACGATGATAAGAGAAGACAATTTCCTGAGAATTGCACCGCGAGAGGATTGTTGTCCAGCAGAGAGTGTCAGAGAGGTAGAAAGAAGTGAACGTCACTTTCCAGGTAAGGATTACGAAGACACGAGTAATCGATTCCCATTCTCAAAACACTAGATGATTAGGCTCAATGCGCAAGTGGAGTAGCCTTTGTAAATCCTGCCAATCAGTCGATTCTCTAACCGTAAACTCCCTACGACAGGAATCCCATCCCCTAGGAAACTCTGACCAGTGGCACCAACTCACAATATCGCTATCAGTAAAACAGTAACCACTGTATGTACATACATACATAGCATTCGTATTTAGACGAAAAAGAGAAGACGTAAGAGAAGATTGACATATAGTTCGTTCACGAGCAAAATACATTTTGGATACGCTATCACGTTTTAATTCCAATAATTTTCAATATGAAAGACCTCTTAGCCTAGCATTTAATTTTTTAACTGAATACGCATAGAATTTAACAAAATAAGATTGTATCAAAGGGCTAGAGGTTACAGGATGACTCGATCAAGCAGACATGAAACTCAAAATACGTAAAAGAATAATTCTCAATATTTTCTTATGCTTAGAATCAATTGATCTATTAAGCAGATACAGGAACACGGCTAACACAGGTGAACATAAAATGACAAAATGTATTCCAACCCGTGTCAGTCAGAGCAAAAGATGAAATCATCATATTTACCATGAGTGCGAAGCTAGGGACGAACGCATATGAGGTTTGAAATGACGTAGAAGGAATGTTAATATTTAGGCCAATTCTTTGATTACGCGGATTAATCAATCGGCCACAAATGCACGTATCCACTGAACTTGAGAACCTCGACGAACCACGGGACGAGGTACGTGATAAACGTGAAATCGGAGATGGCCGAACATGAAAGTCGAATAGTTCCGAAGGGATGACAGAGTGCGGCGTCTCGTACTCTCGTCTCTACTTGGCGCCGCTCAACATGGACGCCGCGCCGTCACACACTTGACTTGGATATACATGTACATGGTTGGTGATGCACCAAATAGGAAGATGACGGCGTCGACAGCAATAACAATGGGGCCATTACCCATTTTTAAGGTTCGAACAAAATAAATGACCAACGACCATTTGCCACGTGGCCTACTACCTACACTCTTTATTTCTATGACGCTGCGACTTCATTCAGTCAGTGATCTATTAAATTTTCCCTCGACAAAAAAAGTGTGAGAACGTTGTTCTTGCGGATACTGTGAACAGTGTCGTAAATGAAATTGCTCGAAATCTGCCAGTGAACTGACTAGAATGAGCTAGTACTTCCTTGCTAGCGCTCTTGCTCTCACTCTCTTTCTAGTCCTATTGTCCTTAGCACTTGCACTTTTCTCCGTTCCCCTTATCCTTTCTACTGGCTTTCATGCTCGCCCCGACTCACTACATGTCTTCGCGTGGTTACGTCAGAGCCTTTAAAGAGTTTCGGTCAGCTGCGAAGCATCCTTATAAATGCACATGTGTCTTTTGCTAGTGAGTTCGCAAGGTACACAGCTGGGTACAACTACCAATAAGTTATTATTTTTGAAATTGCATAAAAACTTTCAATGGTTAGAGAGGTTAAATCCCGATCGTTATGAAATCACAGTCTCCAAAAGTATACAAGCATACTGCACGTTAGGACAATGCAATCTAAACGCAATCCGCTCAATAAATTCAGTTCACATTTAAATTTCCCTCTCGAAGTAACTACTCCGTATGCGTGAAACGACCAGGACTGAGAACATTCACGAGCATCCATTATGCGGATTGATTGATGAAAACACGCCAGAAACAGGGTGGGGTTGCCCGGGTTACGATTATATAGAATGCCGTAGAAAGTCCCTCGATTAAAAGAAAATACAGCGTCGTTTGCCTCAAAGTATTTTCCGTGGATCCCCCTGTCATCCTCCTTAATCAGTGTCGTATTATTAATATTCTCCCTTACCTAGAAGCCTCTCTTTTTCAATGTCACAGCGCGGTTCACAATGAGATACGTATCTTTAGTTCGCACCAGTGAATCGCAGTCCACGAATCCACTATTCCTTGCCGTCCTCTGTCCAAACTTCCTCAACCTGGTGCGAGATCCGTGCATTCCACCTTCACGGTGCAGCAGTCCTCACAATTTCTCTCTCTCTCTCTCTCTCTTTCCCTTTTCTAGTTTTTTCCACCGATCACACTTATTGCGTGCCACGTAACTACATATAGATACGCGATGTTTCACAGCGCGCTCTACAAGTCCTAGAACACAGCTTGAGTAACACTACGGTTTGTATAGAGAAAAAGTAGACGAAGTCACACCTGGGATGTTATACTCTTTAAACTGTATTCGACGGTTTCACGATTTTCCGAAGTTCAGGGTGGACTGACGAAGCCTCAGCAAGGATATCATGAAAGTCAGTCAGTAGATAAATTGACGCCCGCCACGAGGTCTGGGCGGTTAACGAAAAATGAGAAAACTTGAACTACACGCCACTCCGAGCTTTTCCGCAGTCTATCGTAGCAAATTCTCACAATTAGATAATCATACATGTATGAGTACAAATTCGATAAACGCCTCGGTCGGCAACTTCTCCCTGCTTTTCGGCAGGAACCCTTGCTGATCGTCGCTATGCGCAGAAATTCTTCGGCTTCGGACGAATATCTTCATGTATATCTTTCCGTAGCTGCTAAGCACCACGTCCACCAGCTAACACAAGCACGCACAGAAGTTCCTCTCACTCTCTCGCTATCTAGTACCTATTATCGTGTCCCTGTAGTTCACCATTTCGTTCAACCTGAACATCAATGTCGGCACCTTGCATCGAGCGACGCGAGCGATTATTAAAACAAGTAGTATATCGAAATACGCAGGCTGAAGAACTATCGAACGTTCAGAGAACAAAACCAAACCAAAGGACGCACCGCGGAAAAAGATGTGTGTTTCATGACCACGTATCAGCTGTCCGTTCGTGGTACACAAGCAGTTTCACATTGTCCGTCAATGCCGCTAAGTCCGGTCGTCGTTGTAGTCGTGAATCACGTTGCGTGATCATCTAATACGAAGCGGAAGCAGAAAGATGCGTCGATACGAAGGGCTCGCGATACACAATGGCTGCCAGTCGTGGCGGCCGGTGTTACAAACGCGTTCACTGCTCGAAAAACGAGTTGGCATCGCACGCCTCGACGATACATTACTTACCGTCCCAACGCTGGGAAAGCGCGCCCTTTATACGGCAACCCTAGACTACTCGTGCTCTAACGACATTGCTCCTAGCTGCCAGTAACATCAACGTGAAGTTCCCATCGCTCGTCGAAACAGGAACGAGTGAAAACAATTGACTATCAGACTTGCCGGCGAATCCTGGAGTTTCCTATTGCGTAGCATCTTTTGAAATTCTTGACATAATTGAAACAGTCGGTATCCGCATCACATTCGCTATCCTCTTTCATCTGCCTGGTTCTCACTCTCTTTGTGTAGAGAACTCCGAGAACTTACCAGGTTCTTGTTATTACAGAGACGCTCTTATTCGTGTTAGAAAGCTATTTAATATAGTTCAATATTGACAGGTTTATCTGATGCCTATGAGCGATACAAGTGAATTAGCCTTACTTTTTTTTTCAAATAAAAAACATACTACGTATCTTCGAGTCTTCGCTGCTATGGATGTTAAAACCGAACTGGCAGTAATAATTGTGCTTTTGCAAAAATAACAGGTGATAGGGTTTCCTAGTGGTCTGTTAGCGATGTGTTTGAAGCAACTTCACTGGAAGTTAGGACGTGGAATCCAGTGGAATCCAATTGATTAGATACAGAACACGATCGGCTGCTCTTCGATACTTGGCTCTTTTGTTCGTACGTTAGGATCAGTAAAAACTCTTTCAAGTTTTCAGATCGTAAAATGCACACGACGGCAACGTATTACGTGTTTAGTAACGATAGAATATATTATTGTAGAGACGAACTGCTCCATGACCCGCCTGCAGCCGCCATTTGCACCGAATGTGGGTCTCGCCGTCGATAGGGATACTTCGGTTAACTTCGGCTCCCTCACGAGTTTTGACGGAAATAACCGAGGGAGATTATTACGCGTTTCCCAGTGGTGCTCATTCTTATTCATATTTATTCTCAATTACCTCAACGTAGAGTTATCCTTCTTATCATTATTAAACGAGTCGTTCACACTCGAAATTGTTGAATTTAATAAAATTCATTCCATTTACACCAATAAATGTCACGCGTAAAGTTGTCTCGTCAGACGTGACATATAATTAAGAATTAAAGACAAAATGCTGAACGAGGATTGTTAATAAACGACCAAAGTGATATTTCCAACGAGCACGTGCACGCAAACACAATGACAGGTGAATTCATTTTCGTCGTATTTATTCGTGACAAGATTATCGTTCTGACATATTATGCTTAATAATTTTATTTACAAAACATCGGTCTGGTACATGCACTAATAAATTTGCCTTTCCTTCGAGAGTCGAATTATTTACAAAAATCTTGATGGAGATCCGAAGAACGGGAGAGGAAGGGAGAACGAAAAAAAGAGAGATAGTCAAGTACGAGACGAGGCGGAGGGGAAATATCTTGAATGCACGAACACCCGAGACGCGATTCTTCTAAAACTGATTTTGTCCAATTTCTCCTCCTTTTCACACTTTCGCCTGAACATACGCGATACCTTAGCGCAAATATAATTATTTCGGCACGCCATTCATCAATGAGAAAAGGTCAATAGAAATGAGACGAAAAAAAGAAAACTTTATACGAGAAAAACGAAAAATATTTCATTTCAAATGATCTTCGTCATTAATCATTGAGCATCGTCGCTCCAAGCTATCAATATTTATTTCCTGTATATCCGAAGACGATTATATTGTAAACGCAACCTATTGGATTTGCATCCCTTATAGCCTACAATACGCTTATTCCCCTTCGTACCGCTAAGGATGCAGGACTTGCTCGCAGGTTACGTCGCTCGAAGGAGAAAACTCAAAATCAACTCTATAGGCACCTTTGACAGGTCACTGGTTTACAGATTCAGCGATTACTAGTTTCTTTAATATTCGTACTGTGATAGATAATTGTAACAAGTAGGTAAATTTCCTTTTGCACCAGACAAATATCCGAATCGCGTGTATTTCGCGAAGTTACGAATTGGTTGTGCTGACACTTTGGCATATCGCACAGTGGTACACAACAACAAACGAACATCCTCCTTTTACGCCTCAAAAGAAACACAACAAACGAAGGAAGATAAATGAGGAACGCGCGTGTGGACAAACACATGCGCGCACACGTCTCGCCAGCACAAAAATTAAGGGAACTATACGGAGATTTCTCGTGGTCGACTTGCCCACTTTTCTGATTTTCACGATTTCAGAAACGAAAGAGTGCTCGGCGACCCAATAAAGTCACTCTTAATACGCATCGCGGGTGATTCGTCCTCATTGCGTTTCTTCAGTCGGCAACAGCGCGATTACGTTTCTATTCTTTTTTCTTCTTATTCTTCTTGTCGTTGCTTACTATCGGATGATCGACTCTCGTTTACTCTGATCTCATTTTTTTTTCTTTGACACCTCTTTATTAACATCGGCATTCTTTTAATTATCGCACAGACTTCTGCTCGCGGTTAAATAATCTTTTTGACACTCTGATCGCGCAGTTCGACAACGTCTCCGTTAAGTTGGCATCACTTAATCTTATAAAATTATTTCTAACGTACCACGTGTACAGCTCATGACGACGCCTCCTTCACAACTTTTAACATGAACCTCTCTTCTGATCTCTCTCTCTCTCTCTCTCTCTCTCTCTCTCTCGCTTGATCCCAATTTCTCCCAAAGTTCATTACACAGGGTGATTTGATTTGAGCAGGGCAATCGCGACTACAAGGACTCTCGTGGATTTTTGTTGATCCATGAAAATTGTCCGTTTGAATGATGCCTTGCGCGGCGAAGAAGAACGCGCCGTTTTACTTATTGTTAGCCAAAGCAATTGGCGACGAATACCATTAAACTTCAAGACGATTAAACCACTACACTCTATGCCTTATATCACCCTAGGTGGTAAAAGTGTACGACGGCTAATGATTAAAATGGTGACTATAGGCGCCTATTGCCTCTGGTTTTTGGCTGCATCGTTCCTCGTGGTGCCAAGATACTTCTTCCGTTGCTGCACATGACAATGGATATCTTTTCTCATAGTTTCTACTGCGTCACGCACGTCAATGAGACAGAGCAAAAGAAAAAAGTTCATCAATTTCCGTACAACGAATTACATGTAATCATGCACAATCTCTATCTTCAATCTCTTATCATCTGAGAGAAGTGTCCACGACTGTTGTCACGTCCGATGATCATGCGTCGATATTTACCACGGCACAACAGCAGAACTTCGATCTCAGCGTAGCGGCGTCCGAAATTTCACGCAGGAATCAGCAACGGGCTGCCGTGTCACATATTTCATTAATAGGATCCTTAACAAATCGTCAGAATGTCATTGCTGAGAATTCCTTCATAATTTGTCTTTTGTTCTCTCCCTCCCTTTTTATCCAATTCTTCAATCAATCTGGATCGCATTTACAGAAGCCTCTTCTTCTCGCAGTACTTTTTTTCTTCCCATCTCTCGAATCATTTTCTTTACGTCTCTCTACGTGTTTACGAAAATCTTCTCAGCCTCTCAGTCTTTGCGATTACGATCGACGACAAGAACTTATCAATGGAATCCATTGTTCTGACTTTTAGCGCTTTCCCTTCTTTCTTCCTACTCTCTCACTTTTCGACTTTCTTTTCCAGCTGCTCCCAAAAGTTTTATCAATCCCCCGTGTGTCTGTCTGGGTGTTGCTTTTGTAATTTACGAGAGCGCTTGTCCGAGGACGCGACGAGGTCCCTCGAAAGATTACGGCGTAGGAAGCAGTTACACTCGAGACAAGGAAACGACGTCTTGGCCGTGTCCGGAATTGACTTCCAGAGTATCATTTACATTTGCGAGGGAACACGCAGCAGCTATAATATAATAGATCAAGCGTATTTCACAGCACGAATACACGGTGGCTCGGTCACACTCAAAACATTGAAGCGTTTAATCGACACGCGTTCGAAAGTCTTGCGCAAACGGATTATCCAAGAATATAATGTACATTGTACATTCAGAAGAAAGATCGCGAGATCGACGCACGTCGTACGTTATAATGTAACAAAATCTAATTACACTGCTTCGGAGATTGACAATTGGGCGTAAGAATCATTTTTAAGTAAATAGTACAAAAAAAAAAAAACAAAAAGAGTAACAAATGATTCAGTACATCCGACTGACTGAGTTTTCGATATTATTCAAATCAACATAATGCAATACTTCCTTCCTTATCGTACACACGTGTGTCAGCATGATAGTGAACGCAGAGAGCTGGTCTCGAGACGATGAACAGGATGGTATTTAAAAGAAATAAATAAAATAAAGACGACAGCGGTATCCGCACATTGTTCGACGTTGACCGCGCACGCGTGGTAGGATTTACGACTTGAGAATCAAAAGTCTATAACGACAGATACAGAAATATATTGGAAATGTGAAGGCGATATTGGGAGGGACGAGACGCTGGTATACGCAAACGGCGAACTCTTTGACGTACGAGAAAAGGGTTCAGCGAAGGATGTACGAGAAAACAAGAAAAGAAAATATAAGACACCATTATTGTCGGTTGCTACGCTTTAAGAGCAATGATCGTTATCGCGCGTGTGGGAGAAAAATGCAATTGGAAAACAATAATTTAATTAAAAACTAAACGCGCGTAGTCAGCGCTACGCAATTCGACTCCTCGAGCTTCGAGATCTTTCGTTCGATTGGTGGAATGTTCTCTATCGTTTCTTTTATCCCCTTCCTTTCTCTTCCTTCCACCTACGTGTCTCTCTGATTCTATCTCTCTCTTGCAACTTTTCCTTGGACCTTCTTCGCAACACTCTCATCCTTCCATTCGATTCGCTGTGCTCTCCTCTGTCAAGATTATGAAGTGTCTCGCTTGATAGCGCCTACGACCATCTTCAGGTTCTCTCGGTTGTACATCACTCTGCAACGACTTTTAAACTGCGATAATGACACTGTACTTTCGTACTTCTACGGAGTATATATTATATATTAATATTTATAATATATATGTGTTAACCCAGAGTGCGTTGTTTTTTTTTTTTTTTTTTCGAAAAATTTAACTCGTACGTTCCGCCACAGATCATCGATAACAATGGCGTTGGGTCTGTCGAGTGAAACAAGCAGTGTGTCGGGTGCCCAGGCACGTTTTCATATAGATTCATCCATAATACAGCATTCGCTATTACGATCGAGCATAAAGTTTTGGATGCATTGAGTATCGGACAACCATTATTAAAAAACAAGAAAAAACCTTCTGCGCATCACATTACAATAGATGCAACTCGAGATAAGTTACTCGTAGCAGATTTTCTTTTTTTTTTTTTCTTTCACTGGATATCCGATGATTCAAGGGTACGATGTGTATTAGGGCTCGAGGTGAAGTATTCATCGTAACAGACTCCAGCCATTCTTGAAAGCCGTGTCGCAAGAAAAGAGCACTCCAATGCTTGGTTTATTTTTCTGATTTCATGTCCTATGAGTTTCAACAGTATCGAACAGGTCCCAGGACCCCAATTTTGATAGGATATGCTTTCCTTGTGAAACCGGATGCTCTTATGAACACACCAAGTCCCGATGTACATCCTGTAGTTCTTTATTATCTTAAGAGCGATTATCGTAACGGCTTCGAGTCCCTTGTGCGCGTATCCACGAAATGCATCGTCAGTTCACTGCGACGGAAGTTACTAAATCGCGAATTTGACAGGCAGACTGTTTTCATGTAATTTCGTTAAGGTCTCCGCGAGCTTGTCGACGTCTCCTTGTAAAATAGTCGAGTATTTTGGGTTTCTCTCGGCAAAATACGTCATTTATTATCTCACTCGCTGCCTCTTTCTCTCTTCCAGAATGGGAAAGTTCAAGAAAATACGCAAAACTCTTTCGTCCGTTGCAGTCGCGTCCTTCGATTTCCTTGAGCTCTTGCTCTCTTGTTCGCTGTGCCTTGTCGTCCAGGGTGCAAAGGTCGTGCTTGCCAGTCGTGTCGGTACGATACGCGTAGAAGAAGGGTACACTTTCAATAGTGGAGAAGAATAGAGGAACTCGATGGGATTTCTCTCACGTCCTTAAAACGCTCGGTGGATCACTGGATCGATAGTTATTACCAGAGACAAAGCAAGATTAATCTAATTGCGAACGGCCGTCGAGGCGTGCTGAAGTCTCTCCAATTCTTCCAATGAGAGAACATTCGTCTGTGCCAGTTCGGGAAGCTTCCCGGCGCGTGCCTGTGCTAAGAGTTCCGGACTGAACCACCGTGCCAGCTGATTCGACGTGGGTGAGAGGTCGCCACCGTTGCTACCCATGAAGCCTAACCCTGGTGAACTCTGACGTCCGACGGGCATTTTCATGGCCTGCGCTCGCATCGCTCGTCCATCTGTGATTACAAATAGATATATTGATTATGTTATATATATATATCCTATTTATTCTTACGTGACAATTTAACCAGCACTGATGAAGACTGAACAATGATTTATAGTAATACTACAATTAGGAAATCAATTCCTATTACGGGATTGGTATTTGCATAAGGAACGAATGGACAATGAGGAATTACTTGGGATAATTCCGTTCCGAAATGCTGAAGGGACTGGACACGGTTTTCAGAGATACTGATATACTTTCAGGCTCCTTACTCCGATCTCTGGATACCGTTGCATGTTATGTATTTGGGAAGTGTGGGACTACCTGTAAATTGGGAAAGAAAAGTACGAACCTCGACCCAATATTTTATCCATTAAAAAGGAAAAAGCAATAACGTGCGGCGCCGAATCCTTTTTATATCTCGAGGTAAATACTCCGTGCGAGTGAGGATCAGTCAAAAATTGCTGTCCTATTTACTCGCACGTATATGTATATACTTTATAGGATTGTTCTTACCGGTTCTCGAGGAATTGTAGTTTTGGTTCATGACAAGTTGCTGCAACTGCGGATTGACCGTGCGATGTTGTTGCTGCTGCTGCTGCTGTATGCTGGAAAGATGAGACTGGACCTGCTGGGGTTTCATCTGACTGCTCATTGGATTAGGTCTGTGACTCATGACCGAATTCGAAGCAACATTGTACTGAGGAACATTGGGGTGCGGCATTGAAGCAGCCATCGTGTGCTTTGAGCGCGCCGGATTTCCGTAGACACCCGCTGCAGCTACTGCTCGTTGCTGCTGATGCTGTTGCTGGAATTCTATGTTACCGCTGTATTGGAACTGATTACCACCGTTGCCGGTTGCACCTGCACTCCCACCACCGCCTTTGACTATTGGCCGACCTGCAATAGAAAAGAGCAAAGATGCAACTGCAATGTGACTTACTTTTGACTTTCTTTACGCTCTTAGCAAGTAAGTAGGCGGAATATTTTCATTTTTTTTTATCGGAGTCTTGGTAGCATTTTGTTTTTCTATTGACATCAGGAATATTAGTATCAGATTTGGGTCAAAGCGTTGATCGCGAGATAGCGATGGCGGTAGCGTTTGTTATGCTGTTATCACGGTGACGGTGAAAATAACGAACATACCAGGATGTTGCTTGACATTGGGACTGGACCAGGATGACGGTTGGAGTGGCTGCGGTCGCAGTGCGGTCGTGTGTCGTGAAAGTACGCCCTGAGCGATCATCTGAACTGCCGACTGCATTTGTTGCATGTGCGATGACGCTTGGTTCTGAGCAGCCATTTTCGAAGGATCGCCGCTGCCTATAGCCACACGTTTTAGTCACTTATAAGTCGCTATCTCACAGAGCATGATCTATGAGACTAGCGATATTTCCCTTAGCACAAATCTTCTATTATTGATTCTTGTGAGGACTTTGAAAAATTTAATCAACCAACGATTAACGTCGCGGTGCTTTAAAAAATTCAAAGGATTGGCTTTATCATTTAAAAAGAATCGTAAAACTTTAGTTTAAACAAATTTTAAATAAAGATCATCCTGATGAAATTTACGTAGAACGTTGCTCGATCATACTGCAGAATCGCACTGTCCTGTTATTGTTTATTAATAGGCATTATTATAGTCGCTACAGGTAAAGTCCCCTCTAAGGCGTTATATACCAAGTTTCTAAAAAACTGTATCAAGCATATTTTATTTTTATACAGTTTAAGCGCAAGCTAAGAGTCATGCATGACAGAGCTCAAGATGCAAAGCATTAAGCGATGGTAGAAAAGCATGCATGGAAAGAGCGAAAGCTGCCGAAATAGAATGTATAGCGAGGAGAATGAGTAAATGAAGAAAAAAAAAAAAAAACTTAAAGTGTAGAAGGTACTGATAAAGAGTTTTATTGTAAAGGCTATTCTAACAAACTCAGTACGGTAGATGAGTCCATCGCACGATTATGAGACACTCTCAATGCTGGTATCTAGTGAACCCGTGTTTGACAAAACCATAGCTAAAAAAAGCTTCAAGAATCGAATGAGCGAGCAAAACGACGGCAAAAGGGTGAAGCCAAGTACATCAAGGGAGCCGTATCTTCCTGAAGTGTCAGAATGCATTAAATAAACACATCGAGAGGATCGAAGCAATGAAGCAGAAGCGGAAAGACAAATGGGATATGGAGCACGTGCGTGTGGACATGGATAAGAAGCAAGAAAAAAAAAAGAAAGAAAAAGAAAAAAATCAAGGAAAAAGGAAAGAAAAGAAAGTCCTTGTCTGTCGCTCTTCGTTGATAGTTCAGAAAAGAAAAGTAGGAAAGAAAATGATAAATAAAACAGTGCTTTTCCTAAAGATCACGGTCCAACCCCTCCCCAGAGTCCTTCCAGAGATTATATTTAGTTTTCACTAGACATGGACAATTCGTCTCGCAACGCAAAATTACTTTACGTTCTCGAAGACTCTTCTACAATTTCAAATTCCTTGACAATGCTGTCCACGACCACGGTATCCTTATTGCCATCCCCCTTCGTTATAGAAGATAATACGTCAGCGATTACAAGATTTCGATTGTCATTCTCGGAAATAACGAAATCTTTGATATTCGAGTCAGTCTCCGGGATGCAGTCGAGGGTCTTGCTTGTATCCTCCGAACGCCACTTCCCTTTCAAAGTTTCATTCGCGGCCGTCCCATTTTCGTTACTGTCGTTACTGTCGTTACTTTTTTCGGAGCCGCTAAAGTGTTTAAGTTTCAAAGCGAATTCCTTCGTTCCCGGACTACTGTTGTTGTTTGCATCGAGAGGACGGCCCGCGCTGGATAAAGCACGAAAATTTCCGAATTTCTCGATGATCTTATCATCCTGGATCCTAAGAGCGCTATCTGCCGGTGATGTTGCACGACGTTGCCTCGCGAAGCCGAATGGATAACGAGCGTGAGGATTAGTATGCGTATTATAAGCGGGTAAAGGAATTGGTTCTACTTGACGAGCGGATAATGAATTCGCACCCTCGGGTTCCTTCTCGGCGGTCATTTTGCGTAAGACCGAGGTCGGCGTGAAGGCCAGTGGCGTTGGACTTAGGGTCTGCTTGGCTGGAGAATTGACAGGACTCGCTGACGGGACTCCTCTGTGCTGCGTTTGCTGTTGCTGCTGCTGCTGTTGGTGTTGCTGCTCCTGCCGCTTCCGGTAATTTTCACGTTGCTCTTCCAGCTTTTTCTTTATCAGAGCGTTCTGCATTATGGACTGTGTGTGCATGACAAGTTCGCGCGGCGAGGGCACTCGGTGGGGCAGCACTGTTCAAAGCATAAAATGTTCTCTGTTAAGCGTGTTACCTCAACCAAGTTTGTTCTATCAATCGACTTCAGGCAAACATAAAGGGGATTATACTCCGGCTTCGACGATTTTGTGACTTTTTTTTTTGTTTTACAAAGAGATTTTTCAAGATTTCCTTAGATCCAGTATAATCCGTAATCATTTCGTAAACACCATCTACGGGAAAAAATACATATAGTGTAAAATATACGAGAATGATTGGGAAATTTTCTCCTTTTCAAAAGTATGAAAAAATGCGACATAAATAATTTTTAACAATCAATGGCGATGGGAGTTTGATATATTTTCCTATGAGTAAACTGATCATGTTTTATTGATCATGCTGATCTTCCTGCACGATGGCTGAGTGTCTCAATACTGCCTTACTTGATGGATCGTATGGACGAGGTAGTAAAAATTTTCCGTACTATTGTTTAAAATCGAAAAAATATTACCTGGATGTTGAACTGTCAGAGCGTTGGGACTAGTCGCCAAATTTGGCGATATTATTGGTGCCGGACAGAATGCTGCATTCCAAGTAAACAAAATATTCGTATTTCTCATTTGAAACGATGACTGGGGTGATTCATAATTTGAGTGTACCGAGATATTAACGTCGCAGGTTTATACCAAATGTATGACTGAGCAAGTCATTGAGTTGAACGTATAACAGACACAGAAAGAGAGAGAGAGAGAGAGAGAGAGAGAGAGAGAGAGAGAGAGAGAGAGAGAAAAAAGAAAATATTGAAGCATGACTAAAATCTTATAGCCGATGAAAAGTAAAACTATGTACGTGTCAAAGGACATTATTTAATACCTATCATTTCAAAATTGTTCTCGTCCACTACTGGCAATTCTTCATTCACAGTTAACGATGACGTTGAGACTATAGTCAATATACAAATGCAAAAAGAGAACTAATAGTTTGCAAGACACTAAAAAAAAAAAAGCACCAATGCCAGACTCACCATTGTTCATGGGTGACGGTATTCGTTGCTGCTGCTGCTGCTGCTGTTGTTGCTGTTGCTGATACAGCATCTGTTGGAGAATGTGATCCTGAGGAGTTGGTGCTGCAGGATGCGGGCTGACAGTGCGTGGCGTAGTTCCTCCATACAGTTTCAAGATATTAGCCAGAACTTCCCGATGGCGATGCTGATTCGCAGGATTCTATATACGATTAAACATGTGTCACTAATGATTCTTTTTTTTCCAGCAAGCCGTTTGACTTCATACTGAAATACATTGATTTAATTGCAAACCTGCAACTGCTGAAGTAAATGCTGCTTAGTGATCTCTCCCTGCTGAAGACCTTGAATAATGGCCTGAGCTTCCGGTCTCTGAAGCAGCTCCCGGCTCGATGGAGCGTTATTGACCATCATCTGCATATCCGGCGGGACTGGACTAACAACAAGCATACGCTGACCACCCATCATCATAGAGAGCATGTCTGATTGTTGTTGATGACGTTGTTTCTGCTGTTGCTATAAAAATACAATAACAATGAAGCATATATGAATCTAACGTCAATGCATCGTGATCACGAGTGTCAATATTACAAGCAAAACCCCAGCAACGAACCTGCTGAATCTGCAACACCTTCATTAAATTCTCGTGTTGCATCTGCGCTTGATGAGGATGTTGGGCAGGTCCGAGTGGACCAGCATGATTAAACGTTGACGGATGTATCGGCTCGGCGATATGCTGTTGCTGTTGTACTACCTGCTGCTGTGTCTTCAGCTGGTTGTTAAGCAGCTGCGAGGAACAATAAACGACAAGGATTTTATTAGTTTAATGACACCAATTCTCCTCCGTCAGCTATAATCGGTATCATCAAGAGTTTTAAAAGACCATAATCCACTTGAAGATTCTACAAGTACAATAGTTGTCACGTGCTTCCACAATATACCTGCATTAACGTGATGGGCTGCGGTTTTTGGGAAATAGGACCATTAGCTGCAGGAACTGCTTGACCACCAGTTACTTGAGCGAGCTACGACAATGAGATTCATAAGCGTAATGAGACTTCGAATCCAAGAGTAAATATGGTTTTCGATATCAGCAGATATAATGGACGAACTAAAAATAATTCGAGCAAAGATTTACCAATTTCTTAAAAGCAGCCAGATCTTCCTCAGTCTTATTCACTCTTGGGGGTTCGGTAGAAGGTGCCGGCGGAACTCCGCCTCGCATACGTGCCTCTAGCTCTTCTAGACTGTGTACAACTTTTCCACCAACTTCTGCAACCAAAATTATACCTCCGCTCGTAATGATTTTATCGTGGGCCAACGGCAAGTTTTTACTTTTAGTTAACTAGGTGAACATTTTTCAGGATCATTCGTACCCATGTCTTTGATCGACGAGTTTTTCATCAATGGAACGACCGTATTCGCTGCGTCGCCCTGTCCGTTCTGATTTGGTTTGTTACCACGCTGCAGCATCTCGAGCAGCTTCACACCAGTAGTAGGGGTAGTTGTGTTATTCGTAGTGTTAGCTGGTGAAATCGGGGCGAAGTAGGTATTGGACTCGGCAACCGACGGAATTTGAATATTAGGCTCTGTGATATCATTGAGCAGATTATTCAATAGCTCGTCCTGTATAGAAGCTCTGCGGCTGTCCATCTGTTGGACGGGACTGTCACGCTTGAACCACTGGCTAAACCGAGAACCAGAGCCTCCATTCGAACCAACTCCATTCTATAAAAGAAAGTAACGACCACAGTTAAGCGTGCATATATCCCGTAAACGTGCGAATACCAAATTTTGTCTACGTACGGTCAAAAGTCCAGAAACTCCGGGAAAAGTGTCTGACTTGAGGAACTCGTCCAAATTGAAATCGGGATGGCTGTCTTCTTGATTCTGTCCACTGCTCAAATTATCAAGATCGCTGCTCGGTTCGGTAATAACACTATGATCAGCATCAGACTTTTCTTTAGGCGAACGTGCTCGAGGTTCACTTCTTTCTGAAATTGGCGAGTGGGGAGCTTGAACATTGTTCATAGGCTGGTCCATGGTCGTCGGAGTACTGCGGCCCTTCGGTCCAGCCGAATTTTCATTAGACTTATCGTCCTTTTCCGAGGACGACTTTTTACCACGTTTCTTCTGCACGGGCGACTGCTTCTTCCCTTTGGCACTGTAGTTGTTGCTTATCATCTTCTCTTCGGGAATATCCTCGAACCCACGCAGCTCAATGGTATCATGCTGGGACGTGGGTCCCGAGCTAAACCACTCGGGCTCATCGGCCTCCCGGTTATCGCTGTAAGTTCGCCTTCGATCGTTGCTGTACCGCCGATCCCGTCCGCGGTCCTTGTCACGATCCAGCTGGTGATTACGTTCGTTTCTCTCCAATCCACGATCCCGATCACGATCTCCGAAATCTCGTCCAAAGGATCTACGCTCGTATCGCTCGCTCCTGTCATCTCGGTCGCGCATCCCATCACGATCCCGATCACGGTCACGATCACGATCACGATCACGATCCCTGTCCCGCATCGGTTCCCGTTCTCTGCCAACTTCACGTGTCTCGCGCGTATCCCGATCGCGCAACGGTCCTCCGCCCCCAGCGCCCGATCTGAATCCAAATTCAGGACGTTCGGGTTCAAGTTTCTCGTTGTCGCCACGAAAGTCCCACATGTCACGTGTCAGAATACGACCGCTGCCAATTCGACGAACAGGTTCACGATGACTGACCTGTGGTACGATTGAGGAAAATTACAAATAAATTCAATAAGCTTTTCCGCTTATGCGTGCTTCCGACGGTCGACATACCTCCGTTTTACCGATTGGACTTTCAGGACGTCGGCTCGGCGGTTGAGTCACGTTTACAAAGCATCCGGAATTGAAGCTTCGCCGTTGAGGACTCAATACGATCCCATCCTGCTCCTTGCGGATTCGCTCGCGAGGATCGCCGCTGCGACGTTTGTTGTGATTCTCGATAACTTGATCGCCGCGACCGGATCGCTCATCATCCGGTGGCGTCTCACTGCGCTTCCTGTCCAGGTGCCAACGTTCCGGATCCCAAACACCGCGCGAACTGCAGGAGCGGAGTAAACACGACAATTATAAAGTTCACAACAGAGATTGAAGAAAGGACGCGTCCTCTTCTTAGGAAAATAACTAATAAAATAACACTCTATTCTTACTTGTTATAAGCAACGTCCAAACACTCGGGTCTACGTTTGGATAACGGTTGGTTTTTTATATCCATCAGTTCCTCCTGCAAAGATCATTGATACATTACAGATTACAGAAAATACCATGACACTCCTAGATCATAAGATTCAGCTCCTTCCGTTTCGGCGAAGCTTCAAGTATCGATCGTTAGACATAAAGTACGTACCCGAGAATATTGAAATTGGGGCCTGGTACGGCCCACTTCCATAATGGAGGTATCGGTCACCTCTCCAGCCACGGACATCGATATAATCGCTTCATCTCCTGCAAAAAAATGTAAACAAACCTTCAAATTGCAATATAGATTGCATAGGATTGTCAAATTTTTCCAACCATCAAATATAAATTTCACCTGATCAGAATGAGAGAATGACTAGAGTGATAATCGAGTGGGGGGGGGGGGGCAGAGGGGTGAGAGATAACGCGACAACCGTTACGATTACTACCGGCAAAAGTTGTGTAAGGATTTTGTTCGCCTGCTACTTACGAAAAGTGACTTTCTTCAAGGGATTGACGGATTTGTTACGACAAAACCAGCGGCAGGACCTCGTTTGCACGAGCAAGGTCGAATCCAGATAGGGAGAACCAGTTGGACCGACCAGGGGACGTCGACGTGGACGCCGATACCGATACCGGCCCACGCTTGGCACATCCTTTTCAACTTCCAACTTCATTCTCCTCGCTAAATCAGTACCAACACGCACGGATGAATAGTCGCGCTCTTACTGCCCTCGAAGCTTTTCAAATGTCCCAACGACTAAATTTCAATGACCGACGTGTCTCCCAAAAGAAAAGTTGTTTATGTTACCAAGGACTAGGAAAGTCACGTTATCGACACACAGTGACACTCGTGTACATTTAGCCACAGATTCTTTTCAATGTTAATCTCTTGGAAGAAATCTAGTGGACAATACGGCTAGGATTTTTCTTCTTGTAAAACTTTTTTTTCTTCGAACATCTCTAATTTCGCGGTACTCTTCAAAGCGTCGAGATAAATATTATCCACGGATCAAGAATACGAAAGCGTTTAATTTTAAAAGGAAACGAAAAAAAAAAAAAAAAAAACCTAAAGAAAAGGAAAGAATAAAAACAATCGCAATGAAAAATTTCGCCGAAAAGAAGAGGATGGTAAAACAAACTCTCGATGAGAGCACGATAAACTTTAAGAAGCTATTCCCGGTCAAAAGCCGCTCACGGATGACAAAATAATGTTCGCAAAGGGAATATTTGCTACCAGGTATTCCGTGTCCTTGTTTGATATAAATGTCACAAGTATAACTGCAAAAAATGAAGGAAAAATGATAAACGACCGAGGAAAAGATTGAACGATGACTCTCGTATAAGTACAACTTTTCGATCGACGACAAATGAATTCGAGAAGATAAATACACGGTACTATCCTTCGCAATTCCTCCCTAAGAACTGAACGCAAACGAGCTAAGCTTTTCGGCAGCCACAGGTTTCTCCTTTATTGCCAATCATGGCGAACCCTTGGTCATGTGACGACAGTCGGCAGCTTACGATTGGTATGTTTTTCCGTAGATAATTCAAATCGCTACTAGTAACTGATTTTTGGTAAAACCTTATTAAAGTCTCATGGAATTGTATCCACGAAAAAAAAAGGGAGTAAAAGAGCAATGCGCTTCCCAGGTTGCCAACTGAGTGGGTAAATATAGGTGACGTGTAACAGAGCGTTCTTAAAGTTCTACTGTATTTGAGGTAACATCATCCCTTGAGAGGTCCAAATGGGGAAGAAGACGCGTTGCCTTGTTACGTGTGAATTTTGCCGTATTATTCTGTAATGCCGCTGAAATTCTACAGATTGTTAGAGTATCGTTGTTACAATTGGCAGATGTCGAAACGAACGACAAGCGATAACTCTCGTATAATCGGTAACCGTTAATTCAGAATTTTATTTGTTTAAAACTCATTTATTTGGAGGATTTTCCCCAAACTTTCCCTTATTTCGGTTATTATTTATCTTCAAGGTAATAAAGGTTTTTGTTGTATTTAATATTCACACTGTGAAGGAACTGATGAAAAATTAACAGATCAATATGCAGAATATCTGTGAATATTAAGCGAAAATGTTTACTCGTATTTTTCAAACTGACAGTCTTATAGCTGCTCTACGTCGCGCGTATGCATATATGTTTTTTTTAGCGCCGAGACTCTACCGAGTCTCTCGATACTTGTGGATGGAACAGCGATTAAACAATCAATAGGAATTTCGGTTTGAAATCGATAAATTTGCATTTTTTATTCTCCCCACTTCGTCATTCAATATGACACGAAGTTCGAACGACTGTAATTCGACATATTTTTGGTTTGTAGCAAATTGCATACGATAAACCTTTATGAATGACATCTTTGTAATCATTTCATGTGTACTACGATATACTCTGATTCAATTTGAGATCGCACAGTACAATATTGCTATCATTCTGACAATAGTAATATATGAATTGTTTCTAGTAATGCCATATCACTAGAGCATATAACGAAATATTAAAAACTATTGCGCAGCTAACTATTATTGTCGAGGAACTTTTCTGACCTCATGCTTAGTACTTCTAGCATTACATATTGCAAAACAAATATCAAATATTAATTGGTACAAGGTATTGTACTTGGATAAATCACATGATACAGATGATTAATATGCTACCTAATAAAATATACTTCGATGCACCTTACTACTTTGATATTAGAACTCATACTATTATACGGCGTGAAGAAGTTATTAATGGAAATGTTAAAAAAACAAAATTACAAAAAATTGCATAACCATAGTAAAAAATAAAAAACTGTGCCACAATTTTATATCATAAAGATTTTAATGCAGGAACTATCAACAAAATTGTATGAAATATTATTTTACAAGGTTCTTCAAAGATTTCCAACAATGAAAAATTAATCAATATGTCGTTTGCACTATCGAAAATGGAATGCCAAGGTATGGCATAAGTGTTAAACACAAATAGGATGTACTATACTAAGCAAGAGGTTGATCAACGCTTCTCTAATTAATTAGGAAAATAGTAAATTTCTACAAGAGAAACGAGAGTCACGAAAGGGTGCTAGATCGAGTCGTGCTTGTCATTCCTCATAGATGACGCTGACAGCTGTTCCGACGAGGAAATAAGACTCCAAAAGATTGTAGCTGGTGAAAAGCTTACAGTTAAATAGGGGGGTTACTTGACAAGCCCCATGACACGACGAAGGGTGGCAAAAATGAGAAAGAAAGGACGAGAGGAATGGAAAAACCGAGAAAGGACATAGATAACGGAAGAAGCATGACAAAATAAAGGGAGTAAAACATCGTAGCACGTACCTTCGTCCTTGGGCTCGTCAGGCTGATGCCTGTCACTCGCCACGGATTCCAACGACATCGTTCCCTCGATCGTCCTCGTTCTCGTCAGGAGTCCGCGGCACGCACTACGCTTATTTTATTTAGTCCTAGGTCCTCTATGTAGTTTTGTCCGCCTTACACGCCACTGGCACAACCACGTACACCTTATTGTACAGAGTTTACACCTAGCTATATACCTTAGTACTGTTTAGTTATCACAGACGGTTTTTTTTTATTAAATATTTTCTGTCTTCCTTCTTGCACGGCGCGCGCTGACCGACTTTACACATAGAAGGAATTCACGACTAACGGCCGATCGTGTGTCGCTTTGCCGTTCGGTTCAAACGCGGATCGTTTCTCGGCCCACTCTCACTCTTCGAAAAGAAAAAACGACGAAAAAATGTTTACGTACGAACCACAACGAGTTCATACGCCAAAACGCGGACGGCAAACGAGTCGAATAGGGGCGCGCAATACTCAGAACACGTGTTACCAATGTTCATTTCATTACCATCGAGCGATCGCCGTCAATTATTAATGTTCCTTATATTTATCACACAAAATGTACACATACAACAACTAGTTCCCTGCTATGCAAAAATAGAAAATGGCGGACGATCGCTACTTCCGCCGTTGTTTCTCACTGCCATCTTGATCTGCGTTAAACCGACGTTCTGGCGGCGGCTCCTGTGGCGCCATCTGCATGTCGAACGTAGCCAACGTAACAGATGCTAATGGCCTCTTCAAAAATCCTGCGTTTCCGCCGAATTCTTACATTTTTTGGACAATTTCCCCATGAAAATGTTCTGTACCTTATATTCAATTTTCAATATTTCAAAATTTAAAGCTGTCAACGTTATTTACGAGAGGCAATCACGCCACACGTGAAAATTCATTTTTAAAATTATTCCTAAATTACTGTTTCTATATGAAATAAATAAAACAATATCTTTTTTTTTTTAATGTATCGTTTGTTCCAAAATTCGTATCTCATACAAAAGAATTAGAAAAACAGATTTATATATAACGCCATGTGACTCATCATCGTTTGTTGCACAGCATAAACTCATTTCAATGTTCGTCAATAGTGATAGAAACTTCCGATTCTCTGTCTCGAATGTTATAGACGTATTATAGTTGAGAATTTTATAACAATTTATTTTAAAAAATAAATACAAGTTACAGTATATTTACACACAGTATCACTCGTTTATGTACCTAGAATCCATTAAACTGGTCAATTGAACGGTATCCTATTCCTTTTTAATTTAGTACTTCAAATGCATTAACACTATCAATTTTCATGAACCTTTAAGGCAGTACTTAATTGACGATCATACCTTGTGCTCTGGTCTAGCTTACTGTTAACAAGAATATTATAACGTGACAATAAGTGAATGTTCTTCGCGATACTGCATTTTCGAGTTTGTGTATGCCTAACGATTGTATAAAAATTGTACCTGCCAGTCAAGTTGTTGTAGACATTGAATCAACGTAAAGTGCTCAGACGCGAAGCAATACTGCTGCTTTCCTCCATGACAGAGCAATACATTTTAATAATAACTATAGCGCCATCCAACGTAACGATACAAGATGATCGCGACGTTATATTAATATCGTAAAAATAAAGCAAACTTTTTCAATTAAGAGGAATGTAGGTTTTTTTTTTTGAACGGTTTCTCCATCCCATCTATCATAAAACCGTGAAATTTTGTCCCGATCAACAGATCTCCAATACGATCGAAAAAGAAAAGAATAGAAACTAAAGAAAAATTTAACTTTAATAGTCGATCATGCCGAACATCAATGACCTTATAACGGGTGAACCATAGCATAACCATATATGGCTATCCTGCACGAAAGGAAACAAACGTTATTTGAACTTAGACGAAACTACAGTGAAGCCAATGATACGCATCAACAAACATTACTGGACGGGATAGATGATGTTACAATGTAGCTTGTAAATAAAAATGAGTTTCTAGCATCAATTCAAAATTAGCACTAGACTTGCTTTATGATTTTTTTTTTTTTCGTTAAGTTCATATTTAGCTCTTTTATACTTTTGCGATTATTCACTTCTCTACTTATGTGCATTAGTCAACCATCAGTAATTTAAAAATTTCAAAACAATTGTTATTCTTAATCCGTAAGTAAAAAAATCTTGTGTTTAAAAGTTCTGAGACTAGATATAATCAAGCTGACAGAAATGGGGCTGAGCATACAGCATAACGAGCAGATTAGTTAGAAAAAATTGTCATAAACACTTCAACGCTTATATCCCACTTCCTTGTTGACAGACTACAATCCCGCAGTGATCTTGTCCATACCATTGTATCTGGAAGAATATTAAAATAGAAGTTTATTTTATTTTCGAAGTTGACATATATAATTCTGTATTGTATAGTCGGAAAATGATTTAACCTACCATTCAACGTCATTCTTAGCAAAATTATTTTCTGTGGTCTGTGTATCTGAATCAGTTTCATCATATTTCATTTTTGTTGCACTTTTTCCTTTCTTGGACGATGGTTTGCTTTTTCCTTTTTTCACTTCTTTTGGCTCATCTAATACCTGTTCCTCCATTTCACCACTCCCGTTCTCTTGAACAACAGTTGTATTGCCATTCTCCTTAGGCTCTGTTCCTGAATCTGCTGTTTCGATATCCTCATCAGGAGACGTTTCATCGCCGTCATGCTCCATAAGTTCATCTTTAATTTTATCATCAGTGTTATCTACATCAGGAAGTGCGTCGGTTGCTTTTTTGCCTCTTCCTTTCTTAGCTGTAGCTTTTGAAGCTGTAGTATTTTCCTCAGTCTTAGCTTGCCGTCCTTTTGCAAGTTTTGCAACATCTTTTTCACCTGGTAGATCGCCAGCAGTACCCTTTCCTCGTCCCTTAACTGATTCTTTAGAGGGTTCAGCTTCAGAATCTTCTTCCTCTTCAATTATTTTCTTGGTTGATCTTCCCTTAGGCTTAGCTTCCTTAGATTCTGATTTTTTCGGAGCAGCTTTAGCTTTTGCTGCTGGTTTCTTTGCTGCATCCGACAGCTTTTCTTCAGCATTCTTTTTTGCTTTCCCTTTAGACAAAGAGCCTGTTAATAAATGTTTTCATTATGAATTAGTATAACAATAAATAGAATATAATTTAGTGTGTTAAAAATGATTAGTTATTCAATAAGCTTCATAAAGTACATACACGATTTACAAGATTATGTGGGTCTCCTCGTTAGACTTAACATTATAATAGTACAATACAGGGAATAAAACGGAAAGAAATTTACCTTTCTCACCATCATCCGTTTTTGTGATTTTTGCAGCTCCAGCAGCTTTTCCACGTGGTTTCTTAACAGGCTGGTCCTCAGTAGCATCGTTAGCGGCAGCTTTGGTTTTTTTGACGGCAGCAACGGGAACGCTGCCGGAAGGCTCATCCTCAACGTTTTTCAATTTTTTGGAAACACCTTTAGCCACTTTGGCGGGCTTTGATTCCGTAACGCTGTTAGATATTTTAGGAACTGCCTTTGATCTAGCGGTTGGTTTTTTAACCCGAGGCTCTGCATCTACTGTTATGGTGTCTGGTTCCGCTTTCTTATTCTTTGCAGCCCTCGGGAGTCTTACCTCTCTTACACTCTCAACAACTTGAGAAGCGGTCAATTGCTGGCCCCGCTTTTTTTTCGGGGGTGAAACATTACTGGCACTCGCGACAACTTCTACGGGTTCTTCGTCAACACGCTTCGCGTTCCTGCGCGATGGAGCCATTTTTGTCGTGTCTAAGATTTTGGCGGGCTTGAGTCCAACACGCGCTGCAGCTAGCCGGTGTGTAATGTGCAGATAAGCCAAAAAAAAAGCCTAGACTTTCAGGGTCGTCACCTACCAACAGGCACAAATTTTAATATACGACGCACTTTGTACAATCGAGATACGAGCGTCTATGGAAATGATGTACTTTCAGATAGAATGTGACGCAGATATCAAAACACTGTCGCGAGAAGGTTAAACGCGCCTACACGTTACGATTGCTTTGCCTGAACTACTGGAGACGAGGATCGATTTAAAATTGATATGTGCCGGTAAGAAATCGCGATGGTCTTCTTTTCAACGGTTAAGGGTAGCCATCTTGGATCACTTTCGACCAGTTAGAAAGTCAAATAGCCATTAACGGCCAATAGGAGATCGCGACTTGTGGCCCGCGAAGTTACGGATTGCTGGATTGGTTTCCAAAACTCCAGTCAAATTCATCACTTTTTTCTTCGCATCTGTGACAACGAGGAAGTGCGCCAGATATTTATGTATGTACTGCCAAGATCACAAAACAGTACTTCCGCTTATTCAATTTAAATTGACATTTAAGACAGGCGATTACACCTAAAGTTTATCTAAAAGACATCCACCAATGTAAGATTTAGTGTTTCATGACGATGGATTACGTACTTTCTCACGCATCCCGTGTACAAGGTAATCCAACCATTTCTTAATTTCATGTTTCAAGAAAAAATATAAAGGTGGATTTATTATTCTGTTACCTTCTCTTTGTAGTATGTATCGTCAAACAGATGCGTATTAATAAATAAAGCCAACCTTCTGAGTCTCGTGTTTGACAGCTACTGTGTACAGTGGGCAGGGGAGATACCTTAGAATCTGCATAGAAGTTCTGAAAGGGGTCGAAATGCAGAATATGACGTTCTAGATACAATACGCAGGGATTGGTACTCTTGTTATCTTTAGGCCTTTTTGGCAGCCTGCGATGAACAGTAGGGGCTATGCCAATAAAAAAGTTCAATGGTAGTTTTTTGAAAAATTATTTATTTCCTATTTTAATAAAACAGCTGTTCGTATTGTATACACTCGCGGTATAGAGTAATCGATGACACTTTTGAGGTAAATATCGTAATATTCGAGAGTACTCAACCTGAAAGTGGTTCCATCATACGAATAAAATGGGAAGGCGAACTTCAGCAGATGCAATGCTCTTGCATAACCCGTATATGGAATTGTTCGAATCTAAGATCGTTAGTAGTTTCGTTTCCATCGAAGCATAGGGCGTCGTTTAATATTTACCATTCAAGAACACCAGGAATATAATTGTCGATAAGTTTCTGGTAGTATGGCCAGAGTTTCTCGATATCAGGTACTTTTGTGCTTTTCGTGTATAGATCGTATTTACTATGTGAGAGAAAAAGTAAGGCATTGATTTACTAGTATTTCGTTACGCTACCAATATAAATGGCTCGGACAAAATTATTTATTTCGGTGCGAACAATGAAGAGAAAAAAACTTACTTGAACTCCAAAACCCATTTCAGCATATCGAAGTCCTTCTTATTGCACAAATGCATGTAGTCGCCACCTGCGTGCCAGGGATAGAACGAATGGAAGCGAATCATAGCCAGAGCTTTGTCAGGTAACTTAGATTTATTGTGAACGAGGAACCGGTAAAGGTATTCGTCATGTCCCCAGGACATGATGACGTTGTCCAAACCACAGCCAGGCTTGTAGATACCATACTTAGTGCTAAAGACGTAACAAAATAGTAGATGGATAGTTATAATTTTCTCTCTTAATAAATCAATAAATGACCTACTTGTAACGATTGTCTTTGCCATCAGGATTCTCGTCGAAGCTGCTTTCCCTGTAGACGATGCTGTCGCCCCAAGCACAGCCAACTGGGAACGTGTCGCCAACAACGGCCCACTGTGGTTCTCCGTAGAAAGCCATTACCTTTAGTCAATGGTGAGTACCGGGTTATTAAAAAAATTGCATTCTTTCATGTGGTATTTCAAGTACATTGTGTATCTGAGATTAACCTTGCCCAGATCGTGAATCAATCCAGTAATATGGAACCAGTCTTCGTCAGGATGTTCCTCGCGGATGCGCTCTGCAGTTTGGAAAGCGTGAACAATATTCGGCAGGTCGGAATCGGGGTCACTCTCGTCAACGAGGTCGTTCAATTTGATTAGGGCATCCTTGATGGTCATTTTTAATTTGTTGAATTGCAGCCAGTCGGCCATGCGCGCTTGAAAAATTATTAAGATTTACGTTGTTACAGTCTGGCCAAATTGTACATTGCTGTTGAACATTTTATTCTTAGCGTACTCTGCTGTTATTGTCATATGAATTTGCATGAATTGAATGAAACGTGTACACTATCGTTTCCCGGTGACTTCGCGGTCTTGGTATTAAATATATTCAGCGAAATCAAAACAGATTATGAAGCATCGTTGACGCGTCGGAACAGAGACACGAGAATTGACCTTCCCTTATCAGCAATGATAACAGAATGAGGCTCAGGTTCTTCGTACGATTAGTCCCTCTGTACGATCTTTGCCGTTTTAGGAATAACAAATTTATATTGCTGTACACTGCTTCAACGCAGAAAAGTTCGTACGAGAGGGTTAAAGTGCACATTCGAAAGACTGGCTTTCTACTTTAAGATGCCTATTTATATAGTTACTTTTGATAATATGAATTAATATTTGTGACCTAAATAGAAATTGTTATTGCACAGGCCAATCGATGGTTCTACTTTGTTCCTTTGGCATCGTTGTATGCAAGAGTCAGTCACGCGATCGAATCTACTGGTCCTTGTGGTACAGATCTTATTGACCCTGCGAGTAATTTGTGCTCTGAAAAAATACGTTTAATTCTCGTACTTTCATCTTCTGGAGAAACTCCGCGTTGACTCACGACGTTTGACCTCGGCAACTTCCTTGCTTTCAAATTGATAGCCGGAACCAGAGTACAAACGGTACCAATGATGTTTTGCCATTTCGTGCTTTTCGATTACGCAGCTATCAGATTGCTACATTTCCTAAATTGCGACGAGACGGCTCGTTACAGATTTGGAAATCAGTCTTTCTTGTTTTCGTTAAACTTATAAGGTCTTATGATTCCCTCATTTTGGACTATGATGTTCTGTGAATTCAATGTACTGCACGTGACTGGGATTTTGTAAATTTCTATGTGCCGTGCAAAATATTTATCCTTGGACATCGCATCTGGACGAAACTATCGGCCTGTTTACAATAAACGACAAAAAAAATGGAGTCTAAGTGAATTGTACGAAAAGTGTCAAGGTCAGCTACTCAGAACTTATAAACCTTGCGAATGAGAGCAAATTAGCATGGAAAAAGAAAGAGATAACTTTGTAAGAATCATTGTAATTTCATGATTTTTCATTAAATGGTATCAGCTTTTTTTTTTCTTTAATTTTGACAGCAAGATATATCGTCATAACCTGAAAATAAAACCTCGTGAACTCAAAGGTTTTGTAATAACAATAATACAACAATACAACAGTAAAATGTGCCAGGAATATCAGTTTAATGTAATAACCCACAGAAAAATCTCTGATGCATCATTTCGCATACAACGTATCTCAGAATATAATTAGAAATTTCGATAAATTTTCAGGTCAAAGTCAAGAACAACGGATCGCAGTCAATATGAAACATGCGGGTCATATCTATCTCGTTGCAAAAAATGCGTCAAACAATATTTCATCGCGTAAGATGACTGATGAAAAGAAAAATAAGTTCGTGCATTGTCCATCAGTGTTAAAGAAGGTTCGTCAAAGTCTCTACGTGAATATGAATGAATAGAATGCTAAGCGTCTCTCGAATAAGTCCGTCAATAATTTCCAAGTATCTTTAGATTTGTTTAACCTGTGTCGGAGTGTAACCGTTTCGTCTGAAAGACTATAGCTAAATAAACAATACCATCATCTTATAATGTACTAACAGCGAACAAACTCGACGGTCTGATTGGTATGCATGTTGTGATATGTTCTCCTGACGCGTTCCTTAATGGGGTCGTTGGGGTCGACCGAGTAGTCTCTGAACTGATTGGCTAATTTTCCCTCGTACACTTGTTCCGGTCGGAGTTGTTCCGACGGGTCTAGCAGCGACATTGTCTGTCCAGGGGACTGTAAACAAATTTAATAAACGTTTAACTTCATCACTTGAACGCTGATTAACGCACAGTTATCAACCAGCTTAATAGTCGCCGAATCGCACGTACGTCAATAGCCAACGAACATTTATTCAAAATCTTGAAGCTTAGAACAATCCGCTTTCAGGAACGTCCACAATCATCCTCAAGAACTTTAATGTCTGGGGTATCGCCGAAAACTGGTTTTCAAAGAAAACACGAGCCAAGGTGTCGGTTACGAAAGTTCATAAGCGAGAATCATGATAAAATCGATAGCGGATTGTCAAATTGAGTATAAGTGTACAAAATATCTTACCAGGCTGCTGAGCAGCGCGATACGTCATGATGGAGAACATGGTGCAACGGAGTTCTTCCAAAATAATTCCCAACGAACGTTCGTGAAGCTATTCAAGTGGAGGGCTGTCAGGAGAATTCTGCCCCCAGAGAATAAACTTTCCTTGCTTTGAGCGGAATTTTCAAAGTTTTTGATAAACCGAAAGACGAGCACAAAGACAAAGAGTCCTGTGCCAAGAATATCTCTTCCGAGAGAAAAGAATGAAGGTTCAAAACGAAGAGCCGATCGACAGCGACGCGCCTCCTCGGAAATATCTCTGGAACTGAATCGTGTCTCCGTGCGGCGCCTGGTTTTATAGTGGCACGTACACTTTTCCCCCCACCCCTCCCCCCACCACCATCGCCATGGGTATCAGCCACTTCACCAACGCTGCATGTGATACGTTAAAAATACGCGAGATAATAAACAATGCAAATACGCCTTCCTCGTGCCACGTTCTCCGCTCGAAGGTGGTGTGGTGTGTCCGTTCGCGCGAGCGGAGCCATAACGCATTTATCTATCATGTCTCTACGGCTACGTAATATCCCGTGGAGGAAGAGACCGTAGCGCGCGACATGGAGTCTTTAGCTCCAGTGTGACGTCATTTTCGGCGTCACGCTTACGGCAATAGATCCCTAACGTCGCATATCAGAATATCGACGCGAGATTCTATGGGTTTCTAGATACTCGCGCGCAAGATTACGGATGTAACCGGATGTTGCATTCCATTGTCACTTTGAATATACATATGTATTTTAAATAGCCTAAACTTCGTCTATATTACAGTTCGTTTGGGCGCCGTTCATGTAAACTCGAACCACCCAGTAACTCGTAAATTTCAGATAGAATGGATAAAATTCCGCTAGTCCGACGTGCCGCAACATGTAAATTAGATTGATTATTATCAACAGGTAAGTGAGAATCAGGAAGCACCAAGCAGATTTGGTGTGAAGCGAGTCGCTAGAGGCAAATATATTTTTTCCAGAAGACGTTGAGCAAAGCCTTCAGCCTCTCGAATTTTTAGTGCGCTTCTTCCTTGCCAGCTTTAATGTTACTGCCAGACTGCTGGATCCTCAAGTCATGCGCGAGTTCTTCAAAATGGTATGACTTAATTTACAGGGATTAACGTTATACGAATTGCAGAAATAATTTCTCAGCAGTATCTGACATTTCGCTCGGACCTATTTGTAGTATAGTTAACGTCACCGTATTGCAAATACATATGTGCGTTCTGTGCCATACTCTCATTATCTTTACACTCTTTTTCTTCTCTCTTTCCGTCTCGTGACGTCAGAACGAAACGCAACCTCTATTATTCTTATTCATCTCTTCTCTTGATCTTCGAAAGCTGGCAGTTGTATAATACAAAAATTATTATTTTACAAAGTTGCATCTGTCGCATTGCATGTCCAATTTTTTTTTGCAATTTTACAGCAAACGTGTAACAGGTGCCATTTAAAATTAATTGATTTTACTTTACATCGACGATGAAATCTTTGGGCGATCGACCAATTATCAAAATTTCATGTTACGTTGTCTAGGCGTATAATAAATGTGTCGGACACGGTGGTAAGATGGTAAGGCGATAGGAGATTGGGAGAAAATAAACGAAAGAAATTCTACCAGAAAAAAAAAAGAAGACTGGATCATTTGCCAGAAATAAAAAGATATTTAATATATTTCCCAATATTCTAATAGCGCCGAAATATACGTCGACTGAGGGACACGAAATAGTACTTACCAGTATTCTGGCAGACATGATGCTGACAATAACTAATGTTTACTCTTGAGTATGCTACACCGACTGAGTACTCCCTCCTATAACCGAGTTAACTTATAAATCTGAGACAATTCACCTCTGACCTCAGCGCGATCGTGGTATATGGTCAGATGTACAATATCCGATATTCTCTATCTCTCACTAATACATAAAAGCGTCCCTCGCAAATTCTCAGGGATGATAATCGTTTTGTAAAAACATGTTATCACTTTCTGTCATACGGTCGATGATAACAAAAAAGAAGTGCAGCAGGAAAATGCAGTAACTATCAAGATTGGCAACCGCAGGAGTTGCCAATACATGTATATCTGCGAAGTGCCAATCGATTAGTGCGCAGTAATTCTATTCGTCTTAAGCAGCACCGCTACGAGGAAGAAGATTCATCATCATCATCATCATTCGGATGTATTTAATAACGATTCTTAACTTAATAAAAATCATGAACTTTTGTCAGTGGCACTGAGTTTGCCAATTTTAAAATGATTTTATTCTATAAATGCTGCCGCTCCTTATTCTTCACCTTTTAAAATAAATTAGGCCGTTTCCTATCGAAAAAAAAGGGTTGTGAGATTTCTCAACGTCGAGATCCGATACTACTGGGAAGTATTCTTAAAGTCTTCGGTCCGTTTGGTTCTTTTTGAGAAGCCTCTATGGACGGAGACTCATTAGCGTTTTCGCGCTAGATCGGACGTCAGCGTGTGTGTTTCGTGTCCAGCATCAATGCGCATATGTATACAAAGGAGCGTCGGATGCTGGGTCAGAGCTTTGACATTGCCAATCAACGTGATTCTATTAGAGAACCATAAGACGTCGTCCCGCGAAAGAAGATGAAATCTTACTGCACGTTAAAGTTTCTAGTAGGTAACTCTTATGGGTAACTCCATACAATCTTTTCAAAGTAATTTTTGCCGCTAATTTTCAATATCTTGAGATCACTGTATTATCTCTGAACACAGTGAAGCATAAACATCCTGAAACTGCCCGAAGGGACTCTAAGTACAGAGAGGAATGCAAAAACGCAATAAAAAATTAATGTTTATCCGACGAAACACGGATGCTCATCGATTCGCATCCCATTCACGGCATTTGTCCGATCGTCAGCAGTGCTAAAAGTTAAAACGGACAATTGTCGTCAATTGAATGACACATTAATCTGCGTTAAACAGCAAGACTCTAACGAAGAAAATTGAATGAACTTTTGACGCACCTTGCTTCAGAAGATAATTAGATTACAGTCGCATGACACATAGTCGTGAGCCCCTTTCGAACTGACTCTCGCTCAAAATAACCTTATGGATAGTTAATGGCGCGCTCGTCGAAATTGCGCCTATGAACGAGGATACACGTGCGACGAAAAGAGCAACGGTAGCTACGACTGTTGGCAATTGAGCTTGATTGGCCGAATTGCAGGACAGTTCGCGAGTGAAAAAGTTCCTGCGCCGTGATAAAAGAAAATGCTGCTTATTCATTTTCCACGTCCGCGGCATGAAATTTCAAACGAAAGTAAAACATGGCGCGGTTGGTACGAGTGTAAAGCATCACACCAGTGCTGTTGCGAAAATCACCAGTGAAATATGTAATCATCAGTTTAGCTAAAACATAATTATTAGGAGCACGCGCACGCGCGTCATTGATGTTTATTGCCAGTTAGATAATTGTGCATTGCCATTGGATAATTGTTATCGCAACAGCCATTAGACAGGCGATTTTGTTTATCAGGTTCTTCTGTAATCGTGGCGCTTTAACTGCGACTTCCCAATTGTGCAGATATAATAGATTGGATTATTTTTATTTTTAAGTAATGTTGACGAAATCGGCAGTAACACGTTCTCTGACCTCTATAACAATAAAATGGTCAGCTACTTACGCGTAGGGTTGCGTTGGCTGATAAGGTTCTTTGTTTTTTAATGAAAATTATTAAACAAATCATTTCTACGCGCTTCAGCCATTGTCAATCAATTCAGTAGATCCGTTCAAGTAGGCCTCACTATCTTTACGTGATAATCGAAAGCAGATCAAATTTGTTATTCATTAGAGGAAAAGTGTCTGATTGTGAGACGGCATTGGAAATAGCACGGGCAAATGTACGTATCTCGGCTCAGACACGTTTATCCTAAACAATATTCAAATTTATAACATATCAAACGTATGCAGTAACATTGCGAATATTTTTCATTGTTACTGCTTTTTGCTAACTACCTTGTTACTGTTTCGTATCTACAAAATTTGACTGCATACTCGTGAGAAATATCAGCCTGAATAATATGAAAGTACACTATTGTGAAATTCCACGTAATTTCGCATTTCCTTGACTGCCCTGACATGACATGTGAAAAGTCACAAAGCAATAACTGTATAAGCAGCAGATCGATGATTCATGGAAATATACCCAAGTTTATGATAACCTCTCTCTTTCCTTCGTTATGGAAAGAACAGAGATTAAGCAACGCGTGTACTGATGTAAACAAAACGAAGAACATTCACTGATAGCTACTGCAAACAGGTAATTTTCAGGTCATTTGAACTTTTCAAAGCCAAAAATAGATTTATAAAAATTTGTCGGTATGTTTAATGTTAAGATTGCGTCACAGTCTGCCAGACATTTGCGTGGTTGTAAAATATAAACACTGAATCCGAGTAGTGTGCAGCAAGTGCGGATGGGAATCTGGAATACTCAGTTAGGTCGCCTCAATGCCCACTCTGATAGACGAGACTCGAAGAATTGCTTTTCCTCGAGACTATTTTGCTGTAAAATAGCATTAAAAGATAGAAATGCATAATTCTTCAATGTCAATTTCCAGCACAGGTTTCATACGAGCTTACTTTTATTGACCATTCGTTTCTCCTTTTTATTTTGTTTTTGACAAAATGGATATTAACTCTGTTAGCGACTATCGTATATATGTACATCTTTACACGGTCCTCTTATCGCAATATGTCGAAATCAGATAATGGCAAACGTTGCTCAAGGTGAACTTGAATCCGTATCGCTGGAATTGCTTGGCCTACGAGGGTGCTTTGATCGGTGCTGGTGCCTGTAAGATGGTGTCCGCGATCGTGATCTGTGCCTTGAAGATGATGACGATGAGGATGATTTTTTGCTGCTCTTCTTTGACTTGCGTGACTTCGAGCTACTCGAACTTTCATAACTGCAAAACGCGACGTAAAACGTGATTATGATTTTTCGTACCATAGTGTACTCTATAAAATAGAAATATGATTATTGAGACGTTACCTTTTGTGCGAGCTTTTCTTTTTCTTGTGTTTCTTGTGCTGTTTCTGTCGATCGGTGTTGCTTCCACCTGTACTACGACTCCTGGAGCGAGGTCTGGATCGTTTTCCACTAAGATCCGCGCTCTTCAGTCTATTCATCAGAGTATTACTGTTACTCTTGGATTCCTCGCAGTCGTCGTTCTCGAGCGTTGGTGATGGCACAGAATGCACTTCGTCGGAGTCTGCATCTTTTTTGAGATTGGCGGTCAAATTTGTTGCCGTACCAATGATTGGTTTATTCGTTACTGGTGCTTGAATTTGGCTGAGAAACATAGCCGCCTTTTTCTTCCTTTCCAGCTGCAACAACCTTTCTCTGGAGGTCGCTGCCAGCTTGTCTCTTGCGGCAGCAGCCAATTTGTCCTTAATTCTCTCTTCTGCCTGTTTGTTTCTGGCCTCTTTCTGGCAATCCTCCAGAATATCATCGGTAAGATCGACAAAGTCACGCTCCTCAATTTTTGGCCTTCTCTCCTCCTCCCTTGATGCTTCCTTCTCTGTTTTTGTACTTTGCACGTCTTCGCTAAGATCTTGCGGCGAATTGGACTTCGAGTTCACCTCTTTCCTCTCATTCTCGGTCTCATCGTCGCTTTCTTCCATTGGCAGTGCGCTGCGCTTCTCCATTACTGTTGCTTCGCCTTCCTTGGGCTTTTTTATTGAAAAAGAGACCGTGGTAATTTGTTTGTTTCCCGTACTCTGCTCACACTTGACGTCGCTCTTCTTCTTTGCCTGTATCATCTTCACTCTTTTCTGCACTTCCTCCATTCTTTGCTGTTTCTTTTGCAACTCCTCAAGTTTTTTCTGTTTTTCCTCTTGCGGTTCTTGCTTCTGAAGAAGTTCTTCCTCCGTGAGGACTCTGGGATTTATAGCACCCTCGTACATGGTCAACTTGTGAGCGTAATAACCATGGTATTGGTGAGACAGTTCAAGAAAGTTGAATCTAGGGTCACCCTTATTCTTGACGATGGCTTCAAAGTCCCGACCGTTCTTAGCCACGTAACTAGCCATTTTGTCAATGATTATTTGAACGTCCGCTGGTGGTACTATAAACGATGGCCTACTCAGTGGTTTAGGGGGTGCAGGACCATAGGGAACTAATGGAGTCACTAATGAATCTTTCATTTGTGATTGAGTCACATGGACGTCACTGCATGATGGAATGGATGGTACGCTTGAGGATATAATTTGAGCTGGTGACTGCACTTGACCATTAGGACCGTATATTACCGGACCATGAGAGTACTGTTGTGGTGTTGTAGAACAGGTAGGGTACCCCTACGAAAGAAAAGAAATTACCTGTAGAAATATTCTCACTGTGTCAACAGCGCATGAATAAGGAAGGACCTTGAGGATCAATGTGTAATGCATACCTGCGAAGGCACCTGATAATAGTATTCAGTTGGTGGCGGCATTGGCTGAGCCGGCACTTCGGGCTGTTGAGGTGGCATCTTCGACGGTGGCGGCTTCCCAGTGATTTTGTTGACTAGCATGGAATAGGCACAATCTGCCGAGGGCTTGTACTGTATGCTCGGTATACTGGGTGCCTGCGAATCAAGTTCAAGTCTCTTAGAAAGTCACCACCTTCGGATCCGTGTTTATAATTATACTTTCCTATTAATTGCCTAGTATTATGTTTTTCTCTAGTACAAGTACGAGAGATCATTGTTTCTACGGATATGTCTAAGATAAGATAATGTCAATGATAACATATTATAAGTTATTGCATATGCTCGATTATGAAAAATGTTCCAGTTTCGCGCACGGATCGCGTTAACAGAGTTTACATTCTTCTTTGGAAAGATCAATATTCCGCGAAAGAGAATACTAAGCAATTTTTGGCAAAGGTCAATCGTTTTTAAATATCGAACATTATGATCACGAAACTAGTACACCTTATCAGCAAAGGGATGATTCACCGACAAGAGTTCAATTCGGAAAAGGAATGCAGATCAAGAATAAAAAATTGTGGACTGTTAAATTAGCAAGCTCGAGGACTAGTAGGCTGTATTTCGTATTTGACTATTCGAAATTTAGTCTGCCTTGAATGTAAATGAATCTTTATCAAGAAAAATCACATTGTTCAGTGTAGAGTAGATATATAAACAAAGGGGCACAACGGTCGATCCAATGCATACCAGAACCAGCCCTGGAAACAGAAATATTTCACATGTAAGTTAGTATTGCGATGCGTTATCACTAGGTGTCATCCTTCTAAACCTAACCGCGCGATTTGATGCTGCCCGCGACGCAAGCTCGATCGTTATACGCAAATCGTTTCTTGTTGTTCGTTCTTGCGCACGTGAATATTACACCCACAACAATGGGCGACGATACTCGCTTGTCGTTAACACGAACATTCGACAATCGCAACGTAGATGTCAAATGCCGCAGAACTCGCCGCCTCAGGACTCACCAACCAGAGGGTAGGTCGTACCGCGAGCATTTTGTCGCGCAACAACATTCTACTAAGACGCCATTGGCCAAGGAACCTACCGCTTCCACTTTTGTAAATGACGGCGCGAGACTCGGGTGAAGGTAACTGCCGTCATCTCCGTCGGACTCGTCCTCAGGGTCTGTAACAAAAAAAGATTTACGCGTTCTCTCTTAAAGTTTGTCTTAATTTTTTTGGAAGACTACTTTAATCGTCATTCAAGATATTTGTGGTACCAGATTCTTCTTTCTCAGGCTGCTTCTCTGGGTTATATTTCCCAGATTTAATGGCTTCTAGCATGTGTCTGTAGTATGGATGTAGTGCACCATCTATTGAGAGGAAAGCGAATTGCGGGTTGTTTGCTTGTTTGGCTTTTATTAGGATCTCCATTTGGCCGCCTTGACGACTTATAAAAAGTGCAGTCTTCGTTATGATTGCATTCAGCTTTTGTGTTTCAGGCTGCAACAGACGAAGTTAAACAAAAACGATTATTCATAATGACAATCAAGAATGTACCGTTAATACGCAGTTAAGCAATTTAGGAATTCCTTACAAGAATAACGCCCTGTGGAATCTCGAGTTCGGGAGGCGGAAGAAAAGCTTGATCCTCCTCTTCTTGAGAACCTTCAGACTGTTTTGAACTTTGTGAATCTTCGCATGTGGCTTTCTGGCTGTCTTCGTCTTCATTATAGTTGTACGCTACTTGGCCGTATGTATTTTCCGAATCCAGCGCTTGGTGCAGTCTCTTCATCTCCTCTTCTACACTCAGCGACAGACATTGACGTATAACAGTAGGTAATTATATTTATAACATAGGCGATAAGATTCATTGATACTTACCATGATACATTGTCTCCTCGGCATCGTTACTATACAGAGACCTATATCGCTCCTCATCACAAAGTTGCTCAACCTTCAGTTCATCCTCCGTAAGGATTGTACGTTGGTCAAAGCCACCAGTTGGAGGTTCATGTATCCTTAAGTCCCCCAGGGCTCCACGTCCATCGTATCTAGAGACATATAATTGTAGAATTAGAGAAGGAAAATGTTTAAGGCATAAAAGGTTATGGCTGCAGTCAGCATCTGAAAATAAAACAGCCTTGGTAAGCATATATTGCCAGGGTGAATCCTGTGAATGACTACAAAGACACGTTTGTTATTCAATATTTCAAACAATTAAATGATCCTATAACGTATTGGCAGTAGATAATGCCTGAGCTGTCATGTCCATTAATGTTTGATTAAGTAGAACAGCGGAAACCAGCCGCGAACAAATTCAAGATAGACCCAATAAAGGAAAAGTATCTTATA
This sequence comes from Trachelus iudaicus, assembly GCA_030142595.1. Lineage (NCBI taxonomy): Eukaryota > Metazoa > Arthropoda > Insecta > Hymenoptera > Cephidae > Trachelus > Trachelus iudaicus. The sequence continues at coordinate 152,236 of JARQTH010000707.1, forward strand.
AGTAATATAACTGTAGGTGAACGAATTATAGGAATATAATTTGTCAGAGTTGAAAAATGTCCATTCAAATTAAATTTTAATGATATATTTCAGAATAGTAACGTTAGACTAAAATGTGAGGAGAAATGAATTTTGTTTGATCCAACATTTAGTCGTTGTTCCTGTTCCTTCTGACTATAGTGACGCTAATACATACCATGCTGAGCGACTGCAATACGTACAGTCGTCAGCAGCCTTTTGTCTCTCTACGCTGTGTCTCACCTTGCTGCAGCGCCGACGGTCAGCCGGAGGCATCACTTCAAGAAAGCACCTTACTCTGCGCCCGTGCAGAGCGCATTTCGCGCTGCCACACAGCGCCTTCGCGGCTTGAACACCTGCGGAAACCTTAAACAGTCTCCAGATTGCTTATCCGTACATTATTAATTGTGCAGGTGCCGAACTTGAATTCTTCCATCCGATCGGCATCTCACTTTGTCTTTTGGTCTGAGATATCATTCCTCTAAGCGTTAAAAGTACTGTGCGTTATGTAAAGATACGTATTCTAGACGATAAATACTTTTAGGTTAGGTAAACGGACCTGTCTATCTTCAATGTGTTATCGCCCATCCATGGTATCAAATGCTTCCCCTGATCAATCATTTTCGCCTTCTCATCGTCCCGAAATAATTTGCAGCTATATCCGAACACCAACAGCTCCTGCGGTTCCTCTTCACAATTCTTTTTACGTAGAATTCCCGAATCAACCAGCCATCTTTGGCTCTTCGACGCCATTTTTCACGATATGCTGTTACACATGCGGATTAATGAGAGGCTTCTACGAGTAGACGTGCTGGTGATCGTAGAGATGATGCGACGTGTTTGCCAGGCTGACTGCGTTGACTGAAGTTCCCTGGCATGAATTGGTCGGGTCCGGTCGGGTCGGTTCTTCGAATGTTCAACCAGAAATGAGTAGGGAGATGCACAACGTTACAGATTTAGACGATACCAAAAACATGGCGCTAAATCGTAGCGGCAAGTCCGGGAGTAGAATTTAGTGATCATCGCCTCCGTCGATGA